>ML786719.1:147287-222748 GCA_009831015.1 Picea engelmannii | reverse complement strand
GTTAGTGTAGTTAGGGTTTCAGTTTAAAAGAAGTTTGAGAGTGTTTGGATTTGATTTCACTTCAACGCTGGAGGCTGGAGATCAGTGCCTTAGGGTTAAATGGAGTCAGAAAGTGAAGGATGCACAAGTTGAAGGGGACGAGATTCCAAAGGACTAGAGGGAAAGGTTTCAAGGTGTTGCTAAAGTAGGGCCTCAAAGACGGAACCCTAGGGGAGAGAGGCTCACTCCGATGTTTCAAAATCAAGGCCTCGTGCTCTCTCCTCCTTCCTGGAAAATGGCTAGCTCAGATAAAGCACAAAAACAAGACGAGAGAGCTTAAAGAGGGAGAGTGTTGTTGCAGCAAGGCTCTTTCTTCAAACCCTAAGGAAAAAACGACCCTAGGTGTAGATAACCTAGGCCTAGGATGTCTCCCTCTCTTGGATTTCTAAAGGTACAACTAGTATAAAGGAAGAATGAAAAAGGAGTGTATCTATGGCTAGGCTCTCTCTTTCCTCTTCAATGGCTTAAAGCTTCTCTATAATGGGACATGAGACAATGACCTACTTGTGTATTTGTCCCCTAGGGTTTTGATTCAACAAATTTATAAGCAATATGCAAGAAATTTAAACTACAACCATTCAATAAGACGTTTTGCAGAAAAAACACTTACAATTCATGAAGAAATAACCATGCAAACCCTAGTTGTAACACCTTCCTTCAAGAGAAACACCATAAATGCCAAAAAATCTCTTCCTTCAACAAGTGTGCATCACTAGTTTAGCCAAAAACCCCAATAGGGTGCTAAAATAAGACCTCACTATGAGTGAGTTATTTGATGATAAAAATGAGAGTCAAAATCCTCAATATATAGTGTATCAATGACCTAATTTTACCTTTTAGGTCATAAAAAAGGTCGACAAGGCCACAATGTCAAAATCATATTGTTTTTACATTAAATGCTAAGTAAAAAGCCCTAATAAAGTAAAAATGAGAGTAAAATCCCCTTCAATGGAGACACTAGCCCCTTCTAGGGCAAATGAGACACCAAGGAGCAAAACGTTATCCCCCCAGGGGCCTCTACAACATGCCACACATGCCACTGCTGCCCAGTCTACCTCCAAAATCATCCATGAAGCTGGATGACATCATGGTGAAGATGGAGATGTCCCAAGCCTTCCAAGGCTGGCGTTCCACTGAAAAGGGGTCATCCCCCCCAGGTCTAGTCCTGTCGGAGTGCCTATGATGGAACGTCCTCTTCCTCTTCGGTGCAAAATCCCTGATCCATCTCCATCCTGTCTCTACCCCCTGATGGGGTATCAACATCCATCTGGTGGGCTCTTCATCCCCATGGAGCTTCGAACTGGTCATTTCCCCATGTGTACCGGTCCAAATGGTACATGTCCGTCGAGTATGGTCCTGCACATCAAAATCTATGCCCTCCATGGGCTCATCAGTCATCGGGATCATAGAAATGTTAATCACATCTCATCATCAATATTATTAAACATATGCATAAAACCCTAATACATCAGTCAATAACTCAAAGACATTACAAAAACTTGCAATATAAGATTGGAGAAAAAGACAAAATGTCCTATTGGGTTAGTGTCCACAAGAAAAGGAAAGTTTCCAGGAAGATTTCATCCAAGCCATGTAAGTGAGGTGATGTGGCTAGGGGATGTCCGGACATGTGGGTGCGGTGAGGGCCAAGGATGCATAATGTTATCTGTGGGTGCCTTTGTAGAAGGCGAGTTGTACCTGTCATGGCTGCATTTTTTCCAAGCCCATTCTTGCCTTTATTTGTTTTCTTGCTTTATTCTTTTATTTTCTTTTTCTTCTTTTTTTTTTTTTTACTCAAGGGCTAACCAGAGGACACTGCCTTGGCATAGTGACCAGAGTTGACAGCGTTACCCACAAGTACTTTCACAGATATGAGAAGGTTGGCTCATGATGAGACCCCCTTTCCCTTGGCCATGCAACCAAAAGTCACTGCCCTGGCATGGTAACCAGATGTTGGCAATGTCATACTGTTAGGTACCCATGAACCTAATAGGTTGTCTCATGATGAGACCCCCTATCCTCTGACTAGATCTTATTTGTTATTTTCTGTGTCCCTCTTGTTTCTTGCCGAGAGGCCTTTTATTGCCTTCTCGGGGATCCCTGGGTGAAGCATCTTGAGGTTTTATTTCTATTCTTTTGTCTTTTACCAGTTGCTTTTACCTTCTGGGCCTTTAGCCCCTTCTTCCCACTAGATAAGGTGCAATCCTACAAACAGTTCAACCCAATGCTCGGACAAGGGGAATGGGATAGATGAGTGGGTGATAAGATGAAACAATGGTGCTATGATGGGAGCAGACGATGGCTTTTCATAAATCCCCTTAGTGGAAAACCAAGACCTATGGGCATAGGCTTGCTAGGGCACCCTGTCAATTCCCCCAATCATGGTCAAGTGGGAAAATGTAATATCCAAGCAGTTGTTAGAGATAAAAGGAATCATATGCATATATTTAAAGGTTTTAAAGATAAAAAGTGACACATACCATGATACCTGGACCAATTACCTCATGGAGCAAGAACCTCTTCTAATACAAGACCAAGCTGATGGTGATGGATGTTGTTGCTACTGACAAGACAAAGCTGATGGAAGAAGAAAAGGATGGGCCCGCCAGGGCCATGCTCAGGTCAATCCTACTCTCAGTACTCCATGTCTAGGACTTGTGGGCCTCGAGACATGATCTCCTAGTTATCCCTAAAAAGCAGGGATAACATGCCAAAAATTTATCTTCAATAATATAAGAAAAAAATCCAACTATTTTTTCTTACCTTCCCCCTTCACTCCATATCTCACCTATCTTCATCACTAAATTCAAGACCCCCACCCACATACCACATCCTAAGAGGGGAAGGAGCTACCAAATATATTCTCTAATAAATAATCTTTCCTATTATGACTAGGCCTGTAACAATTAACAAAATTCATCTCCTTATTGAGATCCCACGTCTATAATGAGAAAATGATGGTTGGGTATAGGAAAAGGTGATTTTTAAGTTGGTATGATGAGTTCCTTCCCACTGCTAAACTATTTGATCTTCCTCTTCCATTAGAAGCGAAAAAATGACATCATGGAAAGAGTATTTGTAATGTGTTAGCCTCTTTCTCATATACAATCATTAAGTCTTAGTATACCACCTTTGTATATTTCACATGCTAGGATATAGTTGTTATCCTAAGTGTGTTTCTAGATTCCTATATTTCCTCATTCTACCTTATCTCTTGATGAGGTGTTGATGTGAGAAAAATTGAGGTTGTTTAATTATTGTATTATATATTTGTATCATTAAGATGAATACAATGTTGAGAATTATGGCTTGAGGCCTTTTTCCGCCAATCTTCTTGTCCTAATATTCTTATGCTCAATTTCTTCAATTGATATCAAATCCATGGTATCTTCAATTGGTTTCAACTTTATGAATTCGAAGGCTCTCCCGAAAGTTGAAATCAATGAAGGACAAGAAGATTCCATAATTATTCAAAGAAGCCATGCTGCTACTTGTTGGGAGTTGTCTAGTGTAGAGATATGTGATGGGAGGTCCACAATTCATTTTTTTTTTTGACTATATTTTAATTTTCACTTTGTGTAATTGGTTGTTGCAATGTTTTTTTATATTTTTGCCTTCAGTAACGATCTGGTTCGATAGGCAGATCTATTTTTTGTACCAACAGTGCTAAGCAGGTCGCTTTCCCCACATCCCGCATCGTGGCACTTTCTAGCTATCGAGATCAACTCTCAATTGCACATTTTGTTTGTAGATCTAGCTGGTGTAGATCCGGATCTCAGAAATTTGTTTGATAGAGAGTGGGTCGCCGACTCTCAAATCTGAAGGAAAGAACGCAAAATAAAAATCCTTGTATGTGTCCATTTTTATTGCTTTGACTAGCGATGGCACCGATGTTGGGAAATTGTTTGAGTTAAAAAAAATTGCAACAACAATGAAGATACTCTAGTAATATGAGATACGAACAGTTCCGATACACAATCTATTTCTAATCAGTTGATGAGAAGGAAGCGACCTGGAGACTTTTGTGATCTTCACAATATTTTGTTTTTTGGGTGGTTGTTACATTACTTTTTCTTTCAGGATTTAGCCTCTCCATTCTATGAGAAACAAGCCACAATTGTAGGAATAGAGCTGCAATGTTTAAGAGCCCTCTCATTTTTTGCTCTCCAATGCATATAAATTGTATAAATTGCATGCATAAAAGTCAACACTTTGCTTTGATATTTAACATAAAGTATATGGTTTAAATCTTTAAATCTGGAGTATAAAGTATTATGATTAAAATATTACTTTATAATGTAAGTGGAGTGATAAGAGGATCAGTTAATGTTTATTTCAAAGTATGTTATAAGGATGAGAACTTGAAGCACTAATGGTTGTGCTTGTCAAAGTTAAATATTTGAAAATGCTTGAAAGTTGAGAGAGAAGTTGGAACATTTGTAACCCTTTCTTTGAATGTCCTTGTGATCTTAAGAAAGAGATTAGGATGACTTAATTTTGTATTTTGGCACAAACTTGTCATTGTATTTTTGCACACTATTGTAATCACAAGGGAATCCATAATAAAATAGATTATTTTTTCTTGTGTCCTAGATCCGCCCGAAATTGAATAAGGGGATCTTAGGTACACCTTATGTAGTGTGTGTTGGTGATCTTTTCATGGAGGCTTATATTGTTTATTGTCTAGTTTTGACATAAACACGATTGCAATTTTATCATTTACACAACACACAAGCTCATGCATAATGCTATTCAAGTACAATCAAGCAAAGTAATCAAGAAGAAACAAAAATATCAAATTGGAAATCACATCAACATTGGACACATCAAGATCATAATCAAGAACTCAAAGCATCATCAAATTTGAAGATCAACTCAACTTTGAAATCGACATTTATTGTAAACTTGCAAATAGTATTTTTTGTAAGTAATCAAGATCAACTATAATCTTTTTGTAAGTGTCCAATCAAATCAATTTGAATTTCTTTGTAATTGGGTGCATTCTCAATTGAGCCCAAAACCCAAGATTCATTGTAATTTTGAGTCGAAATTGACAAGATTGAGTAGTTTAACTCAAATCATTGTAAACATCACAAGTTTGGATGCGTTTTTTGTAGTATCCGACACCCTCAACTTATTGGAAGAAAGCAAGAAAACTTCAAGTGAGTGAGTACAAGTGAGCATGAAACAAATTCAAGCGAGCGATAAAAGTAAGTGAACGAGAAGTTCAAGCGAGCGTGTTCAAATGGAGCAAAGTATTGAATTATTAGAGTTTCTGAACACTAATAATCACCACTGAAGACAACACAATGATATTGAACAAAGAAACTCTTCAATCAGTTCTAACATGTTTGCAAGTGACACAAGCTAAAGTTAGACTTCTTCAAGCACAATCCCAACTATTGAATGGTGAGTTGATAAATCTCAAAAGTCAACAGCCAACGAAGTATTCTGAACTAGTTTTTGTTCAGAACAACCCTCTCTATAATGATGATGATGATAATGATGATCAACAGTCAATGAAGGAGAACCTCAGCGAGCCAACTTCAGAAGCAACTTCCAATGAAGATGAAGTTGTTCAAGTTCAGCATAATCAGACTCAAAATACTCTTTCCAAGCCCATCATTAGACCTTGGGAAGAAATCATCTACAACAAGAATATAATAGGACTTGGATATGACAAGGGAGTTACCTTTCATATTCCTGATTATTCCAAACCAATCAAGTTCCATAGTGTTGGATTCCTTCAAGAAGATTCACTTTCACCTATTCCAGTTCAACATCATAATGATAAGTGCCAAAATTGTAATCGAGTTGGTCACATGGAGAATACGTGTTTTGATCTCCATCCTTGCCAACATTGTGGCAAGCATAACCATTCTTCAGAAAAATGTTCAACACTGAAGAAACATGCAAGATTGAAGATTCACTATGAGTGGATTGAGCCTTGGTAGTGTTAATCAACAACCAAGAAATTATATAAGTCTTACCGTAGAATTCAATCTCAAGTAAAGACCAATCTTGTAGCACATAACATTTTTTTACCTCACATAAGCGGTCCCCTTATGGCATAGATTTCGAGCATGGCCCTCACGGGATGAGATAAAATGTGGTTTTTTATGCATGCCCACTTTGTGTTGTACTCAAATGGAACAAGTATGGTACTCTCTTGAGCATAGAAGGATGGAGTACAATCATGAAACTCTCACGCACCTTAAGGGGGGGAGTTCAAAATTCCAGTGATGATGGTTCATGAAACCAGTTGTGGTCTCTCCTTTCAGCTAAAAAGGGGGGGAATTGATGATGGAATTGAAGATGGTTGTTAGACGGAAAGTTTTGATATCAAGTATGCCAGATGGGCATGAAATTTTCCAAATGGGCAACTGCGTTCTGTAGATGACAAACTTTGGAAGAATTATGGTTCAATAAGTTTAAGTTGAATCATACATAATTTGGATGTTAATTTTGATTTTGAGAGCAATGATGTCGACATTTGGTTCACATAGATGGTCATTCGACCTAGCAGAGGAAAAGAGGATCCTTCTAGATTGCATCTTGGCATTTGATTGAGTTGTCAGGAATTTTCAGGGATGTGTCAGATTGGATTTTACATTAAGTGAACAAATTGCATGCATCCTAGATCACATGATTACATAGTGAGATTTTCCAGAGATGGAAGAATTTGACAAGATAATGGTTCAATGACTTGCAATTGAATCATACACAGTATACATTGAGATGTTGTTGGACACCTAAAAGTGTCAAGATTGGTTAGTGGTCATCCAAAAACCATCAGATACATGGTATCAATTGGTTAGTGGTCATCCCAAAACACAGATTTAGAGAGCTCTTCAGTTATACACTGATAGTAGAGTGGCGATACTACATGTTCACCAATTAGCAGAAGACATCATATTCTTCTAGCTAAAAATACTTGGCAAAATGATCAAATTGTCAAAAAAATCAGGGAATGTTCAGATATTGTAGTTGTTCACTTCCATATCTCAGCTCTCTTCCAGTTCATTTCAGATGAACAAATTCAACATCCAGATTGGCGGTTTTTCAGGCAGTTCTTCATTGTGGCTCAGCTCAGGAGTTTCAGCATGAAGACATGGAGATATACCAACTTATGCACCTACTTTGTTGGTATTGTTGTTTGGAATTATGATTGAGGAGGGGAATGTAAGCCTCTTTCTCATATACAATCATTAAGTCTTAGTACACCACCTTTGTATATTTCACATGCTAGGATATAGTTGTTATCCTAAGTGTGTTTCTAGATTCCTATATTTCCTCATTCTACCTTATCTCTTGATGAGGTGTCGATGTGAGAACAATTGAGGTGGTTTCATTATTGTATTATATATTTGTATCATTAAGATGAATACAATGTTAAGAATTATGGATTGAGGCCTTTTTTCTCCAATCTTCTTGTCCTAATATTCTTATCCTTAATTTCTTCATAATGGACCTATCACATCTCCCAACTCTAACATAGTTTTTTGAATAAAAATTGTAATCGGTATATACTTATAGACTAACCTCTTAAGGTAGCTATTCTTTTGGGTACCTCCATACCCTTAATATTTATGGAGAGATATATCATTTCTTCCTCTTTTGAGAGGCCATCCCTACTTTAAGGACCTCATTGATGCATTGTTGTATGCTAGAGGGAAATCCTTCATATGCTTACTCTTTTGCCATATGTAAAGAAGACTTTATCCCTAAACTAGACTTCACACGCCTCACCTTTTTATCTAGGTCCATTCCTCCCTCCCCTAAAGTCTCCTTTTCCTTTGGTTTTTGTAGGTGAAAACCATATGTTAATTGATAATGCATGTTAGCTCTCTGTAAACTTCATTCGACTGAGAGACGAATGACAGAGGCAACCTACAAACCAACTTTGAGATCAGAAACTAGCCTTTCAGCCCTGGAGAGGGCTGTCTCGGGAGACTTTGTCTTGGTACAGGATATGGCCTTAAGTTTTCGGCTAGATTTAACACCTTTGAATAATCAATTCTGGTTCTATTGCCACAAGAGAGTAAGACCTTGGGCTATGGAGTCAATTCTAGAAAACGATAGAAACAAATGACTCGGTGACTAAAGTTGAGAGGATAAAGGCTAAGAGAGCAACAATATTCAGTTTAAAATCAGGGTGTGTGGCGAGGGGGAAAAAACACATGAAGTAACTTGAAGCACCTATGAGGATGAATTCAGAGTTAACTTAGAGGAAAATGGTTTGTCTGAATGGAGTGAATCCCAGGGCGTTGCACAACGAATCCCAGGTTCGAAATTACGTTATGATTCAGACAGAAATAGATATGAATAAAGAATACAGGAAGTACATACGCAAAGAGAGGAAACAATACATCCAACTGCTACAATTAGAATCTTTCCATCAAAGCTTCAGGACTTTTGCATTAAATTTTGATCGAGCTCAAACAACATTCAATAGTCACAATCTACACTAGTTTTTCCAACCAACTTGGCTTACATTGAAAAGATCAAATATATAAGAGAGGGCATCGCTTTGGCTACCCTGCTCTCTAGCTACTATCCCTATAATTTAGGAAACTAATTGTTCTTCATTAAATGACCTTTCACATGACTCCTTTCCAAAAATAAAAACCAATTGTATTCGATCGCATCATGACCACTTTTCGTTGCCATGGGGATTTGGTTATCAGCAGGGTCTCGTCATGGGGAGAGTGATGTGTCGATGCCTTCCTTCAATAGGATATCCGAATGATCAAGTGCTCTGCCAGACTCCCGCCATCCACTGTAACGACCTTGATTTATGTCACGTGCTCATTTGTTGGGGTGTGTATGTGGCGAGTGATTGCTAACTGTCGCGGTCGTTACCAAAATTAAGAAACTGTTTAAGGGTGATGCCTTCTTCAAAACTGTCAAGACCTACACCACGTTTGAGAATACAAGAATGAACTCAGTTAATCCTATTTTTTAGTGCGCTGACATGAGCTGCGTGGGATTTATTCCTGGCCGCTTCACATTCTCTGAAGTGATTTGCATTCCTTTCTTCCGACCTCCTCTATGCTTCGCGTAGATGTACGATTATATCTTGTGCATCTCTAAGTTGTCTCTTGAGCCACGTCACTTTTACCTCGTGGCCCTGCGTTGCTGACACCTCAAGGGTCTTCGTCGCTAATTGTCGTCTTAGTTCCATGTTTTCCTGGTAAATCTCGGTGATGGTGAGTTGCGCTTGCTTCAGAAACTGAGATGACTCTCGAACATATGTGCCTCCATTATCTGTCCTCCTCATTCTGCTCCATATTTCTTGACTTACACCTTTGACCAGTTCCATCTGAATAGCGTGCATAAGTAATTCTTTGCCAGGCAACCTTGCACGTGGTTCACCTGTGACTCGCGTTTCCCCAACTTCCTTGTTCTTCTTTGGCCTGCCCCTTCTCCGGGGTATTTGATGTTGGGAGGGTAGGGATTCCAACATATTTCCTTCCTGCGCAGCCTCTTCCACTCCAGCCTCCACATGGTGTGATATTACCCTTTCCGCGGATAGAGGAAAATGTCCTCTTAGATCCTTGGGGATACCCATTGTGAGAAAGAATGAATCCCAGTTGCTCCCCAACTGTCTTAATTCCTCAACTACTAGCAATTTAATCAGTGAGACGTGGGAGAGTTTCCTTTTCGATTGATCCACTTCATCCTATGCGCTATTTGCCATCTCCTGGAGGCTTTGGTGTAAGAAAAAGGGTAGATTTAATGGTCTCCTTCCTGTGAAGTGCATCAACAATCTAATGTGATGTGAATGTATCATGTCAAACCTTCCTTCACAGGTGAAATATTTCCTGATTACTCCAAGTATTTTCTGAAAAGGTTCTTACAAATATCTACTCGGAATGTCTGTCTCGACTTTCCCACCCAAACTATCTTGCTTGATGAATTCTTCATAGAACTTCATGTCCAAGGGCATGCCCTTAAACCACCTCTCATCGCACAGAGGGATCTATGTTGCGGCTGACAAAGTTTCCTTAGTTACCTGAAAAGTGACACTCGAGATCACCATGCGGAATCCATCGAAACTAAGTGCGAACTGCTCGGCTAGTCTATCCTTGAATTTTCCCTCAAAAGGCTATGCACCTGAATTGTTCGAAGGATGCTCTAACCTCCGGATCTCCATTGATTAATGTCAAGTTTTGGAGCTCATGCCCAACACCTCTGCTACTTCACGCGCCCCTCCTTATGTTTTGGGAGGTTTCCATGGTGCAAATCGTATTTGTCCTGCACGCAATGGATTTGGCATGGGCCCAAGGGAGTAATCTTGATCGAACCGGGCTTGTGAGAAGATCACAAACAATGCATAAGATTGAATGGTGAATAAAATTCATGTAGAAAATATAGAGATTATAACCAAGCGAGCGGGAGGTGGAATCATACTAGGGAACACTGAATGCATGGCGAATGGATGTTTCGAAGCGAACTAAAGATTTTTCGTAGCACATCCACTCAACGAGTACATTTCAGGGCATGTAAAGTACAAGTGATAATGGATGCAGGGCATATGTGATACAAGCACCGTGATTTTTCATTCTTTCAGCCCTCATAATGAGCCGATGATGGTCATTGCACTTGCCGATGCGACTTCTATTTAAAGACTTGCCTCGACCCTCAACATGTAAAAATTCATTTTCTGATAGGACCCGACCTTTTGGGAACAAACGCGTACCATTTACACATGTTTTGACTCTAACATCCCTTCCCAACTCGAAGGGCCAACCAACCACTTGCTGACTTCGACCCCTTTGTTGTTCAATACCTGACTTCACACGCTTTGACACACAGGCTAGGACTCAACTAAGTCCGACTCTAACTAAACAAGAAAAATGATGATGCTAACAACTAGCTCCAACGAGGATGTTATCCTCCCAGCAAGTTAGAAAAGAACAATAGACCAGGTGCCTGACCATTGGGCCTTATTCAACTTTTAGACACTGAAATATGAAAAAAAAACGTAACCTAAAACTTATCGACATAGTTTCTAACAAACTCATCGTAAACTTAGGGCCTTCACTCCGGGCTTCAATTTTTTGCTGACATTCTGACTCAGGACTAAAATAAAATGACTATTTACAATGACATGTGACTTAAACAGACTTTATTGCACTAGGTAGTGTTTGAGGAAACTTCCGTTTGCAGGCCCCCAACTAGCGCACTCTCTGTTTAGCTCTTTTATAAAATAAGCGGTGTTCCCGCGAAATGCACCGATCCTGAATGGGCTCGTCTAAAGATGATCGATTTTTTTGTGATTTCCTTTATATTCATTCCTCGCGTCCCATTTTAGTAGCATATCCCCCAACTGAAATTCCTCCTTATTAGAGTGTTTGTCGAAGGTTTTCTTCATCCTTTCCTGGTGGAGTTGTGATCGATTGCACACCTGTTCCCTCATATGTTGTGTGTGGATCAACTGATTTATTCTCCTCTGCGTGCCATATGGCTCAACTTCCTACTCTTGCAAAAAATTTCTAATGGGAAACCCCAGTGAAGTGGGGAAGATCTCATTTGTGTCGTATACAATCTAGAATGGCGATGTCGAGATGGACTTCTTGGTGGTAACCCTATCTGCCCACAATGCGTAAATAAGATTGTTATGCCAGACCTTCTTATTGTCTTGCAGGAGTCTCTTGATGATCCCGATTAAGATTTTATTCGATGATTCTTTCAACCCATTTCCCTGTGGGTAATACGTTGTAGAATGCCCCAGGGTTATATTGTAATCTTGACAAAAATTCTCCATATTCTTGGACTTGAATGCGGTTGCGTTATCTGTTATGATCTTGATAGGGCACCCAAATCTCGACAGGATGTTTGTCTCCAAAAATTGAATGATGATTGCGTCAGTAGCCTACTTCTTGGGGATTGCTTCTATCCATTTAGTGAAGTAATCTGTGGATGTGAGTATCCATTTATGTTGTGCCAAGTATGGAGGATTTATTTCTCCTATAAAATCCAAGCCCCATTGCATGAAAGGTGCTTCGACTGAGATCAGTTTTAGTGGCAAGGGTTGCAGTTTTCTTCTTCCATCGAAAATCTGACACTCATGTCAACTGGAAACTTCTTTGTATACGTCGGCGAAGATGGTAGGCCAATAGTAACTCGATCTTAGGATTTTTTGCGTGGTATTTTTGTATTAGTGGTGTCCTCCACAGACGCCTTTGTGAAATTCCTTGATAGCTTGTTTCGCATCATTTTCCAACAAACAACTCAACGATATCCCTCCAGGATCTTTCTAGTATAGTCAGTTATCTAGGATGAAGAAATTAACCGCTTTGAGCTTTAAGAATCTGGCCTTGGTCTTACTTAAACCCAGAGGGGCTTGCAAATTCCTCAACACATAGATGATTTATGTATACCATGGCGAATCGACGAACTTCTGAGACACCTGCGCAATTGTTTCTTCCTCAGGATTCTCCGACAGATCAACGATGAAGTTGATTCCCGCAACGTCGCAATCCGACTGCACCATCAACTTTGCAAGGCCCTGACCCTTAATTAGTTTCAAGGGCTTGATTTTGAGGTCATATTCGAGCATGGCCGCTATCCACTTACCTCTCCTTCCCTCAGAGTCGGGCTCATTCAGGATATCCTTGACTGAGTTGTTGAGTACGTAAGCGATAATGTGGGAGTGTAATATGTATGTTCTAAACTCCTTTAGGGATTTTACTAAGGCATATGCTTGTTTCTCCATAATGCCATACCTTAGTATAGAATTCCTGAGCATCCTGCTGAAATAGGCTATAGGCTTCTCAAAGTTCTGATCGTCTTTCTGTAACAACATGCTGAAAATGGTATGCTCCGAGGCGAATGAAAACAAGATGAAGTCTTTCGTGAAGTCTGGGATGGCCATCACGAGATATCTAGTCAGTGCTACCTTGATATATTCAAATGATTTCCTGGATTTTGGGTTCCACTTGATCTCGTTCCCCTTTCTGAGCATGCAAGTGATAAGTTTTATAATTTATGCCAAATTCAGGATGAATCTTCTCAAGAAATTTACTTTTCCCAGGAAGGATTGCACTTCCTTATTACTGCGTGGAGTGTCAATTTTCAGGATTCCTTCAACCCTGTTGGGGTCTATCTTAAATACCTCCTTTGAGATGATGTGCCCCAACAACTTCCCTTCTTGCATCTCGAAATGTGACCTTTTCGGATTTAATGATATGTCGAATTTTCCACACTTCTGCAAAAATTTCTTCAGATGCCCGAGGTGTTGTTCGTCGGAATCGGAGTATACTATGATGTCATCCAGATAGATCACAATAAAATTTTCCTTTTTGTCAGCAAATTCTATTTCCATTTCCCTATTTAAGGTAACTTTGACATTCATCAGGCCGAAAGGCATATTGGCATACATGAACGTCCCCCATGGTGTCGTAAAAGCCATCTTTTCCCTGTCATCTGGGTGGACTAGGATCTGATCATAACCCGAAAAACCATCCAACATGGACATATTATGGGACCCCACTACCTTTTTCGAAATATAGTCCATTTTAGGGAGCAGGTAGTCATCCTTGAGGGACACTTTGTTTAAGTTTTGGAAATCCACACATAATTATTTGACAGGTTTTTTTTCTTACAGGTACCAAATTGGCCACCCACTTTGAAAACCTTAAAGAAATGATAATTTTAACTTCAAAGAGTTTATTTACCTCCTTTTCGATCAACAACAGTAGCAGGGGATTTATTTGTCTCAGATTTTGTTTGAAAGGCCTCTGGTCTTCTTTGAGAGGGATGACATGTTGAATCACTTTAGTGTCATACACCTTCAAGTCATCATAGCTCCAAGCGAAAACATCGAGGAAATCCTTCATGAGCTTGATGTAGTCTTGTTTGACCTCTGGACTGAGCGTTTTTGACAATTTTAGTACTTTCAATTTCTCCTGAGTCTCGATGTTGCAGTATTCAACATCCTGATTGTTTGTAGTGATCTTGGGATTTCTAGCCACGTCGTTTTCGTCAAACAACTTTTCCAACATAACTAGCCCCTTTGGGATGATGTTATTTTTCAGTTGTATTATGTCCCTTCCCGCTATCTGGTTCTAGAAAGGGTCATCATCACTGTGTGCATATTCACTCCCATCCTCGTCGCAACAACACTCCTCATAAATGTTTATGTTAGCGAACTTGTCGCTCATTTGGAGAAATCTCTCCACATGTTTGTAATCCTCAAACACCTGTCAATATTTTATATTATTAGGCACTGTCGGCCTGTGTTTGACTTCGATCTCATATTTTCTGTTAGGAAAAATGGGAATTTTGAAAACCATGGCTGAGGTGGCCAATGCATCAATGATTTGGTTTTCCCCCTAGGGATAGCCGATAGATTGTATTTCAAGAATTCCTCGAGGAGGTCCAACACCAATTTCCTGTACACTCTCATCCTGGGGTGTTTGGATTGATATATGCCTTTCACCTGGTTTATAACTAGCTTGGAGTCTATGTGCATTGTTATCCTCTCCGTGCCTAATTCTTTCAAAACCTTCAGGCCCAAAATTAGTGCCTCATTCTCGACCATGTTGTTTGTACAATCGAAAGAGAGTTTGTACGAGTAGAGTTTTGAGCCCACTTTGGGAGGGATTATCCATACGTCGGACCTTGCCCCTTCTTTGCTGACAATGCCGTCAAAACTAATGTTCCACATCTTGTTCTCTGCATGGTTTCTCAGATCAACAGACTCTGCTACTTGTCGCGCGACTTTGTCATTGGCGATCATGATGGTTGTCGATTCTTTGTCTTCAAAACTCAGGTCATTATAGAATATAGAGGATCCGACCTCAGTGTCAATGGAGTAGATAGGATGGTTGTTGGGTTGCATCTTACTACTTACCATGTACTTCAGAAGTACTTCTCTATATAACTGTCTCTCCTGGCCAAAAACAAGAATGGTAGCATAAGACATGTCCATTTGCAGAGTTCCCTTTAATTTGGCAGCCCATGACCTGGATAATAGCATGCCAAAACTAGGGGGTATATCGGCCACAACCACATCCATGACCATGTTCTTTGAAGGAATTTGGGTCAGCGACATGACCAAGTATTTGATAAGAGCCAAACATTTGACTTTCCTTGAAACGAAAGAAAAGAGGTCCTTATAGGGCCTGGTGATGTCCAAACCCATCTCGTCCATGATCACATTTGGCATGAGGTTGTGAGACACGCTTGAATGCATCATGGTGTTGTGTAGGGTCATGTCATGGACCTTGAGACTGACATAGAATGGGGGAACTTCCTCAGTATCATTCGTCTCCTCTACGTGCGGACCAAATAAAATAACAGGGTGATCGTCCTAGATGTTCAAAGTGTCGGGGGTTTTTCCCATTTACAACATTTTAATAATCTACTTTTGATACTCACCCTTTTTGATAAGTTCGTTGAATGGGACAAAGATTTTGATCTTGGCCATTTCACTCTCAAAGTTAAATGGGGGAGAGACTTTTTCTACCTCTTTTCCATGCATTTGCCAGCTTCTCTCTCGCGCTTTCTTCGAAGCCTCCTCCTTTGAATTTGCCTTTTCAGACGCATATTTGGTCGGGTTGTGTACTTTTGGGAATCTTGTGGAAGGGGTATCCATTGAAGGTTTCCTTATGGGATTTGTTTGTTGCGGTTTGATAGGCGCCTTCTTGCTCTTGAGGTTGTATTGTTTTTGAAACTGCATGATGACGTTGTGATAGCCTTTCCTGAATTCTTCTGTTTCCCAGGAGAGTGAGTTGTTCGTCTCCAGCATATATCGTCATTTTCTCTCATTTATTGATCATGTTATCCCTTCGTAAAAAACACACGCATGTTTTTTTCATTGCAACAGTGCATTTGGTCTTGGAACATCTGATCAAAATCCTCGTCTGCGTAATTATTTTGGAACAAAGGTCTTGTTTGTTGGTCACCTTGTTCTCTTTGCTCCCTTTGTCTGATCTGAGGGACCTGACCCCTTATGAGGTTCTTATTTCTAGGTTGGGGGTCATGTTTTTCTCGGGCAGCGGGTATGTTTCCCATGGACATTCTTTCCATTAGTTTCTCCATGGTCTTCATCATTAAGTCGAATTTGTCATTCGATGACCTAGATTTCAATCATTGCGCATCCCCTTGGGGTTTCTTATAACCTGTGTGGAATATTTGTTTGATCTTCCCCAACACCATTAGATTTACCTCGACCTCTATTTCGTCGTTCATCATAGCATCTAGATTTACTGATCTCCTTTCTCTCAATAGAAAGGAAAAATTGTTGTCAAAGGAATTAGCGTATCGCAACTGCGCAACCCTGGGAGGTGGCTAGACTTCCACGGGAATTGTGTTATACAACCTCATGAAACGGGATGATAATTCTTGCACTGTCTCCTCCGGTGCCCTCTTCATGTTATTGTACTGTGTCAGCAGCTGTAAGGGGTTCTTCTTGTCTCCCCATCTAGTAATGAAAGACATTTCAAATGCGGTGAAGTCTTGGATGCTTACTGTTGGGAGGGCTTAGACCCACTTCCTCACCTCCCCCGACAAACTCTACGTGAACAATATCATCTTCGCATTTGCATAGTCCATGTCCTCTAGGTCGACAAAATCATTGAACCAATCCAAATGCTTTTGGGCTGAAACGTTCCCTTCAACATCATAGAGCTTGATCCTGTGGTTGTAGTTCTTGGGAAAATAATGTAGTTGGGCTAGCAGAACGAGGGGGGTGAATCTGGAGGCCATGGCTCTAGGAGGGTTAGGGATTTGGGGGATGTTCTGAGATATCAGAGCTTGAAACCTCTTCTGGTCGAAGACTGTATCATCCAAACTAGTCTCCGACTTATACCTGAACAAGGTCTGCTCAAACAGGGCATCAAAATCGAGGTCGACAATGCTCTGCACACTGTATTTGGGTAAGGACAGGCTCTTGTCCAGGTAATAGAATGGGTCCAACTCTTGCTCTCTAGTCCTGCGCAGAAGTTTCTCAGGGTCTCATACAGACTCTATAGGGTTTGGGTCAGGATTCATTCTGGTATAGATCATCTTCAGAGCCAGGGTTCCTGAATCACACTACTTTGTGCTACTAGTATTTTTGACTGGAGTCACCAGGGTAAAGGTTTAAGCCAATATAGGTGTTTGTCCCTCTGTTAACCTCAGGGGTAAAACTATAACGTTAGTCATTCTCCCAGGTAAAATTTATTCAATTTCATCCCCGACAACGGCGCTAGAATTTTAGCTCTTTGTAAACTTCATTCGGCTGAGAGATGAATGACAGAGGCAACCTACAAACCAACTTTGAGATCCGAAACTAGCCTTTCAGACCTGGAGAGGGCTCTCTCGGGATACTTTGTCTCTGTACATGATATGGCTTTAAGCTATCAGCTAGATTTAACACCTTTGAATAATCAGTTCTGGTTCTATTGGCGCAAGAGAGTAAGACCTTGGGATATGGAGTCGATTCAAGAAAATGATAGAAACAAATGACTCGGTGACTAAACTTGAGAGGATAAAGGATAAGTGAGAAGTAGTCTTTAGTTTACAATCGAGGTGTGTGGCAAGGGGGAAAAAGCACATGAAGTAACTCAGAGCACCTCTGAGGATGAATTCAGAGTTAACTTAGAGGAAAGCGGTTTGTCTGAATGGTGTGAATCCTAGGTCACTGCGCAACGAATCCCAGGTTCAAAATTACATTTTGATTCAGACAGAAATAGATATGAATAAAGAATACAGGAAGTACATACACAAAGAGAGGAAACAATACATCCAACTGCTACAATTAGAATCTTTTCATCAAAGCCTCAAGAATTTTACATTAAATTTTGATTGAGCTCAAACTACATTCGATAGTCACTGTCTACACTAGTTTTTCCAACCAACCTGGCTTACATTGAAAAGATCAAATATATAGTTGAGGGAACCACTTGGGCTACCCTGCTCTCTAGCTATTATCCCTATAATTTAGGAAACTGACTGTTCTCCGTTAAATGACCTTTCGCATGACGCCTTTCCAAAAATAGAAACCAATTGTATTCAGTTGCATCATGACCACTTATTTTTTCCATGGGGATTCGATTATCAGCAGGGTATCATCATGGGGAGATTGATGTGTCGATGCCTTCCTTCAACAGGATATCCGAATGATCAAGTGCTCTGCCAGACTCCCGCCATCCACTGTAACGGCCTTGATTTATGTTGCATGCTCATTTGTTGGGGTGCGTATGTGGCTAGTGACTGTTGACTGTCGTAGTCATTACCAAAATGACAAAAATGTCTAAGGGCGATGCCTTCTTCAAAACTGTCAAGACCTGCGCCATGTTTGAGAATACAAGAATGAACTCAGTTAATCCTATTTTTTCTGTGCACTGGCAGGAGCTGCGCGGGCTTTCTCCCCGGTCTCTTTACATTCTCTCAAGTTCTTCACATTCCTTTCTTCGAACTGCCTCTGTACTTCGCGCAGCTGTACGATTGTATCTTGAGCATCTCTGAGCTATCTCTTGAGCCACACCATGTTTCCCTCACGGCCCTACATTGTTGACACCTCAAGGGTCTTCATTGCTAATTGTCGTCTCAGTTCCCTATTTTCCTGGTAAATCTCGGTGATGGTGAGTTGTGTTTGCTTCAGCTGCTGAGATGGCTCTCAAACATTTGTGCCTCTAGTATCTATCCTCCTCATTCTGCGCCAACTTTCTTGACTTGCACCTTCGATCGGTTCCAGCTGAATAGAGCACATAAGTAATTCTTCCCCAACTTCCTTGTTTTTTTTTGTCCTGCCCCTTCTTCGAGGCATTTTTTGTTGGGAGGGCAGGGCTTCTGACATCTTTCCTTCCTATGCAATCTCTTCCACTCCAGCCTCCACGTGGTGTGATATTACCCTGTTCGTGGATAGAGGAAAATATCCTCTTGGATCCTTGGGGATACCCGCTGTGAGCAAGAATGAATCCAAGTTTTTCCCCAACCATCTTAATTCATCAACTAGTAGCAATTTAATCAACGAGACGTGGGAGAGTTTCCTTTTCGATTGATCCACTTCATCCTGTGCGTTGTTTTCCATCTCCCGGAGGTTCTAGTGTAAGAAAAAGGGTAGATTTAAAGGTCTCCTTCCTGTGAAGTGCATCAACAATATAATGTGATGAGAATGTATCCTATCGAACCTCCCTTCACAGGTGAAATATTTCCTGATTACTCCAAGTAGTTTCTAAAAAGGTTCCTACAAATATCTACTCGAAATGCTTGTCTCGACTTTCCCACCCAAACAATCTCGCTTGATGAATTTTTCATAGCACCACACATCCAAGGGCATTCCCTTAAACCTTCTCTTGTCGTGTGGAGCGATCTTTGTTGCGGATGAAAAATTTTCCTCAGTTACCTGAAAAGTGAAACCCGAGATCACCGCGCATAATCCATCGAAGCTGAGTGTGAACTTCTCAGCTAGTCTATCCTTGATTTTTCCCACAAAAGGCCATGCACCCAAATTGTTTGAAGGATGCTCTGACCTCCAGATCTTTTTTGATCAAAGTCAAGTTCTGGGGCTCAGGCCCAGTGCCTCTGCTACTTCATGTTCCCCTCCTTATGTTTTGGGAGGTTGCCATGGCACAACTCGTATTTGTCTTGCGTGCGGTGGATTTGGCATGGGCCGAAGGCAGTAATCTTGATTGACCTGGGCTTGCAAGAAGATTACAAACAATGCATAATCTTGACTGGTGAATAAAATGCATGCAAAACATCATGAATTTATAACCGAGCGGGCGAGAGGTGGAATCATTCCAGGGAACACTGAATTCATGGCGACTGGATGTTTCGAAGAAAACTGGAGATTTTTCGTAGCACATCCATGCGACGATTACATTTCGGGGCGTGTAAAGTACAAATGATAAGGGCTAAAGGGAATATGTGATACGAGTGTCATGATTTTTCATTCTTTCAGCCCTCATAATGAGTTGATGATGGTCATTTCACTTGTCGATGTGACTTCTATTTAACAACTTGCCTCGACCCTCAGCATGTAAAAATTTCTTTTTTGATAGGACTTGACATTTTTGGAACATACTCATACCATTTACACATGTTTTGTCTCTGACATCCCTTCGCAACTCCAAGGGCCGACCGACCACTTGCTGACTTCGACCCTTTTATTGTTCATTACCTGACTTCACATGCTTTAACACACAGTCTAGGACTCAACTAATACCGACTCTAACTAAATAAGAAAAATGATGGCGCTAACAATGCCTATGAGATATGGTTAGAATAGACTGACCCCCTCTCACTCCCTAATCTGATGTAGAACTATCCTCTAAATCCTTGAATTCTAGAATGATACTTCCCTTCTTTTTAAAGGTTTATTTGACGTATGAAATTGTTTGTTTTAAATAACCTCTCCTAATCAATTTTTATTAATAGAAAGAGGCTTTGGTAGTATCACCTCCCCTAATATATAAGCCTTCTCCATCATCGTTTCTCCCTTTTCATTCCTTCTTGAGCATTCTAGGATTGGAATTTCATAAGGATAGTAGTTTGGACCTTCATCAATCCACTTACCTTTCTCTTGTGTTTGTTGTTTTTGGAATGATAACAAGATCCATTTCCTCTATTAAACCCCTTATCTCATCAATCAAATTTTCTCCTCTTTCCCTTTCCATCATTTCCAAATCTCTCCACCGACTCAGGCTTTCTTCAAGAATATATTTTGTGCTCCCTCCAATATTCTAGAATTCAAGTATTCCTCCCCCATCTCCCCCTACCAATTATTGGGATGTAGATTCTTAGTTCCAAAATTTGTAAGGGTACATCTCCCATACCTTGATTTTCTTAACATCACATACGTATTGTCTAAGGGACCCTCCTCACCTATCTTGAGGAAGGCATGTTTTAAATGCTCATACGCATTACATTTTCCACCCCCTAATGGGATATTCATATAGTTCAATGCTTATCTATATAATTGACTACCTACCTCAATGTCAGGTCCATATGGGAAACTTCTTAGGGAAATCCCTCAAGAAGTGACCATAATCATATTGTACTCTTATTTTGAAGATTAATCATTTTTTCTTGTTGAATTTTGATGGCTTTAGGAATACCTTTTTCAAGATCTACTTCAACACAAATCCTTGCACATGCATAAATTCCCCGTTTTACATTCAACTTGTCTATATATTTTCCTAAGTGGTTCCTAATATTCTTTATCATCTCTTCACCACACAAGAAGAACAAGAGGATTAAAAAACACACCCAAGCTATAATTGTGGAGCGAATTTGTTCTTTTGGATCAAAGATCAATCACCAATGGTTGAGATACATACCATTCACACCTATGAACTAGGGACCCCCTGAAAATTATCATGTTCTTCCTTGTGGTTGAAGAGGAAGAAGTAAAAATCTTTCCCATGTTGGGTATGTGTTATATTCTTTGCACGAGTAGAAGTGTCGCATATTTAGGTGGTTTCTTCCTCGAGAAACGTGTCACATATTTAGGTGGTTTTTTGACACATGGTTTTTGCCGATGGTTTTGGATGTCGTTGGATCCTATGTGTACATTGTATTGTAAACAATGTAACACCGTGAATGAGTATAGAATATGCTAGTTTTCTTGGTTTGGGTTTCCAAGGGAAATATCTCTGTGTAATGTTTGTATTTGCCATTGTATATTTTCTATTGTTTTACTGAAAATATGTTTGTAGTAAATATTGTACAAGGTTAAAATATACATTTTGTATCAGAGATTTGTTGGCTTCAAGGGGATGCTTTTGTGGTCAAGGGTTTGGCTCGATACTGTGATAAGCCTTGTTACAGTGGGATATGTGTGGTATTGATTTTTTCAGGTGAAAAGAAATGGCAAGCAATTCGAAGATGGAGATCGAGAAGTTTAATGGGAAACGTTTTGAGTTGTGGAAGCTCAATATGGAAGATCTGTTGGTGGACAGAGATCAGTGGATTTTGGTAGATCCAGGTACTGCACCTACAAGAACTTTAGTAGATGACTGGAAAAAGTTGGATAGGAAGGCGAAGAGCACAATCTGACGGTGTCTCTCTGATTCAATATTACTAAATGTGTCATAGGAAGCTACAACCAAGGATTTATGGGATAAGTTGGGGAAGTTGTATCAGTTTAAGTCCCTAGTGAATAAATTGTTCCTAAGAAATAAGTTGTATAACCTGAGGATGAGAGATGGAGACTCGGTGGTAGAGCATTTGAATGCCTTCAATACTGTGGTAAGTCAATTATTATCTTTTGAGATTAAAATTTCAGATGAATATAAATGTATCAGTTTACTGTGTTCTTTACCAGAATCATGGGATATTATGGTTGTGTCCATAGGTAGTAATATAACTTCCTTGAAGTTTGATGAAGTGGTCTCATCCTTGTTGTCAGAGGAGATGAGACGAAATAATATGGAAGGATAGAGCACAACCACATTATTTGCAAGAGGATGTTCCCAGTAAAGAAATAGATCTAAGTTCTCAAGTCAGAGATCTAAGTCTAAGGGTAGATCTAAATCTCCCAAAATTTTTGTAAAGGTATGTTGGAGATGTGGAAAAGAAGGGCACTACAAGAAGCAATGTAGATCCAAAGTTGAGAAAAAGAAGGGATCTGAAGAATCTCCTTCTACAGAAGAAAATACCTCAAAGGAAGGAGGGGATGTGTACTTGGCTTATTCAAGCACACATGCAGATCATGAGGCATGGTTGGTTGACTCTGGTACATCCTTTCATATGACTCCCCACAGGGAGTGGTTCAATGAATATGGAAGGTATAATGGAGGTAATTTTTTCTTAGGTGATGATTCAACAACCAGAATCATAGGACGAAGAAAAGTCAAGTTGAGGATCATAGATGGAAGAATTAGAAAACTGCCTGGTGTTCTACACATCCCAGGTTTGGCTAGAAATTTGATTTTTGTAAGCAAAATGGATGATGCAGGGGTAAAAACAATATTTTAAAAGGAAACTTGCACGATGGTTCGAGGAGCAATGGTGTTGCTGAAGGGAGTTCGGTTTGAAACTTTGTATAATCTTAAAGGAAGCATTATTAGTGATGGTTGTAACAGTTCCATTATTCCTGATATTGGAGTTGAAGAAGAAAGAACTCCTACAGTGTCTGGAGAAAAGGTTATGCTGTGGCATCAAATATTGGGGCATATCAGAAAGAAGGGTCTTCGAATACTACACAGTAAAGGTATGGCTGAAGGTATGTCTAACTGCTCTCTAGATTTTGATTTCTGTGAACATTTTCTATATGGGAAGCAAAATCGAGTAAGATTCCCCTCTGGTGCAACGAGGGCAGAAGAAATTTTACAACTAGTTCACAGTGATGTTTTTGGACATGTGTCATCCCATCATTGAAAAAAACTGTGTACTATGTCTCATTTATAGATGACATCTCGAGGAATACTTGGATATATTTCCTCAGGAGGAAATCTGAAGTCTTTGACATGTTTAAAGAGTTTAAGGCTCTTGTTGAGAATCAAACAGAGAAAAGAATTAAGGGGTTGAGGATAGATAATGGCAGATATTTCTGCGGGAATGATGATCCAGGTGGATATCGATGGCCACCCAACTTTTCCGACTGGCTCAAAACAATTTTCTGGCAATTTTGGCAATTTACTATTTTTAGCAGTTTTTAACTTCTGGGGCCATTTTGAGGGCCCAAATGAAGGTTTTTCGAGATCGAGGTGGTTCTCAATGATGGCTTACAGCATGATTGAGCCCCCAAAATGAATCTCCTTGACAATACCTTTCCAACTAGATATCATATGCCTAAAACGGAGATAGTATACAAAAGTTAAGATCCCGGGAAGTTAATGTACTAACTTACCCAAACGGGGCCCACATGACTTTTGGCGCTTCATCTCCTAGGGTTAGGTTTTTGGATGTCTAGGGTTTTTGGCATGCCTGTTTATTGTAAAAAAGGCTTTCAGAGCCTCATTGTAATCATCTTCTTACGAATGCGAGTAGCCGTCACATCTCTTCTCAGAGATAAGTTGTCACCATTCTAGCGAATCTTCACTCTGTATTTTTATAGTCTCTATACATTTCTTTCATGAATAGAAACTATGTATTATTGTATATCTTTTTTTATGGTTGCATCTCTGATACATTTCTGTTATATTATTGAATATCTGTGATATCTCTGTGAATTTCTTTATTATATCTCTGCTCTCATATCTTCTTATTTGAATAATTCCATAAGAAGTGTGATATAGCAAGGCAGAAGAATAATCCATATACACCTCAACAGAATGGAGTTGCAGAAAGGATGAACATGACACTGATGGAAAAATCAAGGTGCATTCTCAGTGGTGTCGGGTTAGGGCAAGAATTCTGGGTAGAGGAAGTGGGTACTGCATGTTACCTGGTCAACATATCACCCTCATTAGTGTTGGATGACAAGACTCCGCAAGAGGTATGGACTGGTAAGGAACCTTCTCTCACACATCTCAAGGTATTTGGGTGTGATGCATATGTTCATGTTCCAAAGGAAAACAAGAGTAAGCTAGATAAGAAGGCTGAAAAGTGTATCGTTATTGGATATAAATATGGTCTCAAAGGTTATAAGCTTTAGAACCCAGAAAATAAGAAGGTAGTGTATATCCGAGATGTGGTATTTAGAGAAATGAAGGATGTTGTTAAACAGGAAGTCCTACCAAGTAAGTAAGAACCAGAGAAAATAGAGTTTGATTTAAAGGATGATGAATCAGACTCTACAGAAGAACATGAATCAGAATAAGAAGATCTTCATACTCTAGTATTGAGGAGATCGGTTTGAGAAAGAAGCCTACTAGAAAGGTATACTCCATTTGATTTCCGTTCAAATTTTTCTTTGTCTATTACTAATGATGATCCTAGAACTATCAGGGAGGAAGTGGATTCAAAGTATGGAAATCTCTGGAAAAGGGCCATGGATGAAGAAATGGCATATTTGGATAAGAATGAGGCTTGGGATCTAGTTTGTTGACTAGAAGAAATCCCATTGGAAGAAAATGGGTATTTAAAAAGAAGTTGAATGCAGAAGGAAAAGTGGAGAAATACAAAGCTCGGTTAGTAGCAAAGGGTTATTCCCAGGTTGAGGGAATTGATTTTGGTGAGATTTTTTCTCCCGTTGCCAAGTTAACCTCTATAAGATTTCTATTATTTGTTGTTGTTGCATTTTATTTTGAAGTAGAACAGATGGATGTTAAGACAACATTCCTACATGGGGATCTGGAAGAAGAAATATATATGAAGAAACCAGAAGGTTATGTTGTGAAGGGAAAAAAGGAGTTGGTATGTAAGATGAAAAAGTCCCTGTATGGTTTAAAACAATCACCAAGGATGTGGTATCAAATTTACTTATATGATGGGACTTGGCTTCACAAGAAGCAAAGAGGATCACTCTGTGTATTTTAAATTAATTGGTTATCATTTCATTTATTTGGTCTTGTATGTGGATGACATGTTGTTGATAGGAAACAACAAGGAGATTATACAGGATGTGAAAAATCAGTTGTCCTCTAAATTTGACATGAAGGATCTCGGTGCTTCAAATTTCATTTTGGGCATGGAAGTTAAAAGAGATCAGAAAAAGAGGAAAATCTAGTTAAATCGGAGAAAATATGTCGAGACAATATTGCAGAGGTTTAATATGCAGGAATGTAAACTGGTCAAGGTTCCTATTCCTGTTGGGGTAAAGTTATATGCGGATCAGTGTCCCAAGACACAAGAAGAGGAGGACATGTCTCATGTTCCATATGCAAGTGTAGTTGGCAGTTTGATGTATGCAATGGTATGTACTAGACCAAACATTGAACATGCAGTGGGATTTTTGAGCAGGTATATGTCAAAACCAGAGAAGGAGCATTGGAAAATAGTAAAAAGTGTTTTCAAGTATTTGCATGGCACTTCTAGCTATGGATTGTGCTACCAAGGAATACTGGGATTGGACATAGTGGTGGATATACATGGCTTTGTGGATGCAGACTAGGATGGAGATATGGATCATAGGAGATCTACAAGTGGGTATGTGTTTAACCTGTTTGGAGTAATAATAAGTTGGATGAGCAAAAGACAGGTTGTAGTGGCACTTTCAAATACAGAAGTTGAATACATGGCAACCACTCACACAAGTAAGGAAGCATTATGGTTACAAAGATTGTGTTCAAGTATTGGGTTGGTACAACAAGTTGTAAGGATAGATTGTGACAATTAGAGTGCATTTTTTCTGGAGAATAACTCAACTTATCATTCAAAGACAAAGAATATTGATATTCAATATAACTTTGTGAGAGACAAGGTTGAAGAAAAGAAAGTATTGTTGATGAAGGTGGATACTTTGAAGAATGTTGCAGATTCATTAACAAAATCTGTGAGCACTAAGAAGTTCTCTTGGTGTAGAGGATCCATGGGCATTGTTGCCCTAGATTGTTGACTATGTAACCTTGTAACCCCCTGTATGCAAATAATACAACAAGTGGGAGAATGTTGGGTATGTGTTATATTCTTTGAACAAGTAGTAGTGTCACATATTTAGGTGGTTTTTCGGCACATGGTTTTTGCCGATGGTTTTCTATTTCTGGTTAAGGAATTAGGGTTGTTGACTAATCCAGGTCATTGGGTTAGGGTTTTGGATGTCGATGGCGCCTATATGTATATTGTATTGTAAACAATGTAACACTATGCATGAATATAGAATATGTTGGTTTTCTCCGTTTGGGTTTCCAGGGGAAATATCTCTGTGTAATGTTTGTATTTTCCATTGTATCTTTTTTGTTCTTTTACTGAAAATCTGTTTGCAGTAAATATTGTACAAGGTTAAAATCTACATCCTGCAATTAAAATGACTTTCAAAACCTTGGATCAATGAATACCAATGAAGCTTGATCCAAGATTCAAGAGTCTTTGGTATAGGCCACTAACAATTAAATTCCTTGATGAGTGCATTATTTGCAAAATCCAAGGTTGTACTAATATAGGCACACAAATTTACAAGTTGAAGGGTAATATCCATTCTTTTAATAAACTAGGATGATGAAGCATTTGGGCTGGAGTGAACTTTTTTCAAGGCTACATCCAAAACAAATTTAAAGGAAGTTGTTGCTTGGGTGAAAGTATGGAGGAGGGGAGTGGAGCTACCTCCCATGGTATAGATCATGGGAGGGGAAGTAGGAAACTAGGGAATCAATTGGCAATCTTTAGGTGATGGATTTGGTCACATGGATGGGTTCCTTTATTCCAATGACATTACCACAAAAGGCACATGAAAGATGAGGCAACAACCATATCTACAGTGGTAGACAATGATATGAAACTCTAGGATCATTTTAGATGCTTGAGCTAGAACTATTGTTTCACTTATCAACCAATCATACTGTCTTCTATGTACATTAGAATATTTGTGTCTTGATTAGCTCATGTCACTTATTTCTTCCAAGATGTCTTTTAAGGAACTAGAGTATGAGATTTGAATGGTCATGACCATCCATACATTATTCCATGAACAATGACCACTTGACAAGGTTAGGGATCCAATTTGCACACAATTTGCTACTGGTCGAATCAAGTACAATATGGTGTCAATCCTATAGGGACCAATACAAAGAAACATAAGCATGGCTTATTTACAAAATAAAGAGTTAATCACTATGCATATGAATCATTGTACTATGAGAGGAGATAGACTAGGAAGATTCAACGTGCACATTAAGATATTTATATTGTAAAATACTCCAAATGTTAAAGATGAAACACATTTTCAATGGATGTACACCACTTACACAAGTTTCCTTAATTAAATAAAGTGACATTTAATTCTTATCAATCCCCCCTTTGAGTATTTACAAATACATTACTATGTCAAATGTGTAGATATACAACATAGACAATATCCAAGAGAATGGTGAAAGGGTGTTCAACTTTTTTTGTTATGGAAAAAAAAGTGTTAGAATAAACACATGGAAATTAGAAAATAGTTATAGATTTTATTTTTACATTTGAGAGATAAGTTGACTACCAAATAATCATGTATGACAATTAAAACAAATTTAATAGATATGCTTCCAACATTGTCCTCATAGAATTTTAACATTGATTCTAATATTTGTTGTTTGATACCAAGTTGTGTGAGAAGATAAATACGTTAAAAATAAATGTTCCACTTCAATGTTAAATCAAATGAATATTGATTAAAAACAACACAAATTGTTGTTCAAACCTAAAGCTTGTGAAATATATATATATATATATATATATTCAAAGTCTTATGAATAAGAGATAAATGACAAGAAGTAAATTTGGATGCATCCATAATTTGCATAGAGGTATTTGACTTCGTAAAGTCAAAGTGAGAATCTCATGCAACCTAGGCTATGTTTTTGGATCAAAATTTTTGTAATTGCTAACAATATTATTTATGGTATAAATAACTACTACTAAAGAAGCTAGAGAATAAGTAATATTAGTTTTCAACATATCTACTAGTTATCATTGACCATTTATTTATGACTAAGAGGTCATTGATTTTTTATCTTAACAACCTCTTGATGATGATCCTGGCTTGTGCATTGAAACATTGAGTATTCTAAAACCATGAACGCAGTTCCATCCCTCTTTGAGAAACTCTACTGCATAAAATAATGAACAATTTAATATTATCCCTCCATTGAAGGGAACCCTTGGATGAAATTCACCTATTTGAAACTACAAAAGTTAAGATGGCTAAAAAAATGGTTGATCTCTCATTCCTAAAGAAGTGTCATGATGCTAATATTATTCGAGTCTTTGCAAAATATTGTTGTCTTCAAGAAATGAAGACAATGATAACCTAGAATAATATTTAGTTGGCTCACTCACTGGTTATCATTGACTATTTATTTATGATTGAGAGTTCATTGACATTTGAACTTAACAACCTCCTAATGATGATGATGATCCCCATTGCTACAACTAAATCCCGTAAAGCATCCACCTCTGGGTCTAGATAAGGGGTGGGGGTAGGATCCCCCTCTAGAAGAATAATTCATGGTTGAAACTGATTGCCTACCAAGATGAACATAGAAGGCTTCAACTCAGAACATAACACTTTCTTACTCTCCTTCCAAATATAAAAATTAATTATTCTACTTCAATTTTAAATCAAATGGAGACTCTTTTAAAATAACACAAACTATGGTTCAAATCTAGATCTTGTTAAATAAATGTTTTATTGTTTTCAAAGTCCTAAGTCGAAGTTTTCAAATAATATCCGAGTCAATTTAATTGCAAAAGCACAATTCAAATGTTTGAAAAACTTAATGATTTGACAAGATTGACACATTGATGTATAAATGAATAAAAAAGGAATGAAAATAGTAAATTTGGATGCATTCATAACTTGCATAGAGGTATCCGAGTTCATAAAGTCAAAGTCAGGATCTCGTGACATATAGGGTATGTTTTTGGATCAAAATTGTTGTAATTGCTAATAATATTATTTATGTCGTGCAATTTGAGTGGGCCTAATGGTTAAGAACATGTGTTTCCTCCTTGGAGGTCTCGGGTTCAAACTAGAGGGGGGTAGAGTCGGTACATGTTGAATGATTAATATTGGCCCATTGTGATGAGGCTCAAAGGGTAGGCGTCCCCCTTGAGTGGGGCCCCCATATGGAAGTGTTTCCAAATGTCTCGACCCTTACCAAGTCACAAGTTCCCGCTAGTATTGGTTTGCAGTCTATCGATACTAGATACACAATTTAATGGTTAAAATAAATATTATTTATGTTATAAATAACTACCACTAAAGAAGCTATAGGATAAGTGATATGAGTTTCAAACATAACTACCATGTTTAAGATTTTGAAAATTTGATGGCACAATGAATTTGCAAACATCTCACAATATTTTTGGAAAGGGTTAAAAAATTGACATAAGCATTGAATGCCTTCATACAATTTCAAAAAATGGGTCTTTGGGCATGCTTGGTTGTCATTCCCCATTTTTTTGGCTTTTTATTTTGGATCTCAAGTGCAATCAACTGTGGTCAATGGATATTGATTGCATGCTAAGTGATTGCTAATCTAATTGATTGTAGGAAATGTTCTCAAACAACTCAATTGTGATTTGAGATTTTTTTTTAATTGATATAGAGTCATATTTGAAAGAACAATCAAATTCTTAGTTGGATGATTGGACACATGGGCCAATAGAACATTAATATCTAATAGAACAAAACATGACCTTATTTCACATCAATAAGAGAAGATATCAAACTTAGATGCCACCTTATTTGGCCTTTCTCAACCAAATTTATTCAATTTTATATCTTACTAGTGATTAAAAATTTTAGCATTAGAAGCTTTTTCTCATTGTTTTGAGATCAAGCAATGACAAAAATTTGGTTGATATAATTATCTTATTGCAAATTTCTTAAATTTTCACTACACAATTATGAGACAAGTGAGGTTTATGAGGCATTCCCTACATTGAAAGCTTTTCCAATTCAAAAGTTGGCTTTGGGGTGCAAGTCACTAGCATGTGATATTATCCCCTTTCACTTCGATACCGACTTCGTTGGTAGTATCAATGTCATCCCTTGTGATCCCTCTCTAGTTGTGGTTATTTATGTGATGTATTACAAACTTTTAGGTATTAGATTTCATTCAATATTAACATTTTCACTATTCCATTGTATTACAAAATTTAGGTTACACTGTGACTATAAAAACATTTAATCACCCTCTCATCCTTAATGAGCCCCTGTTGTAGTGGTCAGTCGTCCCTGCCAACTAGATCCACTAGTTGACCAAATAAGTTGACTGCCTAAGTTGTGTATATGAGTCGATCGTCAGTTGGGGTCGACTGACCAAGGTAGTTAGGAAGTTGTAATTGCTTGGTAATTGTAAACATAAGTATATATATGTGACTATATAACAGAGGAAAGGTTGGTTGTTCTTGTACATAATAAAGTGCATATTGTTGGTTCTCCCACTACTTTGTGTAGGTTTCCAATATATATGTCTATGTGTGTATATATAATGTTGTATCATATATGTTTCTATGTGTAATGAACTACTAGTAACTCTCTCATAATTTTCCTTAGATTACAACATTGGTTCCATTGTCGGTAGTTCTGAACTGGTGCATGTAAAGTAAATAGCACATAGATGTTAATATTGGAAGACATATGTGAGTGGTGGGAGAGAAAAATCAGTAACTACATAAAAAAATACGCAAGGAGAAATTGGTCGATGCTAACAGAAGCTCAAACATAATTCTTCATGGAGACGCATGAATGATTCTTAGAATCCATCCTGGAAGCATCATTTTAACATCTTAATCAATCCTCTAATGCGCAAGCTAACTCTAGATGAACGGTTAATGCTGAAAATATTTTTTTTGTTTGTTAGAAATGCTCGTCATATGCGGGGCTAGAATTTCAACCATAAGCTAAGAAACCACAACTCAGGGTTATCTAAGCTATCAAAATCACCCAGGGATCGCACCCGGCCTGGGCTTCACCAACTCTTAACATGGATGGATTTTTGGGTGTCTCCTCCTGATTAAAAACATTGTAATTTTATTGAGCTCGGGTCACCTAGCAAACGAAACCCACACCTTAACCAGTTGAGCTAGTGGGAATTGACGTTAATGCTAAAAATATAAAATGAAGGCTGAAAAAATTTAATCAAGTAGCTCAAAAGAATTTCCAAAGACTATATTGAAGAACAATCCATTGAGGATAGATCGCCAGTCAAAATTGTAAAAAACAAATTTTATACCAACTTGCAAGACGATTTTCTTTGTACCATTCCATCCATGTTGCGTAAATTCCTACTAGATAAAGGAGTCAAAGACATTGTTGAATATTGATCTCTCTTAGGCACACCTCCACCAAAATCAAATTGGGAATAAAAGTAGGACGAGTGGGAATAATTCCTAGAAGCTAATTGCAAAGATACACACAAAGCTTGGGATTACTTCATGAACAAATGAGAATAGAAAGAATGGATAACATCACCGACTTCAAGTAGGTCAGGTTGGTGATGGAGGGCTAGATGATCCATGAGATTCTATAAGTTGAGTTGAACGCGTCGAATAAAATAATGTTGGAAGTAAGGAAGAAGATAATTGAAAAAAGAGACGCATCATAATCAAGAGGGAAGAATACATGATGAATTCAAATCCATAAACCCTCACCCGACATCCAAAAATTGGAGCGGGATAAGAGGAAAAAGAGGAAATATGAGATGAAAAATGATAGGGATCCTCTAAGTTCAAATTGTAAACATTCCCAGGAGCGGCATATCGCTGGAGCATTGAGCAGTTTGAGTCGAGAGGGAACTGACTAGACTTGGGAATAGCAATAACCTCGACAGTTCCTGGGAGGAATGCAAGTTTGCAGTTGAGAGAGACAACTAGAGGCATCCATCAACAAATTAATATAGTCGATATTATGGAAATTGATGACTTGAGACCCATGGTTCGAAAATATCCTACTAAAAACGTTATCCCATGTATTACAGACTTCCTCTTCCAAAGGCTTCATATTGATACTTAGTCTTTGAAAGTATGGTGTATATTTGATAGACATGGTGGTCACATGATTGAAACACAAGAAACCAATCATAATCAAACAAAGGACATATTCATCCATATAAATATCTCATGGACTCCATGCCCATGCGAATTTACTTATTGAGGAAGAATCCAAGTCAACGGACAATGAAAATGCATCGATGTAACCCTTTGGAAGATGATTCATTGAGTATATAGATAAGGGTTGTCAAGCGGATGACATAATCCCAATAGAAGAACAAATTCAATTAGCATTGGAATATATCCCGATGGCATATCAGTAGCATATTGTACCAGTCAATTTGAATACTCAGATTTAGACCCCCCAAAACAAAATTGTATTGACTTCCTAGTTGAATCTTGTAACAAATCAACAAACTAAAACTCTTTTGATAGTCCCAGTTTATAAACCCCCTAAGAAAACCACAATGTATGTCAATATTATACCCATTTATGAATAAGAAAAAAATCCCAAACGACATTGGTTCATTTGCAAGAAATTCTAGGACATGATTGACATCACAGACGGAGAAAAGAAAATGGCACAATTCGGTGTCACTCTTCGAACTAGGGCCCTCACCTGGTTCATGAACTTTAAAAGGAACCAAACATGGTAAAAAACATATATAAAACAAATTTTCCTCACATTTTTCAAGACTCAAGACATCAGTCATCTGGCTAGGAAGAAGATTAAAGAAATTAAACAAAGTCTGAGGGAAACAATCCAAGAATATGATAAGAGATTAAAATATTTACTTAGTCAAATTCCTTATCTCATAGAAGAAAAACTCTTCATATAGTGGTTCGTAGCAAGATTGCTATAAAAAATAATAGCTCTGCTACATATGTATGACACTCAAACATGTGAGGATGCGCTGAAAAAATCACAACAGTGGACGATGAAGGATCGTCGACTTCATCAACTATGGAGAAATGGCTAGAAGAAAAACTTGAAATTCTACAACAGTCTCTAGAAAACATGTCCATCACAAGGAATGAACTTTGGTGCACCATTTGTTCCAGTGAAGGGCACACAAAGGACTATTGTAAATTCAACAATGCATTAGATCCAACCATCTAGCATATTCAAATAGAAACCTTCTATGAGATTTTTCAGCGAAGAATGGGAAGCGAGCCTCCCAACAAGCTTACTTTCTCGCTTAAATTTCATGTAACTGAGCTAACACATTTCACCCATGAAGCATGTGCCTTTCCATTTGGAAGTCACCCATCCTCCCAAAATAACTTAAGATAAAAACATATCCTTCTAATCAGTTTTTGGAATAATAATAAATTATTATTCTCTTGGACTTAAGCCCTTAATCTTAGCCCCTCTTTCCAACCTCTCATCCTCCTCTCCGTTACTCAGCCTAGTAGAAGAGTATTCCCCCATCACTCTGTCTTCATGGTCGGTCTACACGCAATGATGCTTTTATATTATTGATATGAATAGTTACATGTACAAAAACAGGCTCTTGGCCTTTAACACCTAGGCTCTTCGGCCTGATAACACATAAGCTTGTCATATTATAATTGCTCGGCTCAACAACCTAAAAAACATGTTTACAATTCATAAATACAATTGGGGCTTGTCCTTGGGGATATTATAATCCCCTCCCCTTATTTTTTCTCTGTCCTCGGTGCAACTTATTTACATAGCATCAACAAGATTTTCAAAATCTTCAAAAAGATGCGGGTATTCTACCTACATAGCATCCTCATGCTCCCATGTCATGTCCTCAGGACCGTACCAGGTCCACTGGAACTTTACAATCCCTATGGTTTGATTCTGGAGTTTTTTTCTCTTCCTATCCAATATGTGCACTGGATGCACCTGCAAGACGCCTTCTTGCTCCACCTGAATCACATTCCAATCAATTACATGATTAGCATCAGGTATATATTTCTTAAGTAATGAAAAATGAAACAGATTATGTACAGTCATGAATGCAGGCAATGCAAGCATATATGCAACTGGTCAAATCCTTTCTAGGATTTCAAATGGCCCACAATATCTAGCTGCCAACTTGGAACAGTTTCCCAGCTTCAGGGAACTTCTGTTGGATTTCACTTTCTAGAAAACATGATCACCCACTTTAAACTCCTTGTGGGTTATGTTCTTATCAACATAACTTTTTTTCCTGTCTTGGGAAACCCAATTCGGCTTAATCTTTAGCATTTGTTCTTCCAATTCCTTGAGCAACTTTGGCCCAACAACTTCCCTATCAGTTGGGTTATCCCAACTTGTCGGGGTGTTTCACTTTATGAGATAAAGTGCTTCAAATGGGATCATCTTTAGTGATGCTTGATACCCATTATTGTAGGTAAATTCTACCAAGTGTAAGTAGTCTTCCCATTTAGATGGTTTCTCCATCACATACATCCTTAGAATATCTTCTATCACTTGTTTCACCCTCTATGTATTCCCATCAGACTTTGGATGATCGGTTGTGTTGAAGTTTAGATTCGTTCTGAACCCTTTCAATAACCCTTTCCAAAATTTTGAGGTGAATTTTGAGTCTCTGTCAGACACAATTGTCTTGGGAATACCGTGCAATCGTGTTAATTCCTTCATATATATATCAACAACATTAGCTGACTTGTTTGTAGTTTTCAATGGAATAAAATGGACAGATTTTGTAAGCTTATCCACCACCACCATGATGGAATCATGCCGCTTGTCGGTTCTGGGAAATCCTGTGATGAAATCCATTGTCACCACTTCCCACTTCCAATTAGGAATGGGTAAAGGTTGTAGCAATCCTACTGGGTGCTTATGGTCAGCTTTGACCTTATGACACTCCATACATCTAGCGATGTATTCTGCAATTTCCTTCTTCATGCCTAGCCAAAAGTAATGGCTCTTGACTGTTGCCATTGTTTTCTGATATCCAGGGTGCCCAACGTAAGGCACATTACGCATTTCTTTCAAGATCATAATTCTCAATTCCTGGAAATTAGGTACATAGATTCTAATTTTGTACAAGAGTGTTCCTTCAGCTTCCAATTTATAATCTTCCACTTTATGTAGCATCTTACCTTGTTGTAGTTTTAACACCAATTCCATGTACTGCAAATTTGCATTTGCATCTTCCAAAATTCTTCCTTTAATATTAGTTCGATACATGTTAATCGCCATAGCATGTAGTTCATGCACTCTCTTGTTGAGTGCATCGTCCACTTTGTTCTCCTTTCCTTTGATATGCGTGATATCAAATTCATACTCACAAAGGAATTCCAACCATCTACTCTGCCTAGAATTCAAGGTTGGATGATCAAACAAATACTTCAGACCATTATGGTCTATCCTCAGTTCAAATTTCCTTCCCATGAGGTAGTGCCTCCTTTCTTCAGGGCGTGCACTATGGCTGCCAACTCCAAATCATGAGTTGCATATTTCTTTTCATGATCCTTCATCTTTATGGATTCACAACATACCACAAACCCATCATGACTGAGGATTCCACCTAGTCCTTCTATGCATGCATCTGTACACACTAAAAAATATGCATTCGGATCTACAATCCTCAGGATTGGAGCACTGGTTAACATCTGCTTCAATTGTTGGAAGCTTATCTCACATTCTTTTGTCCATTGAAATTTCTTCTTCTTCCTTTGCAAGGAAGTGATGGGGTATGCTATCCTTGAGAACCCTACAATGAAATTTCTGTAATAGCCAACTAGACCCATAAAGGATCTGACTTCTGTCACATTCTTCGGCGCTAACAATTCTTTGATGGCTTCTATCTTCTCAGGATCCATGACTATCCCATCCTTTGAAATGATATGCCCCAAGTAATGGATCTTGTTTTGATAAAATGAGTACTTTCTCAATTTGGCATATAGTTGGTGCTCTCTTAGCACCTGGAAAACCATCTTCAGATGATGTTCATTCTCTTCCTATGACTTGGAATACATCAGGATTCCATCCAAAAAGACTATGACAAACTTGTCTAGATATTCCCTGAATACACCATTCATTAGGCACATGAAAATAGCGGGTGCATTTGATAACCCAAATGGCACCACTGTGAATTCATAATGACCATACCTTGTTCTGAAGGCGGTCTTGCTAATGTCTTCATCCTTTATATTTACTTGGTGGTACCCTGACATAAGATGTATTTTTGAAAATATATTAGCATCCTTCAACGGATCAAAGATATCATTGATCCTTGGCAAAGGATACTTGTTCTTAATAGTCACTTTGTTCAACTGTCTGAAATCGATGCACAATCTTAATTTCCCATATTTATTCTTCATGAACAGGACTGAGGTACCCCAAGGTCACACACTTGGGCGTATATACCCCTTCTTCAAAATTTCTTCAAGCTGCAATTGCAGTTCTTTCAGCTCTGGTGTACTCATTATGTAAGGATTTTTTGACACTAGAGCGGCTCTAGGCATTTGGTTTATAGAGAAATCAATATATCTCTTCGGGGGTAGTGCTAATACTTCCTTGAATACATCATCAAAATATTTTAATACTGCATGGTCTTCAATATTTGACACCTTATCCTTAGGTGCTTCTTCCATATGAGCTGCAAATATTTGGCAGCCCTTCCTATAACACTTCTTCAGCTGCATTGCCGCAATTTCTCTGATCGTAACTGCCCTTGGAATTCGTTGCACTTTCCTTGGGTTTCCTTCCTCATCTAGCCAAGTGAATGCCTTGTTACGACAATCTAATATAGCATGATGTTGGTCCAACCAATCCATCCCATCTAGACAGACATAGGAACCTAAAGGTAAGATGTTCAATTCGGCCCTTATTCTAAGTCCATTCATGTCCACTGGACATGACTTAACCAACTCAACAACCTTTCTCTTGGCTCCTGTAGCCAACTACACTAACCAATATTTTCCATGCTTGCCTCTTGGAAAATGCAAACTTTCCACCATTCTAGGATCTATATAACTATGACTAGCTCCTGAATCAATTAAAATAGTAATGGTTTGGTTTTTTATCACACCTTCCACTTCAATCATATGTGACTGATATTCTGCTTTCTTGTTTTCCAGGGCTGCATAGATCCTTGGTACACTTCTGCCCATGCCCTCCACTATTTCTTCCTATTGAACATTAGGGACAACTCTCACCTTGTCATTTATGTGGGGGAAAGCTCGATACCTATGATTTCCTTTACAACCCCAACATTCCATAGGTAATTGTCTTGGCATTTGCCCACTGTTTCTGAAAAAGGGATATTTGTTTCCCTTCTGTCTTTGATCCTTCTTGAACTTCTTCTTGTCATCCCAAGCCTTCCAGAAAGTAGGCTTTTCTCTTTGCTACTCATATAAGCATTTTTCTCTCCTTATAGTTTCTTCCATAGTTTTAGGATCATCATACTAGATCTTGTCACCAATGGAAGGTGGAAGTCCACTCAGATACCTTTGAATTTTGACAGTCTCATCTTTGATGAAAGGAACATACTTTAGCAATTCCAAAAACCTTCGCTCATATTCATCAATAGTCATGCTACCCAGCTTGAGTTCAAAGAACTCTTTCATCTTTTTGTCATAGTATCTCTTAGTCAAGTATTTCTTTTTGAAATACTTCTTGAATTCATTCCAAGTGACATTTTTCTCTTTAATGTGTTTCACCTGCACAAGTTGATCCCACCACATGGATGCCTTTCCTTTCAGTTGATACATTGCAATTCTTCCTTCTGCATGAGAGGAATAATTTTGCAATTGGAAATATTTCCTCATGCCAAGAAGCCATGTCTTGGCATATTCCTCCTTCTTGTGCTTTCCATCAAACGTAGGAGGCTTAATATTGTTCATTTCTCGCTTCATTTCATCCACTCTAGATATCCTATGCTTCCTGGTAGGAGATGGGCTTGAACTATTGTGTTCCCTCCTCTTGGAGTTACCTTGGGAGTGATGATGGTGTCTACCCACACTCCTTTATTTTCTCTTCTTATCAGGAAACCTGTGACTTCCTGATTTATTGGAGTCACTCTCCTTATCCAATTTCCTTTCTATCCTTTCTAGGCTATGTATCAACATTAGGTTGAATTCTCCCTGTTGATCCCTGGCTTTCATGAGATTTTTGTTATCTGGTCGGTGATGATGGACATATTTCTGAAATCTTTCAATGATTTTCATCATGTTTCCCTCCTTATCTATCTCTTCTCCATGCCCATTGTATTTTGATCTTTAAACTCCCAAATCGACATCCATTCCTCTAGCTTCATTCTCTGAACTGGAAGCATTTTGTGCCTCCTCCATTCTCTGTACTCTACAAAAATTTAGTTCGGATCCGACAATTGTTGACTCTACAAACACAATGTGTAGTCAACCGAATTTTGTCAGGCCAATAGTCCTTAACAAATTCTACAGTATTCATAAACCATTCTGATTTAAATAAACTTTCAGATTTCATTCTCTATGATTCTCGACCAATCAAGAATCCCCACAGATCTTTCTGAGTTATGCTTTGTTCTGCAACAATTCTCGGGCACTAGCCCCTTTCTCTTAGCCCCCAACCCATGCGACCATGGGTTTTGGCCAAGCGCTATATCGATAGGCACTTACTCGGGACCTCGGGCCTATGACTTCAGAAGTTTGTGCATCAACACACCCCACTTTTCCCGAACTGTTAATCTCTGAACACTTCCATGTCACCTTTGGTGACGTTATTACATCTTGTCACCTTGGCATTATGAAACTTTTAAAGGTTCTTCATTTTGTTCCCTTATGAAACATTCTTCTGGGGTGTTAAGTCTTCAGACTTCAAAACTTGCACCACGCGTCCATTGGGACCCACATTTTCCGTACTTGAACTAAGATACCAAATAGTCACCTCACTTAATGCCTTTCAAATTGCAGGGGCATGCAACGGTGGTTTGGAGTAACCCACCTTTCATCCCGCAATTCTTTTGACGCTAACATGTAACCCCCTGGTAAAACCATAGTTTGGATTGCAGGACTGCCTCGGGAAATTAACTCCCATGCAACTTGGCTCCTCACAATGCCTCCCGATCGTCAATCTTGATGTATTGTGATCAATGCCAGTGTAGGTCCATCGAGCTTTAACTAAGTCATGTAACCTCAGAGCCCACATAGTACATCTAATGACATTCCAAGTGGGGGCACATGGCAGGGATAGGAGAGATCCACGTCACCTCCAAGTGACTTCATCATGACTCACCAATTCGACTCTTCGGGGTTTGAAGCTTCGGGCTTTAGGAGTTCTTGCCTCTGCACCGACTGATTTTCCCGAACATCGTAATCCCGAACAACCAATCTACTGACACGTGTCCCTCTTAACGGATGGTCCAGATTAACTTCAAACTCCATAGCTTCGGAGCTTTGGGACTTTGGCCCCTTCCACTTTATAACACGTAACTTCGCCTAAGTCGTGAATTCTGAAGGATTCCAGGTTAACCCTCCTGTACTTTCTCCATATCTAATGGTCGTGAAGGATTCCCCTTTTCCTGAATAGTTCTTACGACCAAAAATACTCTGCGATCCAATACTACGTCTGTCATGGTTTTATAATACCGCTACACCTCCTGAGCTTCGTAACATGACTAAGGTAACCTCTCGGCACTCAGGAATGTTCTGCAGTTCGAAATTAGTTCCTCTTGACACAATTTCCATTTGAAACCTTGGTTCTCATGACCACTTATCCAGCCCAGCCAGGCTTAGTGTTGAAACCATCGCTCTGATACCAATTTGTGACGTCCCCAGCCACCAAAAAGTTGAGAAACGCCACTACTCACACACTTCACTTAGCTAACCTAGCTCTGATACCAATTTGTAATGTCCTTGGCCATCAACAGGCGTGTCAGGCAACACTACCCAAATACCTTGTCTTCAATAAACTAGCTCTGATACCAATTTGTAATGTCCTCGGCCATCAACACCACTGTTGGGCAATGCCATAGAGGAGCATATATATATCTATATAACATGCATTTCTAATGAATTTAAAACAAATAACTCAGAGTTACTGCTATCATATAGATTCAAATGGAATTGACAGTAATTCCTACATGCAACGGAACACATGCACTGATCATCACTCTCAGTAGTAGATCACCCCCGAGCTAGGACTAAACTCCACCGGGCAAGGGATTCCTAGGCTAGGCAAGGTCAATAGGAAATTCACACAATTTATGAGGAGGGATTCTCTCCTAGGAGCCACTTATGCCCACTGCTCACAGAATCTCATTCCCCACATGCTTGTCCCACCCCAGGAGTATATACCTTCATTGTCACACAGTCCATCGACTGCTCCACCTCCCTTGCCTTGGGCTTCAGCAACAGGCCAAGCTAGAATTCTCAAAGCTTTGTAGCAGCTACGGGATTCCTTCTAGGAGAACTCACCTCCTCAGCACACTCTCTCAACTAGAGTGAATCGCTCACAGTCCTGAAAACTTACTTCTTTAATCCACAACCACCTCTCTCACCTGGAGAGAGAGTTGCTCAAAGGCCTGACAACCTGCCTCTTCAACCACGGGCCTGACAACCCACCTCTTCAACCAATATTCAACTCAGTTCCAGCAAGGTGAGGACAACAACAAAGGTTCAATATAGCTCAGGGAATGGAAACAACCAAAAATTCGGTAAGGCAAAGTATGACTCAGTTTTGGCAAGTGCAGATATGCTAGGATTCATAGCAAAAACACAGGTCGGATTCCCCAGTTAGCGGTTTCAGAGGTGCGTGAAGATGCATAGGTCGACGATGGAGGCCAAACAAGTTAGGCTAGGATCAAAGAATGGGAAGAGAACCTCCCAACAAGCTGACTTTCCATATTAAATTGCATGTGCCTGAGCTGACACATGTCACCCATGAAGCACGTTCCTTTCCATTTGGAGGTCACCCGTCCTCCCAAAATAACTTAGGATAAAAGAAATATCCTTCTAATCAATTTTTGGAATAATAATAAATTATTATTCTTTTGGACTTAAGCCCTAAAGCCTAGCCCCTCTTTCCAACCTCTCAACCCCCTCTCCCTTACCCAGCCTAGTGGAAGCTTAGTCCCCAATCACTCTTTCTTCGTGGTTGGTCTACATGTAGTGATGTTTTTATATTACTGATATGAATAGGTACATGTACAAAAACAGGCTCCTGGCATTTAACACCTAGGTTCTCCAGCCTAATAACACATTAGCTTACCATCTTATAATTGCTCGACTCACCAGCCTACAAAACATGTTTACAATTCATAAATACAACTGGGGCTCATCCTTCGGGATATTACAATAGCTAAGGAAGAGAATTATAAATACATGATGCCAGATCTCATTTGGACACGCACAACTCGCAACTACAGAAATTCAGTAAGTGCGCAAGTTTGGAGAGATGCTGCAGTTCCAGCTACTACAACTAGTATTTTCGGTTTTAGGCTTGGAATTTCTCTTGGTTATGGTTTGGACTTTCTTCTTGGTACGCTATATTTGGAGAGTGGTATGCTACCTTGATTGGATTTTGGACCTAGGGTTTTCTTCCAAAATTATTCTCTCTTTCAAGGTTAATGTGCTCAGGGGTGGCTTCAGCCTATGGTTTGGTGACAATATTGCTATATTGTCTATGGTTAAATGATAACACCTATTATTTATAACAGGTTATGGGCCCACACTATATTCGGACAGTCTAACTACTGGAAGATAGATTCGGAGGATTTTTCTCAGTTACAGTTGCAGTTGCAGTCAAAGTTTTTTCTGCAGCAACGAAACCCTAAGCCTCTTGTTAAGGAACCTTAAGTGAAGATATTGACCTAATTTCTAGATAGCCTAGTGTTCCCTAACCTAGCGCACCTCATGATACTCTCAGCAAACTAAGATTTCAAGTTTGATTTTTTGGTCAAAGTTAAAGGTTGACCAACTCAAAACAGTCATGACTTACTCTATGAAGTCAGAAAACAAGTTAGAAGGGGATTCTAAATTCAGAGCATGGAAGATAAGGATTTACCTCGTCCTTTCCAAGAATAAAGTGTTGGATATCATGAAAGGAAATATCGTGGAACCAAAGTTTGAAGAACGAAAAGAGAAGGAACTTTAGAATGTTTCATTTATATAGAAGTTCAAGGAAAATGACATCAATGCCATGAGTATCATAGTAGATTCTGTAAAAGTCCACTTGATACCCTACATTTCTCATCTTGACTCATCTAATAAGATGTACGATGCCCCAACTAATCTCTTCTCAGTTAGAAACATTGGACAAGTAATGAGTATGAAGAATGAGCTTCGTGACATGAAAATGAATGATGATGAAAGCATAACATCATACTTTGTGAGAATATCTCAGTTAAGAGATAAACTACAAGTTATTGAAGAAATCATTTCAAGGAACTAGAAAATATAGTACTCAGCAGCCTTCCCAAGACATGGGATGCATTTTCCACAAGCACGAACACAAAAAAGGAGTATCTCACATTTGAATAACTTTGGACTTGTTGTGCACAAGAAGAATCAAGGATTAGCACAAAAGAGAAATCCCAAAAGAAACACGATGATCAATCCTTCACAACAAAATTCAATAATTTCAGGAATAAGAGGAAGTTTGGCTTAAGGAAGGAAACAAACAAAACATCAGTTGTCGAAGAAAGGGAACCCTCAAAGAAGGCCAAGCAAGATAAAACATAATTCTTCTTCTAAGTCAAAGTAACAATATTCTTCAAAGTTCTTGTACATACCATGTTTACATAGTTTCTGTACATATCTTGCATATCTATTCTTAGAAGATAATATGTTCAAATGAAACAATACCTATGGAAGAATAACAAGATAAGGATTGTTATCATGATGACTACAAGTCAAACAATACACATGAAAAGATGAAGTACGTTGACAACCCTTGGTAACAATTCCTATGGAAGATATTATATAAGTAACAACTGCGAGATAATCCAAAATCAGAATCAAACTTGAAGAGACCCAAAATAAGTCAAAATAGAAAGAATTCATCAATCAAAAGGAAATTAGAAAAATACTTGTGACACTTTGCAGAAGGCAATAAGGATGCAGGCGGAAGTGTGGACTCTCTTAGATGGAGGGATTTGATTACATAATTACAAAAGAAGAGCATGCATTCATGCATGAAGCAAGGATTAGGAGGGATCTAATCCTAAATGATATGATCCATTGAGGATTATGAAGTATCTTTCCATGTTCCAATTGAAAGTAGCAGCCATGATAAGAAACATGTGTTCAGTTTGACTCTAGAAGAAGTCTTATTTGAAAAGAAACCTTAAAGTATCCTTGGTTGTCCATCTACATCCATGATTTTATGATGAAAGGAAGAATTTGGAATCTTCAGGGAATATAGAAGAACCCATGGACCCAAGAGCTAAAGAGAGACATGAGGAAGAACATAAAGATTCCAAGAAAGAAAGAAAAGCAAGGACAACCAATTATTATATCAAGAATCACAAGATTACCAGCTTGGTTTGAACCCACTAAGAAGCAATCAAGCAGAAGAAATGGAAGTTATGATAAAGAATATTGTATGTAAGAAAATGTGAAAAAGACTTATGAATGGAAGCATTGTAAGATTCAGAGTTTCTTCCAGAGGGAGGGAGAAAACTATGACAATAACTTGTTCCAGTAAACTAGATATACCTCTTGTAGTATCCATGGATTGGAATTTACATGTAAAAGATTGTTCTTCCCAATAGAGCAAGTGAGAAAGAATCTTATACCAGAAAGAGACCCATGTATGCGGATATAAGAAGACCTTGTATGGATTCAAACAACTTGATGCAGAGTATCTCATATACAACAAAAGCATGGTGAAAACTTTCTAGGACAGAGATAGTGTATCAGAATAGTTACTCAAGTATGGGATGATGGATAGCTAATCCATGACAAACTCTCATGATGACAAAAGAAGTGCTACTTGGATATGTTTTAGTTTGAGCCTTGCCACAATGTCATGAGCTAGAAGGAAATAGAAGTGTTGAATTTGACCATGATATATTGTAATGATCAGAGCTATATGAAGCCTTCATAGAAAACCAATGTTCCATGACAGACCGAAGTACATTGAGATCAAGAATTATATTCTTCGTCATGAAGTCCAGAAAAAAGAAGTGGTTCTCTAATATATCTCCATAGATGTTCGGATAGCAGATCTTTTGGTAAAGCCTCTGTCCAAGATGAAAAGTTTGGGTACTCAAGAAACAAGCTGGGGCTCGTGGAGACGAATTCCTTATTGAAAAAGGAAGAGATTACTCCTAGGTTGGGAGGAATCACTGATATGTTATTGATTTATGGAAAGTCATTTTTCAGTTTGAAAAATGGTCTAGGATGAGTAGTTCCTTTCTAGTTTTGAAAAGTGGTTTGATATTTCTGACGAACAAGAATTTTCCAGTTCAGAAAATGGTCCAGATTGGACAATTATTTTTGTAATGAAAATGGTCCAATAGATTGTTGATGTACCATAAATAGTGATTCCTCTTGTGGCCAGTGTGAGGGAATGGTCTAGGAAAATCATTCTTCTTGGAAGTCACTATGAGAAATGGTCAAGTAGAATGGTTTTCCTCGTTGTGTAGTCATTCTTTTGAAGTTCATAGTTGTGAGAAGTTTTGAAGAATGGTTTGTTTTGGAGGTTGGTGCAGGACAACCATTTCCATTAGGAAATGGTCCAGACAGTCATTCCCTACTGAAGACTCATTATATCCATGTTACACTATGATTAGTGCTGGAGGAATGGCCTATTAAGGTGAATGGTCTAGGTTCAACAATCAGGGACAGACGTTCCCTAGGGAGGTCTCATTCTCTCCAGGTTGCAGTATGATTAGTGTTGAAGAAATGGACCAGTTAGGTGAATGGTCTAGGCTCAAAAATTAGGGACAATTATTCTTCTATGCTTGAGAATAATAGTCCAGATAGCCCATCGCTGATGTTTTACCTCATGAGGGCAGATGCTCTTCCAGATCTCGCATATTTGAGTGGAAGAATGGCCCATATGACTTAGTTTGTATCATGATATTGTTATGCAGGTTGATATTAGATGATATGATTACTGTGGAGACTGTATGTCTCTGGACAATAGATGTATGCCACTGTGGTGGATGTGTTCCACTGGTTGTGATTATGTGTCACCGGTTAAACAGTTATGTGCTACTTGGTGTGGTTGTGTACCACTGGATAGTAGTTGTGTACTACTATGGATAAACACAGTTGTGTTCTATTGAATGGCATTGTTATGATTGCCATGAATACTATCAATAGTGTTGGAAATGATTACCAGCTATATGGATAGTTAGTGTGTTGGTGGACATATATTCTCCAGGAAGAAAATGGTCCAGGACAGTGATTCTTCTAGGAAGTATGTTCAAATTAGAAGAATAGTCCTTGTAGCCCATGGTGTGTCTTTCAGCATCTGTTGGAACAATTATTCTTCTAGGACATATGTCGAGATTAGAAGAATAGTTCTTGTATCACTTTGTGGAGTGAGTGACTTATTCAACATCATGCATGATTACTCAGATGGAGTATGGCTTTCAAAGATGATGTAGTTGATTCTATCATATGATACTAATAGTGATGATGGTGCTCGTGATTTAGTCATGAGACATCCTGTGTGGCTATGATGATGTTATCGGTTGAATGGTATGTTTTTGCTCAAGACCATTGCTTTCAATACCTCCCTATCTAGGTGGGAGTGTTGATATTATGGTAGTTATGGGAGGTATTAAACCTCCACGTGTAACCCTGACAAGAATAGAATATTCCAGGAAGAAAGAAGAAACCCTAAAGAATTGGACATAACCCTATAAGACAAATCGACCAAAGAAAATAATTAATATTGAGATTTTAGCCTCCAGAAAGAGAAGTCGGCCCAGACAGCTAAGGAAGAGCAGCATAAATATAGGATGCCAGACCTCATTTGGACACACACAACTCGCAATTGCAGAAATTTAGTAAGTGTGCAGGTTTGGAGAGAAGTTGCAGTTGCAATTATTGCAACTAGTATTTTCAGTTTTAGGCTTAGAATTTCTCTTGGTTATCATTTGGAATTTCTACTTAGTACGCTAGCTATGGAGAGTGTTACGCTACCTTGATTGGATTTCAGACCTAGGTTTTTCTTCCAGAATTATTCTCTCTATCAAGGTTAAGGTGCTCGGGGGTGGCTTCAGCCTATGGTTGGGTGACAATATTGCTATATTGTCTATGGTTAAACGAGCACACCTATTATTTCTAACATTCTGTCAAATTCTATTGTTTTAATTGTTGGAAATATGACCATATAATTCCTGAATGCCCTATTAAGGACAAAACTAACCTAAACATTTTCAACATATGTGGAGTGGGTGATCACTCACTTGAAGACTTCCCAATAATATTGGAGAACGTTACGAACAAAAGGAATGTGAATCTATTGCAGGCTGTGCTTAAGAAAGAAGTATTAAATTCAAAAAATCTCCATTTTATGACCATAATGGGTGCAGGTCAATAAAATTACCAAGAATCGTCAGCTCGACAAAGGGGATATCAAAATACATACCCCGACCTAGAACAAGAAAAAAACCTAATGCGAGAAGTTTTGAAATTATTCAAAAATATCAACCAGGAAAAAATAAACTAAAGCAAGGAAGGGAAGTAGAACACTTCAGACACTGCCTTAGATGAATTTTTCCAGCTACTAAAGGAAAACCATTCAGTCAACCACTTGATCAACCTACTGAATATTATGAGGGAGTTTAAATAAGACCAAATACCATATAATAATGTTTGGTAGTTGTCGCAAGATATAGACATGAACGACTACGATCCCTAGGTTGACCTCGAGATTGATAGAAATATGATTAAACAAAGTGTAGTCGAATTTGGATCACAAGTAAATATCCTTCCCCAAGAGACATGGAAACGACTTGGAAAGCCCTCGCTGGCTCCAATGATGAATTTTCTAAAACTAGCAGATCAAATATTCATCAAGCCAATTGGCACTCTTAAAAATGTTAAAATGTATCTAATGGGGATTCCAACAACGATAAAATTTGAAATAATCAATATGGTCGAATGCATTATTTCCTACCCCACATTAGTAGGTTGACCATGGGGTTGGAACATGAAAGAAACTATCTCCATGGAAAGAGATAGGATCAATTAAAAGGAAGTGGTAGAAAAATCATCATACCCCTGGATCTAAAAGAAGGAAAACCATGGGTAGAAACATGGGATGAAGACCAGGAAGCTCATTGATTGTATCAAATAATGACTGAACTGAAGGATAACGTCAAACGAAATGCAAAAGGATAAATTCTACTTGGTTCCTCGATGTCTATGGGAAAAAACGCTTAGACGCATAACTCTATAATTGGAAAATAAAGATTGATGAATCCTAAGAAAAGGAATAATGGTCGATAGAGTAAATACCGATAAAGCGATCGATAGAATTCTTTTCGATGCAATTATTCCCTATTGTTTTCGAGAAAAAAATATAAAATAGACACCAAGACTTATCTTCGCCCTGCAGAAATTTTGGAATTACTTACTAGCAAATCAATTCACATTTTTCATAGATCATCAAACTCTTAATTATCTAGTAAACAAACTTGTCCACCAAGGAAAAATATGTCGATGGCTACTATTGTCTCAATAATTCAACTTCGACATAATAGTCTGACTGGGAAAAAAGAATGTCATCCTGGATCATCTATATAAACTCGAAATGGGGGAAGATTTGATGGGGATAGACGATGATTTACCTAATGCACATTTATTCCTTGTCGAAACTAGTCGCAAAGAGATATAAGAAATAAAACATTTTTTGTAGGAAGGGAAGGCTCTTGGGGATCTTCTGACAAACAAAAAGAAGATTCTAGCACTAAAAGAAACACCATTCACTCTCATGAATGGATACTTATATAAGATAAGAAGTGATTATTTATAAGAAGGTTCCTTGGAACATGAAAGAGAAGACATAAGTGATGATGCTCATGTTGTCCCTACATGAGGCCACTATCAATCTAACACGACAACCAAGAATATACTTCAAGAAAGCCTTTGGTGGCCGAATTTACACATATATTGTCGAGAACAAGTGAAAAATGTGAAAAATGCCAAAGGATGGGCCAACCTCTTTGGAAAAATGAAATGTCCCTACACTCAGTAAACTCTAGTTTACCATTTGAAATATGGGTTATTGATTTTGTGGGTCCATTCCCAAAGAGATCTAAGAAAACAAGCATGAAGTATATCATTACTACAATCAAATATCTAACAAAATGGGTAGAAGTGAAACCAACCGAGTCATACAAAATAAACAACAACTAAACTTATATACGTGAACATAGTAGCAAGATTTGGATGCCCCTAACTTTAATCAGTAATCAGGTAACACACTTCGTCAATGAGAAAATTCAAATCCTACTCAAAAATTTCATGATCAACCATAGGAAAACAATGACCTGTCATCCACAGACTAATGGTGTAGTCCAGTCCTTCAATAAAACACTTCACAAGGTCTTAACAAAAATTTATGGGATCGACAGGGATGATTGGGATGATAAGGTTCCTGCAGTACGTTAGGCATATAGGACTGCTTACAACTGGACAAACTCTCTTCTAACTTGTTTATGGTAAGGAAGATATAATCCCATTACATGTCTAGGAAAATTCCAAAAGAGTGGCATCTATCCTAAGTTATGACCATACTTTGAATAGAAAACAACGCTTCTATCAATTCATTGAACTAGAGAAAGAAATAATGTTATCTTTGCAACATCAAGAAATTAAAAAACACCAATAAAAATCCTAGCATGATCGACACTTAAAGAAGAAAGACATAAAAACATGTGATTTGGTATTAATGTACGACAATTGGATTAAAGGAAAACCACAAAAATTTGAAACTGTATGGTTAGGTCACTATGTTGTCGAAGATATTTGACCAACTAGAGAAATCCAACTAAGAACACTACAAGGGAACCCATTTCAAAAATTGGTTAACAGGGCCCAACTGAAAAAGTACAATACATAACAACCATAACACTTGCTCGTGAAAAACTTGAAATTTTGCAGCAGTCTCTAGAAAACATGGCCATCGCAAGGAATGAACTTTGGTGCACCATTTGTTCCAGCGAAGGGAACACAAAGGAATATTGTAAATTCAACAATGCATTAGATCCAACCATCTAGCATATTCAAATAGAAACCTTCTATGATATTTTTTGAGCTATGAAAAATCATGCACTGAAAGATTGCTCACACAATTGAGAAAATGTCAGACCAAAATAATGTCCCACTTGTGAAGAGAATAATCATTCTACACAAGAATGTTGACTAAATGGGTCAAACAAGTTGAACATCCATTCAATATATCACATGCAAGAAACTGAATAGAATATTGACCAAGGAGAAGGAAATGGATATAGAGGTTATGGTCGAGGGGGATACCAAGGAAGATGAGGATATATAGTTGGATGCGGTCAACCAGGTCAAGGACATGGTCAGTGTTGATATTATGGTAGTTGCATGAGGTATTAAACCTCCACGTGTAACCCTGACAAGAATAGAATATTCTAGGAAGCAAGAAGAAACCATAAAGCATTGGATATAACCCTAGAAGACAAGTCGGGCAAAGAAAATAATTAATATTGAGTTTTTATCCTTCAGAAAGGGAAGTCGGCCCAGACAGTTGTAACATCCTCGACCATCAATAGGCATGTCGGGAAATGCTACCCAAAAACCTTGTCTTCAATAAACTATCTCTAATACCAATTTGTAACATCCCCGGCCATCAACACCACTGTTGGGCAATGCCACAGAGGAACATACATATATCTATATAACATGCATTTCTAATGAATTTAAAACAAATAACACATAGTTACTGCTATCATACAGATTCAAATGGAATTGAAAGTAATTCCTACATGCAACGGAACACATGATAACATTCAAGAATCATAGACATATATAACATACATAATTAAGCATGGGAATGATATTTATCTTTTAACTAGAGTAAAAACCACCAACTGCGTGCAGACCTTCCATGAACCTCCCAGCCTTAGACCACACTGCTCATCACTCTCAGTAGTAGGTCACCCCCGAGTTGGGACTAAACTCCATCGGGCAAGGGATTCCTAGGCTAGGCAAGGTCAATAGTAAAGTCACATAGTTTAAGAGGAAGGATTCTCTCCCAAGAGCCACTTATGCCCACTGCTCACAGACTCTCATTTCCCACAGGTTTGTCCCACCGTAGGAGTATACACCTTCATTGTCACATGGTCCATCGATTTCTCCAGCTCCCTTGCCTTGGGCTTCAGCAACATGCCGGACTATAATTCTCAAAGCTTTGTAGTAGCTACGAGACTCATTCCAGGAGAACTCACCTCATAAGCACACTCTCTCACCTGGAGTGAGTTTCTCATAGGCCTGACAACCTGCTTCTTCAATCCACAACCACCTCTCTCACCTGGAGAGAGAGATTTTCTCACATGCCTGACAACCTGCCTATTCAACCACGGGCCTGACAACTCGCCTATTCAACCAATATTCAACTAAATTCGAGCAAGGTGAGGACAACAACAAAGGTTCAATATAGCTCAGGGAATGGCAACAACCAAAAATTTGGTAAGGCAGAGTACGACTCGGTTTTGTTAAGTGCATATATGTTGGACTTCACAAGAAAACATAGATCGTCTTCCCCGGTTAGCCGTTTCAGAGGTGCATGAAGATGCAAAGGTCAATGACAGAGGCCAAACGTGTTAGACGAGGATCGAAGAATGGGAAACGAACCTCCCAACAAGCTTACTTTCCATCGTAAATTGCATGTGCCTGAGCCAACACATGCCGCCCATGAAGCACATTCCTTTCCATTTGGAATTCACCCATCCTACCAAAAGAACTTAAGATAAAAACATATCCTTATAATCAATTTTTGGAATAATAAAAAATTATTATTCTCTTGGACTTAAGCCCTTAAGCTTAGCCCCTCTTTCCAACTTCTCAGCCCCCTCTCCCTTACCCAGCCTAGTGGAAGCTTATTCCCCCATCACTCTTTCTTCATGGTCGGTCTACACGCAACGATGTTTTTATATTATTGATATGAATAGTTACATGTACAAAAACAGGGTCTTGGCCTTTAACACCTAGGCTCTCCAGCCTAATAACACATAAGCTTACCATATTATAATTTCTCGGCTCACCAACCTACAAAACATGTTTACAATTCATAAATACAACTGGGCATCATCCTTGGGGATATTACAATCCCCTCCCCTTATTTTTGCACTGTCCTCGGTGCAACTTATTTACACAACATCAACAAGATTTTCAAAATATTCAAAAAGATGCAGGTATTCTGCCTGCATAGCATCCTCATGCTCCCATGTCGCGTCCTCGGGACCATACCAGGTCCACTAGACCTTTACAAGCCCTATGTCTCGATTCTAGATTTGTTTTCTCTTCCTGTCCAATATGCGCATTGGATGCACCTGCAAAACACCTTCTTGCTCCACCTGAATCACATTCCAATCAATTACATGATTAGCATCAGGTATATATTTCTTAAGTAATGAAATATGAAATAGATTATGTACAGTCATGGATGCAAGCAATGAAAGCATATATGCAACTAGTCAAATCCTTTATAGGATTTCAAATGGTCCACAATATCTGGCTACCAAATTGGAACAGTTTCCCAGCTTTAGGGAACTTCTGTTGGATTTCACTTTCAAGAAAACATGATCACCCACTTTAAACTCCCTGTGGGTTCTGTTCTTATCAACATAACTTTTCTTCGTGTCTTGGGTAGCCTTCAAAGTCTACTTAATCTTCGGCATTTTTTCTTCGGATTCCTTGAGAAACTTTGGCCCAACCACTGCCCTATCAGTTGGGTTATCCCAACTTACTGGGGTGTTTCACTTTCTGCGATAAAGTGCTTCAAACAGGCTCATCTTTAGTGATGCTTTATACCCATTGTTGTAGGTAAATTCTACCAAGTGTAGGTAGTCTTCCAATTTAGATGGTTTGTCCATCACATACATATTGAGCATATCTTATATCACTTGGTTCACCCTCTATGTCTACCCATTAGACTTTGGATGATAGGTTGTGCTGAAGTTCAAATTCGTTCTGAACCCTTTGAATAACCCTTTCCAGAATTTTGAGGTGAATTTCGAGTCTCTGTCAAACACAATTATCTTGGGAATACAGTGAAATTGTGTTAATTCATTCATATATATATCTTAACAACATTAGCTTCCTTGTTTGTAGTTTTCAATGGAATAAAATGGGCAGATTTTGTAAGCTTATCCACCACCACCATGATGGAATCATGTTGCTTTCCAGTTCTGGGAAATCCTGTGATGAAATCCATTGTCACCACTTCCCACTTCCAATCAAGAATGGGTAAAGGTTGTAGCAATCATGAAGCTTATCCACCACCACCATGATGGAATCATGTTGCTTGCCAGTTCTGGGAAATCCTGTGATGAAATCCATTGTCACCACTTCCCACTTCCAATCAAGAATGGGTAAAGGTTGTAGCAATCTTGCTGGGTGCTTATGTTCAGCTTTGACCTTATGACACTCCATACATCTGGCAATGTATTCTATAATTTCCTTCTTCATGCCTAGCCAAAAGTAATGGCTCTTGACTGCTGCCACTGTTTTCTGATATCCAGGGTGCCCAGTGTAAGGCACATTATGCATTTCTTTCAAGATCATAATTCTCAATTCTTGGAAATTAGGTACATAGATTATATTTTTGTACAGGAGTGTTCCTTCAGCTTCCAATTTATAATCTTCCACTTTATGTAGCATCTTACCTTGTTGTAGCTTTACCACCAATTCCATGTACTGTAAATCTGCATTTGCTTCTTCCAAAATTCTTCCTTTAATATTAGTTTGATACATGCTAATGGCCATGGCATGTAGTTCATGCACTCTCTTGTTGAGTGCATCAACCACTTTGTTCTCCTTTTCTTTGATATGCGTGATATCAAAGTCGTACTCACAAAGGAATTCTAACCATCTACTCTGCCTAGCATTCAAGTTTGGTTGATCAAACAAATACTTCAGACCGTTATGGTCTGTCCTCAATCCAAACCTCCTTCCCATGAGGTAGTGCCTCCATTTCTTTAGGGCGTGCACTATGGCTGCCAACTCCAAATCATGAGTTGCATAGTTATTTTCGTGATCCTTCATCTTTATAGATTCATAACATACCACAAACCCATTTTGACTAAGGATTCCACCCAGTCCTTCTTTTCATGCATCTATGCACACTACAAAATATTCATTTGGATCTGCAATCCTCGGGATTGGAGCACTGGTTAACATCTGCTTCAATTGCTGGTAGCTTCTCTCACATTCTTTTGTCCATTGAAATTTATTCTCCTTCCTTTGCAAGGAAGTGATGGGGTGAGATATCCTTGAGAACCATGCAATGAACCTTCTGTAATATCCATCTAGACCCATAAAGGATCTGACTTATGTCACATTCTTTGGCGCTGACCATTCTCTGATGGCTTCTATATTCTCAGGATCCATGGCTATCCCATCCTTTGAAATGATATGCCCCAAGTAATGGATCTTCTTTTGATAAAATGAGAACTTTCTCAATTTGGCATACAGTTGGTTCTCTCGTAGCACCTGCAACACCATCTTTAGATGATGTTCATTCTCTTCCTTAGACTTGGAATACATCAGGATTCCATCCAAAAATACTATGACAAACTTGTCTAGATATTCCCTGAATACATCATTCATTAGGCACATTAAAAGAGCGGGTGCATTTGATAACCCAAATGGCATCATTGTGAATTCATAATGACCATACCTTGTTCTGGAGGAGGTCTTGTTGATGTCTTCATCCTTTATCCTTACCTGGTGGTACCCTGACCTAAGATATGTTTTTGAAAATATATTGGCATCCTTCAAATGATCAAAGAGATCATCGATCCTTGGCAAAGGATACTTGTTCTTAATAGTCACTTTGTTCAACTGTTTAAAATCGATGCACAATATTAATGTCCCATATTTCTTCTTCATGAATAGGACTAGGGCATCCCAAGGTGACACACTTGGGCATATATACCCCTTCTTCAGAATTTCTTCAAGATGCAATTGCAGTTCTTTTAGCTCTGGTGTACACATTATGTAAGGCATTTTTGACACTGGAGCGGTTACAGGCATCATTTTTATAGAGAAATCAATATCTCTCTTCAGGGGTAGTCCTGGTACCTCCTTGAATACATCATCAAAATATTTTGATACTGCATGGTCTTCAATATTTGACACCTTATCCTTAGGTGTTTATTCCATATTAGTTGCAAATATTTGGCAACCCTTCCTATAACACTTCTTCAATTGTATTGCTGAGATTTCTCTGACCGTAACTGCCCTTGGAATTCCTTTCACTTTCCTTGGGTTTCCTTCCTCATCCAGGCAAGTGAATGCATTGTTACGATAGTCTAAGATGGCATGATGTTGGTCCAATCAATCCATCCCAACTAGATAGTCATAGGAACCTAAAGGTAAGATGTTCAATTCGGCCCTTATGCTCAGTTCATTCATGTCCACTGGACATGACTTAACCAACTCAACAACCTTTGTCTTGGCTCCTATATACAACTGCACTAACCAAGATTTTCCATGCTTTCCTCTTGGAAAATTCAAACTTTCCACCATTCTAGGATCTATATAACTATGATTAGCTCCTGAATCAATTAAAATAGTAATGGTTTGGTTGTTGATCACACCTTCCACTTCAATCATATGTGACTGATATTATGCTTGCTTGTTGTCCAGGGATGCATAGATCCTTGGTACACTTATGCCCATGCCCTCCATTGTTTATGCATGTTGAACATTGTGTACAACTCTCACCTTGTCATTTATGTGGGGGCAATCTTGGTACCTATTATTTCCTTTACAACCCCAACATTCTATAGGTGGTTGTCTTGGCATTTGCCCACCAATTTCAGCCTCCCTAGTCTCTCTAAAATATTGTTGTCCTTAAGGACTGTTTCTGAAAAAGGGAGACTTGTTTCCCTTTATTCACTTCTCTTTCTTGAACTTCTTCTTGTCATCCCAAGCCTTCCGGAAAGTGGTCTTTTCTCTTTGTTTCTCATATAAGCATTTTTCTCTCTTTATAGTTTCTTCCATAGTTTTAGGATCATCATACTGGATCTTTTCACCGATGGAAGGTGGAAGTCCACTTAGATACCTTTGAATTTTGACAGTCTCATCTTTGATGAAAGGGACATACTTTAGCATTTCCAAAAACCTTCGCTCATATTCATCAATAGTCATGCTACCCAGCTTGAGTTCAAAGAACTCTTTCATCTTTATGCCATAGTATCTCTTAGTCAAGTATTTCTTTTTGAAATACTTATTGAATTCATTCCAAGTGACATTTTTCTCTTTAATGTGTTTCACCTACACAAGTTGATCCCACCACATGGATGCCTTTCCTTTCAGTTGATACATTGCAATTCTTCCTTCTACATGAGAGGAATAATTATGCAATTGGAAATATTTCCTCATGCCAAGAATCTATGTCTCTGCATATTCCTCCTTCTTGTGCTATCCATCAAATGTAGGAGGCTTAATATTGTTCATTTCTCCCTTCAGTTCATCCGCAACAGATCTCCTATGCTTCTTGGTAGGAGATGGGCTTGAACTATTGTGTGCCCTCCTCTTGGAGTTACCTTGGGAGTGATGATGGTGTCTACCCACACTCCTTTATTTTCTCTTCTCATCAGGAAACCTATGACTTCCTGATTTATTGGAGTCACTCTCCTTATCCAATTTCCTTTCTATCCTTTCCAGGTTATGTATCAACTTCAAGTTGAATTCTCCCTGTTGATCCCTGGCTTTCATGAGCTTTTTGTTATCTGCTCGGTGATCCTGGACATATTTCTGCAGTCTTTCAATGATTTTCATCATGTTTGCCTCCTTATCTATCTCGTATCCATGCTTATTGGAGTTTGATCCTTCAACTCCCAAATGGAAATCCATTCCTCTAGCATCATTCTCTGAATTGGAAGCATTTTGTGCCTCCTCCATTCTATTTACTCTACAAAAATTCATTTTAGTTGCGACAATCGTTGACTCTGCAAACACAATGTGCATTCAACCAAATTTTGTCAGGCCAACAGTCATTAACAAATTCCACAGTATTCATAAACCAATCTAATTTAAAGAAACTTTCATATTTCATTCTCTGCGATTCTCGACCAATCAAGAATCCCCACAGATCTTTTCTTTCTAAGTTATGTTTTGTTCCTCAACTATTCTTGGGCACTAGCCCCTTTCTCTTAGCCCCCAACCCATGCGACAACTGGTTGTGGCCAAGTGATAGATCAATAGGTGCTTACTCGGGACCTCAGGCCTACGACTTCAGAAGTTTGTGCATCAACACACCCCACTTCTCCCAAACCGTTAATCTTCGAACACTTCCATGTCACCTTTGGTGACGTTATTACATCTTGTCACCTTGGCATTATGAAAATTTTGAAGGTTCTTCATTTTGTTCCCTTATGAAACATTCTTCTGAGGTGTCAAGTATTCAGACTTCACAACTTGCGCCACGCGTCCAGACGGACACACGGTTTCCATATTTGAACTAAGATACCAAATAGTCACCTCACTTAACACCTTTATGACGCTGACACGTAACCCCCTAGTAAAATCATGGTTTAGATTGTGGGACCGCATTGGGGAATTAACTCCCGTGCAACTTGGGTCCCCGCAATGCCTCCCATCCATCGATCTTGATGTATTGTTATCAACGCTAGTGTGGGTCTACTGACCTTTAACTAATTCATGTAACCTCGGGGCCCACATAGTATAGCTGACAACATTCCAAGTGGGGGCACGCGGTAGGCATAGGAGAGATCCACGTCACCTCCAAGTGACTTCATCATGAATCACCACTTCGGCTCTTCGGGCTTCGGGAGTTCTCGCCTCCGCACCCACTGATTTTCCTGAACGTCATAATCCCGAACAACCAATCTACTGACACGTGTCCCTCTTAACGGATGGTCCAGATTAACTTCAGACTTCATAGCTTCAAAGCTTTGGGACTTTGGCCACTTCCACTTTATAACAAGTAACTTCTCCTAAGTCCCGAAGTCCGAAGGATTCCAGGTTAACCCTCCTGCACTTTCTCCATATCTGACGGTCGTGAAGGATTCCCCTTTTCCCGAACAGATCTTACGGCCAAAATTACTCTGCAGCCCAATACCACGTCTGTCGTGGTTTTATAATACCACTACACCTCCTGAGCTTCATAACACGGCCAAGGTAACCTCTCGACACTCAGGAATTTTATGAAGTTTGAAATTGGTTCCTCTTGACACAATTTCCACCTGAAACCTTGCTTCTCATGACCACTTATTTGGCCCATCCAGGCTCAATGTTGAAACCATGGCTCTGATACCAATTTGTGATGTCCCCGGCCACCAAAAAGCCGAGCAACGACACTACTCACACACTTCACTTAGCTCAACTAGCTCTGATACCAATTTGTAATGTCCCCGACCATCAACAGGACTATTGGGCAACACTACCCAAATACCTTGTCTTCCGTAAACTAGCTCTGATACCAATTTGTAATGTCCCCGGCCATCAACACCATTGTCGGGGAATGCCATAGAGGAGCATACATATATCTATATAACATGCATTTCTAATGAATTTAAAACAAATAACTCAGAGTTACTGCTATCATACAGATTCAAATGGAATTGACAGTAATTCCTACATGCAACAGAACACATGATAACATTCAAGAATCACATACATGTGTAACATACATAATTAAGCATGGGAATGCTACTTATCTTTTAACTGGAGTAAAAACCACCAACTGCATGCAGACCTTCCATGAACCTCCCAGCCTTAGACCACACTGCTCATCACTCTCAGCAGTAGGTCACCCCCGAGCTAGGACTAAACTCTATCGGGCAAGCAATTCCTAGGCTAGGAAAGGTTAATAGGAAATTCACACAATTTAAGAGGAAGGATTCTCTCCCAAGAGCCACTTATGTCCACTGCTCACAGAATCTCATTCCCCACATTCCTATCCCGCCCTAGGAGTAAACACCTTCACTTTCACACAGCCCATCAACTACTCCACCTCCCTTGCCTTCGTCTTCAGCAATAGGCCAGGCTAGAATTCTCAGAACTCTATAGCAACTATGGGACTCCTTACAGGAGAACTCACCTCCTCATACACTCCCTCACCTAGAGTGATTTTCTCACAGTCCTGACAACCTGCTTCTTCAATCCACAACCACCTCTCTCACTTGGAGAGAGAGTTGCTCACAAGCCTGACAACCTACCTCTTCAACCACGGGCCTAACAACCCATCTCTTCAATCAATATTCAACTCAGTTCCAGCAAGGTGAGGACAAAAACAAAGGTTCAATATAGCTCAAGGAATGGAAACAACCAAAAATTTGGTAAGGCAGAGTACGACTTGGTTTTGGCAAGTGCAGATATGATGGGATTCATAGGAAAACACAGGTCACCTTCCCCAGTTAGTGGTTTTAGAGGTGCGTGAAGATGCAGAGGTCGACAATAGAGGCCAAACAAGTTAGGCAAGGATCGAAGAATGGGAAGCGAACCTCCCAACAAGCTGACTTTCCATATTAAATTGCATGTGCCTGAGCTGACACATGTCGCCCATAAAGCACGTTCCTTTCCATTTGGAATTCACCCGTCCTACCAAAATAAGTTAGGATAAAAACATATCCTTCTAATCAATTTTTGGAATAATAATAAATTATTATTCTCTTGGACTTAAGCCCTTAAGCTTAGCCCCTCTTTCCAACCTCTCAGCCCCCTCTCCCTTACCCAGCCTAGTGGAAGCTTAGCCCCACATCACTCTTTCTTTGTGGTCAGTCTACACGCAACGATGTTTTTATATTACTGATATGAATAGTTACATGTACAAAAATAGGCTCCTGGCCTTTAACACCTAGGCTTTCCGGCCTAATAACACATTAGCTTACCATCTTATAATTGTTTGGCTCACCAGCCTACAAAACATGTTTACAATTCATAAATACAATTGGGGCTCATCCTTGGGGATATTACAACAGCTAAGGAAGAGAAGTATAAATACATGATGCCAGAGCTCATTTGGACACACACAACTCGCAACTGCAGAAATTCAGTAAGCGCGCAAGTTTGGAGAGAAGTTGTAGTCCCAGCTACTACAACTAGTATTTTTGGTTTTAGGCTTGGAATTTCTCTTGGTTATGGTTTGGAATTTCTTCTTGGTATGCTAGCTTTGGAGAGTGGTAAGCTACCTTGATTGGATTTTGGACCTAGGTTTCACTTCCAAAATTATTCTCTCTTTCAAGGTTAACATGCTCGAGGGTGGCTTCAGCCTATGGTTTGGTGACAATATTGCTATATTGTCTATGGTTAAATGAGCACATCTATTATTTCTAATAGGTTATGGGCCCACACTATCTTCGAATAGTCTAACTGCTAGAAGATAGATTGGGAGGATTTTTCTCAGTTACAGTTGCAGTTGCAGTCAATGTTTTTGTTGCAGCAACGAAACCCTAAGCCTCTTATTAAGGCACCTTAAGTGAAGAGATTGACCTAATTTCTAGATATCCTAGTGTTCCCTAACCTAGCGCACCTCCTGGTATTCTCAGCAAGCTAAGATGTCAAGTTTGATTTTTTGGTCAAAATCAGAGGTTGGCCAACTCAAAACAGTCATGACTTACTCTATGAAGTCAAAAAAAAAGTTAGAAGGGGATTCTAAATTCGGAGCATGGAAGATAAGGATTGACCTCATCCTTGCCAAGAATAAAGTGTTGGATATCATGAAATGAAAGATCGTGGAACCACAATTTGAAGAAGGAAAAGAGAAGGAACCTCAGAACGTTGGAGTTATGGAGAAGTTCAAGGAAAATGACATCAATGCCATGAGTATCATAATGGATTATGTAAATTACCACTTGATACCCTACATATCTCATCTTGACTCATCTAATAAGATGTACGATGCCCCAACTAATATCTTCTCAGTTAGAAACACTGGACAAGTAATGAGTATGAAGAATGAGCTTCGTGACATGAAAATGAATGATGATGAAAGCATAACATCATACTTTGTGAGAATATCTCAGTTAAGAGATAAACTACAAGCTATTGAAGAAATCATTTCAAGGAACTAGTAAATATAGTACTCAATAGCCTTCCCAAGACATGGGATGCATTTGTCGCAAGCATGAACACAAGAAAGAATTATCTAACATTTGAATAACTTTGGACTTGTTGTGCACAAGAAGAATCAAGGATTAGCACAAAAAAGAAATCCCAAAATAAATACGATGATCAATCCTTCACAAAATTTCAGGAATAAGAGGAAGTTTGGCTTAAGGAAGGAAACAGAAAAAACATCAGTTGTCGAAGAAAGGGAACCCTCAAAGAAGGCCAAGCATGATAAAACATAATTCTTCTTCTAAGTCAAGGTAACAATATTCTTCAAAGTTCTTGTACATACCATGTTTACATAGTTTCTGTACATATCTTGCATATCTATTTCTTAGAAGATAAGATGTTCAAGTGAAACAATACCTATGGAATAGTAACAAGAAAAGTATTGTTATCACAATGACAACAAGTCAAACAATACACATGAAAAGATGAAGTACGTTGACAACCCTTGGTAACAATTCCTATGGAAGCTATTATATAAGTAACAACTGCGAGATAATCCAAAATCAGAATCAAACTTGAAGAGACCCAAAAGAAGTCAAAATAGAAAGAAGTCATCACTCAAGAGGAAATTAGAAAAATACTTGTGACACTTTGAAGAAGGCAATAAGGATGCAGACGAAAGTGTGAACTCTCTTAGATGGAGGGACTTGATTACATAATTACAAAATAAGAGCATGCATTCATGCATGAAGCAAGCATTAGGAGGGAGCTAATCCTAAATGATATGATCCATTGAGGATTATGAAGTATCTTTCCATGTTCTAATTGAAAGTAGCAGCCATGATAAGAAACATGTGTTCAATTTGACTCTAGAAGAAGTCTTCCTTGAAAAGAAACCTTAAAGTGTCCTTGGTTGTCCATCTACATCCATGACTTTATGATGAAAGAAAGAATTTGGAATCTTCAGGGCATATAGAAGAACCCATGGACCCAAGAGCTAAAGAGAGACATGAGGAAGAACATAAAGATTCCAAGAAAGAAAGAAAACAAGAACAACCAATTATTATACCAAGAATCAAAATATTACCAGCTTGGTTTGAACCCACTAAGAAGCAATCAAGTAGAAGAAATGGAAGTTATGATAAAGAATATTGTACATAAGAAAATGTGAAAAAGACTTATGAATGGAAGCATTGCAAGATTCAGAGTTTCTTCCAGAAGGAGGGAGAAGACTATGACAATAACTTGTTCCAGTAAACCAAATATACCTCTTGTAGTATCCATGGATTGGAATTTACATGTAAAATACTGTTCTTCCCAATAAAAAAAGTGAGAAAGAATATTATACTAGAAAGAGACCCATGTATGCGGATATAATAAGACCTTGTATGGATTCAAACAACTTGATGCAGAGTATCTCATATACAACAGAAGCATGGTGAAAAATTTCTACAACAAAGATAGTGTATCAAAATAGTTACTCAAGTATGTGATGATGGATTGCTAATCCATGACAAACTCTCATGATGACAGAAGAAGTGCTACTTGGATATGTTTCAGTTTGATCATTGCCACAATGTCGTGATCTAGCAAGAAATAGAAGTTTTGAATTCGACCATGATATATTGTAATGATCAGAGCTATATGAATCCTTCATAGAAAACCAATGTTCCATGACAGACCAAAGTGAATTGAGATCAAGGATTATATTCTTCGTTATGAAGTCCAAAAAAGAGAAGTGGTTCTCTAATATATCTCCACAGATGATCAGATAGCAGATATTTTGGTAAATCCTCTGTCCAAGATGAAAAGTTTGCGTACTCAAGAAACAAGATGGGGCTTGTGGAGACGAATTCCTTATTGAAAAAGGAAGAGATTACTCCTAGGTTGGGAGGGAGCACTGATATGTTATTGATTTATGGACAGTCATTTTTCAATTTGAAAAATGGTCCAGGATGAGCAGTTCCTTTCCAATTTGGAAAGCAGTTTGATATTTTTGACGGACAAGCATTTTCCAGTTCAGAAAATGGTCCAGATCGGACAATCATTTTTGTAATGAAAATGGTTTGATAGATTGTTGATGTACCATAGACAGTGATTCCCCTTGTGGCCAGTGTGGAGGAATGGTCTAGGAAAATCATTCTTCTTAGAAGTCACTCTGAGCAGTGGTCAATTATAATGGTTTGCCTCGCTGCACAATCATTCTTTTGAAGTTCACAGTTGTGAGCAGTTTTGAAGAATGGTATATTTTGGAGGTTGGTGCAGGACAACCATTTCCATTAGGAAATGGTTTAGACATTAATTCCCTAGGGAAGACTCATTCTATCTAGGTTGCACTATGATTAGTGCCAGAGGAATGTCCCAATTAGGTGAATGGTCCAGGTTTAAAAATCAGGGATAGATGTTCCCTAGGGAAGACTCATTCTCTCTAGGTTGTAGTATGATTAGTGTCAAAGGAATGGCCCAGTTAGGTGAATGGTCCAGGCTCATAAATTAGAGACAAATATTCTTCTATGCTTGAGAAGAATAGTCCAGATAGCCCATCGCTGATGTTTTACCTCATGAGGGCAGATGCTCTTCCAGATCTCACAGATGTGAGTGAAATAATGGCCTAGATTACTCAGTTTGTATCATGATATTGTTATGCATGTTGATATTGGATGATATGATTACTGTGGAGACTATATTTCTCTGGATAATAGATGTATGCCACTGTGGTGGATGTGTTCCACCGGTTGTGATTATGTGTCACTGGTTAAATAGCTATGTGCTACTTGGTGTGGTTGTGTACCACTGGATAGTAGTTGTGTACTAATATGGATAGACACAGTTGTGTTGTATTGAATGGCATTGTTATGATTTCCATGAAGACTATCAATAGTGTTGGAAATTATTACCAGCTATATGGATAGTTAGTGTGTTGGTGGACATATATTCTCCAGGCAGAAAATGGTGCAGGGCAGTTATTCTTCTAGAACGTATGTTCGAATTAGAAGAATATTCCTTGTGGCCCATGGTGTGGCTTCCAACATTTGTTGGAACAATTATTGTTCTAGAACATATGTCGAGATTAGAAGAATAGTTCTTGTATCACTTTGTGGAGTGAGTCACTTATTCAACATCATGCATGATTACTCAGATGGAGTATGGATTTGAGAGATGATGTAGTTGATGCTATCATATGATATTGATAGTGATGATGGTGCTCATGATTTAGTCATGAGACATATTGTGTGGCTATGATTATGTTATCGGTCGAATGGTATGTTTTTGCTCAAGACCATTGCTTTCAATACCTCCCTAGCTAGGAGGGAGTGTTGATATTATGGTAGTTGCAGGAGTTATTAAACCTCCACGTGTAACCCTGACAAGAATAGAATATTCTGGGAAACAAGAAGAAACCCTAAAGCATTGGACATAACCATAGAAGATAAGTCGACCAAAGAAAATAATTAATATTGAGTTTTTAGCCTCTAGAAAGAGAAGCCGGCCCAGACAGCTAAGGAAGAGCAGTATAAATATAGGATGCCAGAGTTCATTTGGACACACACAGCTCGCAACTGCAGAAATTCAGTAAGTGCAAAAGTTTGGAGAGAAGCTGCAGTTGCAATTACTGCAACTAGTATTTTTGGTTTTAGGCTTAGACTTTCTCTTGGTTATGGTTTGGAATTTCTACTTGGTACGCTAGCTCTGGAGAGTGGTACGCTACCTTGATTGGATTCCAGACCTAGGGTTTTCTTCTAGAATTATTCTCTCTATCAAGGTTAAGGTGATTAGGGGTGGCTTCAGCCTATGGTTGGGTGACAATATTGCTATATTGTCTATGGTCAAATGAGAAAACCCATTATTTCTAACAGTTTGTCCAATTCTATTGTTTTAATTGTTGGAAATACGACCATATAAGCCATGAATTCCCTATTAAGGACAAAACCGACCTAAAATTTTTCAACATATGTGGAGTGGGTTATCACTCACTTGAAGACTTCCCAATAATATTGGAGAAAGTTACAAACAAAAGGAATGTGAATCTATTGCAGGCTGTGCCTAAGCAAGAAGTATTAAATTCAAAAAATCTCCATTTTATGACCATAATGGGTGCAGGTCAATAAAATTACCAATAATCATCAGCTCGACAAAGGGGATATCAAAACACATACCCCGACCTAGAACAAGAAGAAAACCTAATGCGAGAAGTTTTGAAATTATTCAAAAATATCAACCAGGAAAAAATAAACTGAAGCAAGGAGGGGAAGTAGAACACTTCAGACACTGCCTTAGATGAATTTCTCCAGCTACTAAAAGAAAAGCAGTCAGTCAACCACTTGATTAATCTCCTGAATATTATGAGGGATTTTAAATAAGACCAAAGACCATATAAGAATCTTTGACAGTTGTCGCAAGATATAGACATGAACGACTATGATCTCCAGGTTGACCTAGATATTGACATAAATATGATTAAACAAAGTGTATTTGACTTTGGATCACAAGTAAATATCATTCCCCAAGAGACATGCAAATGACTTGGAAGGCCCTCGCTGGCTCCAATGAAGAATTTTCTAAAACTAGCAGATCAAAGATTCATCAAGCCAATTGGCACTCTTAAAAATGTTAAAATGTATCTAATGGGGATTCCAACAACGATAAAATTTGAAGTAATCAATATGGTCGAATGCATTATTTCCTACCCCGCATTAGTAGGTTGAACATGGGATCGGAACATGAAAGAAATTGTCTCCCTGGAAAGAGATAGGATCAATTAAAAGGAAGTGGTAGAAAAATCATCATACCCCTGGATCTAAAAGAAGGAAAACCATGGGTAGAAACATGGGACAGAGACCAGGAAGATCACTAATTGTATCAAATAATGAATTAACTGAACGATAACATCAAACATAATGCAAAAGGATAAATTCTACTTGGTTCCCCGATGTCTATGGGAAAAAACGCTCAGATACATAACTCTATAATTGGAAAATAAAGACTGATGAATCCTAAGCAAAGGAATAATGGTCAATAGAGTAAATATCGATAAAGCGATCGAGACAATTATTTTCGATGCAATTATTCCCTATTGTTTCCGAGAAAAAATATAAAATAAACACCAAGACTTATCTCAACTACCTCAAAAATAGGACATCCCTTGAAGTTCAACGAAAAAAATTCTTTGTCAATCCATGTGGATGAGGTATAAAAAATAGTCAGATAACATTGAAGAGTGAAAATCCTAGTAGAGTCCTTCACTGGTCAAGTTGCTAAATGGTGGGAATCAATTCCTACCACTTACAAATATGGACTATTACCACATTATATTTTTTTGAACAATTCGGTGGGAAAAAACAATCAACAAGAGTTGACATCCTGACCTTTAAACCTGGGTTTGACTCAGTAGCTCACCTTCACCAGTGTGAAAATGAATGGATAAGAGTGGGATACATGGAGGAAAGTGTGTGGCCACACATGTTTCCTTACACATTGGATGACATACCACACAAGTGGTATAAAATCGAAGAGGCATGTGGCCATACATATAATTGAAACAAAATAAATAAAAATTTCATAAGATATTTCAAATTCATTTCGGAAGAGGCACATTTGTGAGAGGTGACATAAGAAACAAAGAAATTTCTTGAAAAACCAAACCCTGATGAAATTAAAAAAAGAGGCAAGACAAAAGTCAACATAGGGTCGACATCAACTTGCAACTTTGTTTCAAATCAGGATCAAAATAATATAAGCTCTCTTCGAGTGGAAATGGAAAACATAAGTTTTCCAGGACAAAACTTTAGATGGAGAAAAATCCACCTAGGATTAAACCACTACATGAAGACAATCTTCACAGTATCCAAAGAAGATAAGGAGGATTTAGAAGAAAATGATTTTCCTCCAAGCTACAATGAGGTTATTGAAGGTGAATGACAATTGAATGAATCCAAACCTCCAAAATGGATGGATGCAGAAATAAAAATGAAAGAATTTGAAATTTCGACAAATGGTTGACCAAAAATGTCAAGGATAAGCAACTATTGGTCGGACAAGTAGACAACCAAAATAGTCGACCTATTGTGCAAATATCAAGATGTTTTTTCTCGCAACTACAAGGATCTAAAACGACTTGTACAAGAGATTGGGGAGATGAAAATCAACCTCATCCTAGGGTCTAAACCAATCAAGAAACTACCCTAAAAATTATCCCACAAGTACAAACCCATAGTACAAAATGAGATTGAGGCAATGCTAGTTGCTGGCATTATTTACCCCATTGTCTGAATGGGAAAATCCAATGGTCATGGAGCCTAAAAATCACGACCCAAATAATTTGAGAATATGTGTTGACTTCAAAGGCCAAAATAAGCTAATTGTAATCGATCCATTCCCAACATCGTTCGTAGATGAAATCATCAATGAAGTCGTTGGACATGAATGTTATTCCTTCATAGATGACTTCTCTTAATATAATCAAGTCCCAATCGCAAAAGAGGACCAATAAAAAATGACTTTTGTATCTGAATTTGGATCATTTGCATATAGGGTGATGCCTTTTGGACTGAAATATGTGCCAACAGACTTTTCAAGGATAGTGGTAAAATATTTTCAGGAATACATTTATAAAACAATGGCTATCTATTTTGACGATTGGCTCAAAAATTATGCTAAAAAGGTGTTGATAGATTCATCTGTCAATTAATATCAATAAATGTATATTTTCCACCCCAATTGGAATCCTACTTGGGCACATTGTATGCAAAGATGTCATCAAAGTTGATATGGAAAAAATAAAGGTAATCCTTGACTTGAAACCTCTGGTAAATCAAAATCAAATTAAAATATTCCTTGGACTTACAGGATATTATAGAAAATTCATTCAACATTACTTTGACATTACATTTCCAATTGACGAGTTGCTACAAAAAGACGTTGAATTTAATTGAATCCAAGAGTGCAATGATTCCTTTGAGTTGTTAAAAATAAAATTGGTAGAAGCATCGATACTACGATTTCCATACTAGATAAGAAAATTTCACGTCCATGTCAATGCATCAAATGTTGATGTGGGATCAGTCTTATCACAACCATATGACGACATGATCGACCATCCCAACACATATGCTAGTCGAAATCATAACAAAGTGGAATGCAACTATTCAACAACATAAAGAGAAGCGTTAACTATGATCTTCGCCCTGTAGAAATTTTGGAATTTCTTACTAGAAAATCAATTCACACTTTTCATAGATCATCAAACTCTTAAGTATCTAGTAAACAAACTTGTCCACCAAGGAAAAATATGTCGATGGCTACTATTGTTTCAAGAATTCAACTTCAACATAATAGTCTGACCAGGAAAAAAGAACGTCGGCCTGGATCATCTATCCCAACTCGAAATGGGGGAATATTCGATGGGGATAGATGATGATTTACCTAATGCACATTTATTCCTAGTCGAAACTGGTCCCATAGAGATAGAAGAAATAAAATATTTTTTGTAGGAAGGGAAGGCTCCTGACGATATTCTGACAAACAAAAAGAATATTCTAGCACTAAAAGCAACACCATTCACTCTCATGAATGGATACTTATATAAGATAAGAAGTGATTATTTATAAGAATTTGTGCCTTGAAACATGAAAGAGAAGACATAATTGATGACGCTCATGTTGTCCCTACAGGAGGCCACTATCAAGCTGACACGACAACCCAGAAGATACTTCAAGAAAGCCTTTGGTGGCCAAATTTACACAAATATTATCGAGAACAAGTGAAAAAATGTGAAAAATGCCAGAGGGTGGGCCAACCTCTTTGGAAAAAAAAAATGTCCCTACACTCAATAAACCCTAGTTTACCATTTGAAATATGGGTTATTGATTTTGTGGGTCCATTCCCAAAGAGAGCTAAGCAAACAACACGAAGTATATCATTACTACAGTTGAATATCTAACAAAATGGGCAGAAGTGAAACCAACTGAGTCATACAAAATAAAAAACAACTAAACTTATATGCGGGAACATAGTAACAAGATTTGGATGCCCCTAACTTTAATTAGTAATCAGGGAACACACTTTGTCAATGGGACAATTCAAATCCTACTCAAAAAGTTCATGATCGACCATAGGAAAACAATGGCGTATCATCCACAGACTAATGGTGCAGTCAAGTCCTTCAATAAAACACTTCACAAGGGCTTAACAAAAATTTATGGGATCGACAGGGATGATTGGGATGATAAGGTTCATGTAGTACTTTAGGCATATAGGACTTCTTACAAAAGGTCAACTGGTCAAACTCTCTTCAAACTTGTTTATAGTAAGGAAGATATAATCCCATTACACTTCTGGGAAAATGCCAAAAGAGTGGCATCTATCCTAAGGTATGACCATACTCTGAATAGAAAACAATGCTTCTATCAGTTCATTGAACTGGAGGAAGAAAGAATGTTAGTTTTGCAACATCAAGAAGTTAAAAAACACCAACAAAAATCCTAGCATGATCGACACTTAAAGAACAAAGACATAAAAACATGTGATTTGGTATTAATGTACGACAATTGGATTAAAGGAAAACCACAAAAAATTGAAACTGTATGGTTAGGTCACTATGTTGTCAAAGATATTTGACCAACTGGAGAAGTCCAACTAAGAACACTGCAAGGGAACCCATTTCAAAAATTGGTTAACAGGGCCCAACTGAAAAAGTACAATACATAACAACCATAATACTTGTTGGTGAAAACCTCCTTGGGGGCACTAGCAGGTCCTGAGTAGGTCAAAAACCACTTGTGGTGGCATAGGTTGAGTTGAGAAAAGAAAAAAGAGAGTAATAAATAAAAATATATAATAAATAAATAAATGAAAATAAAATAAAGTAAGAAACGAAACAAAAGAAAAGAGATTAACAGAATTAATAAAACAGTCGGTTACGAAAATCAGGTACAAAACTTTCAAAGGGAAACAACCTACTTAACAAGCCATTGCCAACTTTGAACCATCAAGAAACACATTTTCAAGACAATGCACTAAAGATGAAGAGAGAAACGAGTCCTTGGCCAGCATAGAAAATACTCAGAGAAGAGAAACAAAATTCTAGAGAAATTTCAACGCCAAAACAAGACCTCTATCAACTTCTGAACAAACGATCAAGACAATCAAGCAAATGAGAAATATCCAAGTCAATTGAGTGTGAACCCCCCACATCAAGTGAGCATGGACCCCATAAATCAAGCAAGTGTGAAAATTATAAATCAAGTGAGCGTGGAAATTATAAATCAAGCAAGCATGACTATCATCGATTCAATCGACATAAAGAATATGACTTCAGAAAAATAAATACAAACAAAGTCGACAAAGGGGAAAAATTCGACCCGGTTAATTGGTTTGACCGCATATCTTGGATCAACTGAGAAGATCGATCCGACAATATTAACCAAATCAATCAAAGAACAAAAGTTGACCAAGTCGGATGAGTTCATCAAGAAAACATAATCGATCCAGTTGGAAGAATTGACCAATATGACCACTCTGACGTAATTAATGTCCGATGGGATGGGGTCTACTACCAATTCATCGTCAATGTAGTCGTCCCCTCGCACAAACAAGAATTTACACCATTTATAAGTAGCGACATGAATGAACCAAAAACACCATTGGTCGAATTTAATTCACCTCTTAACCTTCCACATATAAATATTGAGGATGCATATGAATTTGCTTCTTTACTGTTTATTCCAAGCACTTGACTCTGGTAATTCCAAACTCAACTTCCCCATTTGAACAAGAACAATCTGAAAGCATTCCAAGGATGAGAGGACAAATACATGACTCCTCGGTGGAGCTGAGAACAAAGGAAAAGTTTGACAGAGCTACAACAACAGAGCTCAAATCTCAAATGCATAATATATGAGGGGACCAAATAAAAGAAATTGACTAGGAAAAGCATTGGCAGAATTTCACGGCATGGGGCATGGAGGTCAGCATGTGGAAGGAGGAGACATAGTTCTTATAAAAATATGGAATATGAAATTTCCTCGGAGCTCCGCAGTTTGCAGAGGTTAGGAGATGGAAAGAAGAAGCAACGAAGTTCATCATCAGTGAGTACCGCAATGGCCATGTTTGGCTTGATTACCCTATCAGAATCATGGGAGGTCTAACACATCGCATAACCAGTTTGTCGCATGGGAGGACTCTAGTACCAAAACCCCTTAACTCATATGACTAGATACAATTTCTTACAGGAGGTGTAACATACCCATCCCTAAGCTCAATCGTGTCATTGCTAAAACGACCAAATAAATTTTTTATGATACCAATTATAATGTGGAAATAACACACACAACATGACATTCAAGATTATACAATGGTCCATGCTAATTAAAAATGTAAATGCAATGGCTTAACTGTGCATAACAACAACTAAAATCATACAACATCATTCAACCGCAAAAATAGATATTTGAATGCATCATTCCACACACAACAAGCAACACTAACTAGGATAACTTGGAGTAAAATTCACAACAACTATATCATCATTTAACATAAATAGACACAAAAAATAAGAACATTTATCTTATGAAAATATTCAACCCCCTGTAGAGGACATATGTTCCTACCAACCATAAAAATTATGTTCTAGTTCTCAACAACAAGTCACCCCCAAGATGGGGTTATGAATCCACAAGAGACAATGGTCCATATGGTTGGCTAATGTCCCCCTTTCAATAGTCAATTCCCACAGCTAATTCCATTCCACCAACTCTCTTCCCCACAACCTGCACAACCCAAGGGATGAGATCCCCCTTCACTTATCATGGTCCCTTGGGCCTCCCCACTCCCCTCCAGGGATTCCAGCACAGGTTGGACAAGAAATATCTTTGTTGGGACCTCAGGAATTCTACAATTGCAATAGAAATTCACCCAACAGCAAAACGCTTGCATCTCTTGACAAATTTTGAACATAATATTGATCACAAGCCCACAACCTCTCTTCCCATGAAATTATAGCTTCAAACATCTACCATACATGCCCACTATGGTTTCCTTCAATATTCAACACTCCAAACTCCCTTGTTCTCCAGAAATATCCATGTAAAAAAAACTACTCTACATGCAAAAACGTGAATGTGTAATTCTGATCCTCTACCCATCAAAATTTCATCTCTTTCTCTTTCTTACTTGACTTATACTCTTCTCTAAGATAATTTTATTCAACCCCCATACTCTCAATAACTATGGGATGAGACTTCTCACACCCACCCTCTTATATGAATTCAATGATTGCACTCTAGAAAACTCAATAGATAATAGAAGGTTCATGGTAAGGATAATTTAGAAAGAAAAATGGGTTGGTTTCAATAGACATAGGTAAATTATTCCCCTTTGACCCCTTCCCTCTCTTGTGGAAACTAAGCCCCCAAATCTTTGTTTGTGTCCATTTGTAGCTAGAGATACATTTTGTTTATTATATTTAATTTACATCGTTTATATATAACGTTGTGTGGCCCTCGACCATACATTACATTTATGATCTACATCACTAGTTTGGGTTTCAAAAATGGGGATGTTACATTCCCCTCCCTAAAAATTGCATTTTCCTTAGTGCATATAACCATACAATTTACACATTGACATATATAAAATATTACATCATAATACTTGATAATTCCGCAACTTAATGATTCGCATAGCAATTTCAACCAAAAAATCTCTTTTCCCCTCAACCTACACATCGGTTGGACAAGAAATATTAGAGTTGTGGCTCCAGGAAGTCCATCTACCAAAATGGAGTCTTCATTCACTTATGTACAAATGTACAAATGTACATTCAATTTTCATCAAAATTTGCAAAATTTTACAAGTATGCTTCTCGCAGGGCTTCCTCATGCTCCCATGTAGTGTCTTCAATACTATAGTAGGACCATTGAACCTTTACCAAGTCAATGGATTTGTTCCTAAGCACTTTGAATTTCTGGTCCAAGATGCACACGAGTTTCAATCGGAAGTCCCCTTCGTGTTCTACTTGGATCACATTCCAATCAATCACATGATTAGGATCAGGTACATACCTTTTTATTAAGACACATGGAACACATTATGAATTCTCATGGATGTAGGTAATGCTAGCATGTATGCAACTGGCCCTTTTTTTTCTAAGATCTAAAAAATCCCACAATATCTCACTACCAACTTTGGGAAACTTCCCAATTTCAGCGAGCTTATCTTGGATTTAACTTTTAAAAACACGTGTTCTCCCACTTTGAATTCTCTATGTGTTCTTATTTTATCAACATAACTCTTCTTCTTCTCTTGTGAAACTTTCAAATTTTTCATGATCTTTACCATTTGTTCTTCCATTTCCCTCAACACTTCTGGCCCAATCATGACTATGTCTACAGTTTTATCCCAACTTACTGGTGTGTTTCATTTTCTACCATACAATGCTTCAAATAGGATCATCTTCAATGATTCATGATACCCATTATTGTAAGCAAACTCAACTAAATGGATATCATCCTCCCACCTAGAAGGCTTGCCAATTACATACATTCTCAACATATCTTCAACTATCAAGTTAATTCTCTATATTTTTCCATCTGACTTTGGGTGATATGTTTTACTAAACTTCAAATTGGTCCCAAATCATTTAAATACCACCTTCCAAAAATTGGAAGTGAACTTGGGATCTAGGTCTGACACTATTTCCTTAGGCACGCCATGTATCCTAGCAATTTCTTTCATATAAATATATGCAATATCGGTTTCCTTATGAGTTACTTCACAATAATGAGACGTGAAGCCTTTGTAATTTTGTCCACCACTACCATGATGGAATCATGTTGTCTTGTTTTCCTAGGCAATTTGGTAATGAAATCGATAGTAACAACTTCCCATTTCCATTTAGGAATGAGAAATAGTTGCAGCAATACCATTGGATGTCTATGCTCAACCTTTACCTTCTGACATTCCATGCATCTGGCCAAATAATAAATGACATCTCTTTTCATACCAGGCCAAAAATATTGGCCTCTTACAGCTGTAATATTTTTTTGGTATAATGTATGTCCAGCATATGGCAGATTGTGCATCTCCTTTAAAACATAATTTCTCAATTCTCGATAATTAGGAATAGAAACTATGTTCCAGAATAAGAGGATTACATCATCTTCTAGCTTGCAATCCTTATGTTCTTGTTGTGCATTATTCTATTGTAATCCTTCTTTAACTTGCACATAATGATGGTATGTTGTTACAGCCTCTAGAACTCTATCTTTTAAATTTGTCCTATGCGTACTAATGGTTGTAGCATGCCCTTTATGCACCCTTTTGTTAAGAGTATCAACCACCTTGTTCTCATTTCCTTTTATGTGCTTTATTTCAAACAAGTATTTCAAACCGCTATGGTCTATCCTCAATTCAAAAAAAATTCCCATAAGGTAATGCCTCCACATCCTTAAAGCATGTACTATGGCTTCCAACTCTAAGTCATGTGTGGCATACTTTATTTTATGCTCCTTCAATTTTTTGGATTCATAACAAATTACATGTCCTTTTTGTGTAAGGACTCCACCGAACCCTTCCTTGCATGCATCTATGTACACAACAAAATCCTCATCCAGATCCACAACTTTTAAAATTGGTGCACTGGTTAGTAAATCCTTTAAGTGTTGGAAATTTTCTTTGCACTCGGCACTCCATTCAAAATTTACTCCTTTCTTTTGCAAAGATTTTATTGGGTGTGAAATCTTGGAGAATCCCCCGATTAATCTCTTGTAATAACTGGCTAAACCCATAAATGATCTAACCTCTTAAATGTTTTTTGGTGTTGGCCAAATCTTGATTGCTTCAATTTTCTTTGGATCTACTACTATTCCATGTTTTGAAACAATGTGACCCAAATAATGGATCTGCTTTTGATAATAATAAAAAGTGCATTTACTCACTTGGAATACAATTGGAGCTCTCTCAATACTTGTAGCACCATCCTCAAATGTTTCTCATGCTCCTCTTTTGTCTTGGAATAGATAAGAATATCATCCAAGAACACAATGACAAAATTTTCTAGGAAATCCATGAACACTCCATTCATTAGACACATAAATGTAGTGGGCATATTTGTAAATCCAAATGGAACCACCACAAATTCATAGTGTCCATAGTGTCCATACCTTGTCCGAAAGGTTGTCTTACTAGTATATTCTTCTTTAATTTCACTTGGTGATAACTTGATCTCATGTCAATATTAGAGAATATATTTTCTCCTTTCAGTTGATAAAAAATATCATCAATCCTTGGCAAAGGATATTTGTTCTTGACCGTAACTGTGTTCAATGGTCTAAAATCAATACGCAACCTCAATGTTCCATATTTTTTCTTGAAAAAAATAATTGGGGCACCCCAAGAAGAAACATTTGGGCGTATGTACCCATTCGTCAACAACTCTTCTAGCTGCATTTGCAATTATTTCAGCTCTGACATGCTCATTCTGTAGGGATTTTTGGACACTTTGGAAGCTCTATGCATTACATAAATAGATAAATATATATCCCTCTGTGGTGGCAATCCATGCAACTCCCCAAATACATCCTCATACTCTTTCAAGTTTAGATAATATTCAATATTTAGATCCTTTTCCTTCATCGATTCTTCCATATGGGCTGCACATATATAGCATCCTTTTCTAGAATGTTTGTTTAGCTGCAATGATAAAATCTCTCGGACAGATATAGGCCTTGAAATACCTTGCGTTGTCCTTGAATTTCATTCTTCATCAAGACATGTGAAATCCTTTTTATAACAATCTAAGACAACACAAGGTTTTTCTAGCCAAT
>ML786719.1:100924-141837 GCA_009831015.1 Picea engelmannii | reverse complement strand
AGTGGAAATGGAAAACATAAGTTTTCCAGGACAAAACTTTAGATGGAGAAAAATCCACCTAGGATTAAACCACTACATGAAGACAATCTTCACAGTATCCAAAGAAGATAAGGAGGATTTAGAAGAAAATGATTTTCCTCCAAGCTACAATGAGGTTATTGAAGGTGAATGACAATTGAATGAATCCAAACCTCCAAAATGGATGGATGCAGAAATAAAAATGAAAGAATTTGAAATTTCGACAAATGGTTGACCAAAAATGTCAAGGATAAGCAACTATTGGTCGGACAAGTAGACAACCAAAATAGTCGACCTATTGTGCAAATATCAAGATGTTTTTTCTCGCAACTACAAGGATCTAAAACGACTTGTACAAGAGATTGGGGAGATGAAAATCAACCTCATCCTAGGGTCTAAACCAATCAAGAAACTACCCTAAAAATTATCCCACAAGTACAAACCCATAGTACAAAATGAGATTGAGGCAATGCTAGTTGCTGGCATTATTTACCCCATTGTCTGAATGGGAAAATCCAATGGTCATGGAGCCTAAAAATCACGACCCAAATAATTTGAGAATATGTGTTGACTTCAAAGGCCAAAATAAGCTAATTGTAATCGATCCATTCCCAACATCGTTCGTAGATGAAATCATCAATGAAGTCGTTGGACATGAATGTTATTCCTTCATAGATGACTTCTCTTAATATAATCAAGTCCCAATCGCAAAAGAGGACCAATAAAAAATGACTTTTGTATCTGAATTTGGATCATTTGCATATAGGGTGATGCCTTTTGGACTGAAATATGTGCCAACAGACTTTTCAAGGATAGTGGTAAAATATTTTCAGGAATACATTTATAAAACAATGGCTATCTATTTTGACGATTGGCTCAAAAATTATGCTAAAAAGGTGTTGATAGATTCATCTGTCAATTAATATCAATAAATGTATATTTTCCACCCCAATTGGAATCCTACTTGGGCACATTGTATGCAAAGATGTCATCAAAGTTGATATGGAAAAAATAAAGGTAATCCTTGACTTGAAACCTCTGGTAAATCAAAATCAAATTAAAATATTCCTTGGACTTACAGGATATTATAGAAAATTCATTCAACATTACTTTGACATTACATTTCCAATTGACGAGTTGCTACAAAAAGACGTTGAATTTAATTGAATCCAAGAGTGCAATGATTCCTTTGAGTTGTTAAAAATAAAATTGGTAGAAGCATCGATACTACGATTTCCATACTAGATAAGAAAATTTCACGTCCATGTCAATGCATCAAATGTTGATGTGGGATCAGTCTTATCACAACCATATGACGACATGATCGACCATCCCAACACATATGCTAGTCGAAATCATAACAAAGTGGAATGCAACTATTCAACAACATAAAGAGAAGCGTTAACTATGATCTTCGCCCTGTAGAAATTTTGGAATTTCTTACTAGAAAATCAATTCACACTTTTCATAGATCATCAAACTCTTAAGTATCTAGTAAACAAACTTGTCCACCAAGGAAAAATATGTCGATGGCTACTATTGTTTCAAGAATTCAACTTCAACATAATAGTCTGACCAGGAAAAAAGAACGTCGGCCTGGATCATCTATCCCAACTCGAAATGGGGGAATATTCGATGGGGATAGATGATGATTTACCTAATGCACATTTATTCCTAGTCGAAACTGGTCCCATAGAGATAGAAGAAATAAAATATTTTTTGTAGGAAGGGAAGGCTCCTGACGATATTCTGACAAACAAAAAGAATATTCTAGCACTAAAAGCAACACCATTCACTCTCATGAATGGATACTTATATAAGATAAGAAGTGATTATTTATAAGAATTTGTGCCTTGAAACATGAAAGAGAAGACATAATTGATGACGCTCATGTTGTCCCTACAGGAGGCCACTATCAAGCTGACACGACAACCCAGAAGATACTTCAAGAAAGCCTTTGGTGGCCAAATTTACACAAATATTATCGAGAACAAGTGAAAAAATGTGAAAAATGCCAGAGGGTGGGCCAACCTCTTTGGAAAAAAAAAATGTCCCTACACTCAATAAACCCTAGTTTACCATTTGAAATATGGGTTATTGATTTTGTGGGTCCATTCCCAAAGAGAGCTAAGCAAACAACACGAAGTATATCATTACTACAGTTGAATATCTAACAAAATGGGCAGAAGTGAAACCAACTGAGTCATACAAAATAAAAAACAACTAAACTTATATGCGGGAACATAGTAACAAGATTTGGATGCCCCTAACTTTAATTAGTAATCAGGGAACACACTTTGTCAATGGGACAATTCAAATCCTACTCAAAAAGTTCATGATCGACCATAGGAAAACAATGGCGTATCATCCACAGACTAATGGTGCAGTCAAGTCCTTCAATAAAACACTTCACAAGGGCTTAACAAAAATTTATGGGATCGACAGGGATGATTGGGATGATAAGGTTCATGTAGTACTTTAGGCATATAGGACTTCTTACAAAAGGTCAACTGGTCAAACTCTCTTCAAACTTGTTTATAGTAAGGAAGATATAATCCCATTACACTTCTGGGAAAATGCCAAAAGAGTGGCATCTATCCTAAGGTATGACCATACTCTGAATAGAAAACAATGCTTCTATCAGTTCATTGAACTGGAGGAAGAAAGAATGTTAGTTTTGCAACATCAAGAAGTTAAAAAACACCAACAAAAATCCTAGCATGATCGACACTTAAAGAACAAAGACATAAAAACATGTGATTTGGTATTAATGTACGACAATTGGATTAAAGGAAAACCACAAAAAATTGAAACTGTATGGTTAGGTCACTATGTTGTCAAAGATATTTGACCAACTGGAGAAGTCCAACTAAGAACACTGCAAGGGAACCCATTTCAAAAATTGGTTAACAGGGCCCAACTGAAAAAGTACAATACATAACAACCATAATACTTGTTGGTGAAAACCTCCTTGGGGGCACTAGCAGGTCCTGAGTAGGTCAAAAACCACTTGTGGTGGCATAGGTTGAGTTGAGAAAAGAAAAAAGAGAGTAATAAATAAAAATATATAATAAATAAATAAATGAAAATAAAATAAAGTAAGAAACGAAACAAAAGAAAAGAGATTAACAGAATTAATAAAACAGTCGGTTACGAAAATCAGGTACAAAACTTTCAAAGGGAAACAACCTACTTAACAAGCCATTGCCAACTTTGAACCATCAAGAAACACATTTTCAAGACAATGCACTAAAGATGAAGAGAGAAACGAGTCCTTGGCCAGCATAGAAAATACTCAGAGAAGAGAAACAAAATTCTAGAGAAATTTCAACGCCAAAACAAGACCTCTATCAACTTCTGAACAAACGATCAAGACAATCAAGCAAATGAGAAATATCCAAGTCAATTGAGTGTGAACCCCCCACATCAAGTGAGCATGGACCCCATAAATCAAGCAAGTGTGAAAATTATAAATCAAGTGAGCGTGGAAATTATAAATCAAGCAAGCATGACTATCATCGATTCAATCGACATAAAGAATATGACTTCAGAAAAATAAATACAAACAAAGTCGACAAAGGGGAAAAATTCGACCCGGTTAATTGGTTTGACCGCATATCTTGGATCAACTGAGAAGATCGATCCGACAATATTAACCAAATCAATCAAAGAACAAAAGTTGACCAAGTCGGATGAGTTCATCAAGAAAACATAATCGATCCAGTTGGAAGAATTGACCAATATGACCACTCTGACGTAATTAATGTCCGATGGGATGGGGTCTACTACCAATTCATCGTCAATGTAGTCGTCCCCTCGCACAAACAAGAATTTACACCATTTATAAGTAGCGACATGAATGAACCAAAAACACCATTGGTCGAATTTAATTCACCTCTTAACCTTCCACATATAAATATTGAGGATGCATATGAATTTGCTTCTTTACTGTTTATTCCAAGCACTTGACTCTGGTAATTCCAAACTCAACTTCCCCATTTGAACAAGAACAATCTGAAAGCATTCCAAGGATGAGAGGACAAATACATGACTCCTCGGTGGAGCTGAGAACAAAGGAAAAGTTTGACAGAGCTACAACAACAGAGCTCAAATCTCAAATGCATAATATATGAGGGGACCAAATAAAAGAAATTGACTAGGAAAAGCATTGGCAGAATTTCACGGCATGGGGCATGGAGGTCAGCATGTGGAAGGAGGAGACATAGTTCTTATAAAAATATGGAATATGAAATTTCCTCGGAGCTCCGCAGTTTGCAGAGGTTAGGAGATGGAAAGAAGAAGCAACGAAGTTCATCATCAGTGAGTACCGCAATGGCCATGTTTGGCTTGATTACCCTATCAGAATCATGGGAGGTCTAACACATCGCATAACCAGTTTGTCGCATGGGAGGACTCTAGTACCAAAACCCCTTAACTCATATGACTAGATACAATTTCTTACAGGAGGTGTAACATACCCATCCCTAAGCTCAATCGTGTCATTGCTAAAACGACCAAATAAATTTTTTATGATACCAATTATAATGTGGAAATAACACACACAACATGACATTCAAGATTATACAATGGTCCATGCTAATTAAAAATGTAAATGCAATGGCTTAACTGTGCATAACAACAACTAAAATCATACAACATCATTCAACCGCAAAAATAGATATTTGAATGCATCATTCCACACACAACAAGCAACACTAACTAGGATAACTTGGAGTAAAATTCACAACAACTATATCATCATTTAACATAAATAGACACAAAAAATAAGAACATTTATCTTATGAAAATATTCAACCCCCTGTAGAGGACATATGTTCCTACCAACCATAAAAATTATGTTCTAGTTCTCAACAACAAGTCACCCCCAAGATGGGGTTATGAATCCACAAGAGACAATGGTCCATATGGTTGGCTAATGTCCCCCTTTCAATAGTCAATTCCCACAGCTAATTCCATTCCACCAACTCTCTTCCCCACAACCTGCACAACCCAAGGGATGAGATCCCCCTTCACTTATCATGGTCCCTTGGGCCTCCCCACTCCCCTCCAGGGATTCCAGCACAGGTTGGACAAGAAATATCTTTGTTGGGACCTCAGGAATTCTACAATTGCAATAGAAATTCACCCAACAGCAAAACGCTTGCATCTCTTGACAAATTTTGAACATAATATTGATCACAAGCCCACAACCTCTCTTCCCATGAAATTATAGCTTCAAACATCTACCATACATGCCCACTATGGTTTCCTTCAATATTCAACACTCCAAACTCCCTTGTTCTCCAGAAATATCCATGTAAAAAAAACTACTCTACATGCAAAAACGTGAATGTGTAATTCTGATCCTCTACCCATCAAAATTTCATCTCTTTCTCTTTCTTACTTGACTTATACTCTTCTCTAAGATAATTTTATTCAACCCCCATACTCTCAATAACTATGGGATGAGACTTCTCACACCCACCCTCTTATATGAATTCAATGATTGCACTCTAGAAAACTCAATAGATAATAGAAGGTTCATGGTAAGGATAATTTAGAAAGAAAAATGGGTTGGTTTCAATAGACATAGGTAAATTATTCCCCTTTGACCCCTTCCCTCTCTTGTGGAAACTAAGCCCCCAAATCTTTGTTTGTGTCCATTTGTAGCTAGAGATACATTTTGTTTATTATATTTAATTTACATCGTTTATATATAACGTTGTGTGGCCCTCGACCATACATTACATTTATGATCTACATCACTAGTTTGGGTTTCAAAAATGGGGATGTTACATTCCCCTCCCTAAAAATTGCATTTTCCTTAGTGCATATAACCATACAATTTACACATTGACATATATAAAATATTACATCATAATACTTGATAATTCCGCAACTTAATGATTCGCATAGCAATTTCAACCAAAAAATCTCTTTTCCCCTCAACCTACACATCGGTTGGACAAGAAATATTAGAGTTGTGGCTCCAGGAAGTCCATCTACCAAAATGGAGTCTTCATTCACTTATGTACAAATGTACAAATGTACATTCAATTTTCATCAAAATTTGCAAAATTTTACAAGTATGCTTCTCGCAGGGCTTCCTCATGCTCCCATGTAGTGTCTTCAATACTATAGTAGGACCATTGAACCTTTACCAAGTCAATGGATTTGTTCCTAAGCACTTTGAATTTCTGGTCCAAGATGCACACGAGTTTCAATCGGAAGTCCCCTTCGTGTTCTACTTGGATCACATTCCAATCAATCACATGATTAGGATCAGGTACATACCTTTTTATTAAGACACATGGAACACATTATGAATTCTCATGGATGTAGGTAATGCTAGCATGTATGCAACTGGCCCTTTTTTTTCTAAGATCTAAAAAATCCCACAATATCTCACTACCAACTTTGGGAAACTTCCCAATTTCAGCGAGCTTATCTTGGATTTAACTTTTAAAAACACGTGTTCTCCCACTTTGAATTCTCTATGTGTTCTTATTTTATCAACATAACTCTTCTTCTTCTCTTGTGAAACTTTCAAATTTTTCATGATCTTTACCATTTGTTCTTCCATTTCCCTCAACACTTCTGGCCCAATCATGACTATGTCTACAGTTTTATCCCAACTTACTGGTGTGTTTCATTTTCTACCATACAATGCTTCAAATAGGATCATCTTCAATGATTCATGATACCCATTATTGTAAGCAAACTCAACTAAATGGATATCATCCTCCCACCTAGAAGGCTTGCCAATTACATACATTCTCAACATATCTTCAACTATCAAGTTAATTCTCTATATTTTTCCATCTGACTTTGGGTGATATGTTTTACTAAACTTCAAATTGGTCCCAAATCATTTAAATACCACCTTCCAAAAATTGGAAGTGAACTTGGGATCTAGGTCTGACACTATTTCCTTAGGCACGCCATGTATCCTAGCAATTTCTTTCATATAAATATATGCAATATCGGTTTCCTTATGAGTTACTTCACAATAATGAGACGTGAAGCCTTTGTAATTTTGTCCACCACTACCATGATGGAATCATGTTGTCTTGTTTTCCTAGGCAATTTGGTAATGAAATCGATAGTAACAACTTCCCATTTCCATTTAGGAATGAGAAATAGTTGCAGCAATACCATTGGATGTCTATGCTCAACCTTTACCTTCTGACATTCCATGCATCTGGCCAAATAATAAATGACATCTCTTTTCATACCAGGCCAAAAATATTGGCCTCTTACAGCTGTAATATTTTTTTGGTATAATGTATGTCCAGCATATGGCAGATTGTGCATCTCCTTTAAAACATAATTTCTCAATTCTCGATAATTAGGAATAGAAACTATGTTCCAGAATAAGAGGATTACATCATCTTCTAGCTTGCAATCCTTATGTTCTTGTTGTGCATTATTCTATTGTAATCCTTCTTTAACTTGCACATAATGATGGTATGTTGTTACAGCCTCTAGAACTCTATCTTTTAAATTTGTCCTATGCGTACTAATGGTTGTAGCATGCCCTTTATGCACCCTTTTGTTAAGAGTATCAACCACCTTGTTCTCATTTCCTTTTATGTGCTTTATTTCAAACAAGTATTTCAAACCGCTATGGTCTATCCTCAATTCAAAAAAAATTCCCATAAGGTAATGCCTCCACATCCTTAAAGCATGTACTATGGCTTCCAACTCTAAGTCATGTGTGGCATACTTTATTTTATGCTCCTTCAATTTTTTGGATTCATAACAAATTACATGTCCTTTTTGTGTAAGGACTCCACCGAACCCTTCCTTGCATGCATCTATGTACACAACAAAATCCTCATCCAGATCCACAACTTTTAAAATTGGTGCACTGGTTAGTAAATCCTTTAAGTGTTGGAAATTTTCTTTGCACTCGGCACTCCATTCAAAATTTACTCCTTTCTTTTGCAAAGATTTTATTGGGTGTGAAATCTTGGAGAATCCCCCGATTAATCTCTTGTAATAACTGGCTAAACCCATAAATGATCTAACCTCTTAAATGTTTTTTGGTGTTGGCCAAATCTTGATTGCTTCAATTTTCTTTGGATCTACTACTATTCCATGTTTTGAAACAATGTGACCCAAATAATGGATCTGCTTTTGATAATAATAAAAAGTGCATTTACTCACTTGGAATACAATTGGAGCTCTCTCAATACTTGTAGCACCATCCTCAAATGTTTCTCATGCTCCTCTTTTGTCTTGGAATAGATAAGAATATCATCCAAGAACACAATGACAAAATTTTCTAGGAAATCCATGAACACTCCATTCATTAGACACATAAATGTAGTGGGCATATTTGTAAATCCAAATGGAACCACCACAAATTCATAGTGTCCATAGTGTCCATACCTTGTCCGAAAGGTTGTCTTACTAGTATATTCTTCTTTAATTTCACTTGGTGATAACTTGATCTCATGTCAATATTAGAGAATATATTTTCTCCTTTCAGTTGATAAAAAATATCATCAATCCTTGGCAAAGGATATTTGTTCTTGACCGTAACTGTGTTCAATGGTCTAAAATCAATACGCAACCTCAATGTTCCATATTTTTTCTTGAAAAAAATAATTGGGGCACCCCAAGAAGAAACATTTGGGCGTATGTACCCATTCGTCAACAACTCTTCTAGCTGCATTTGCAATTATTTCAGCTCTGACATGCTCATTCTGTAGGGATTTTTGGACACTTTGGAAGCTCTATGCATTACATAAATAGATAAATATATATCCCTCTGTGGTGGCAATCCATGCAACTCCCCAAATACATCCTCATACTCTTTCAAGTTTAGATAATATTCAATATTTAGATCCTTTTCCTTCATCGATTCTTCCATATGGGCTGCACATATATAGCATCCTTTTCTAGAATGTTTGTTTAGCTGCAATGATAAAATCTCTCGGACAGATATAGGCCTTGAAATACCTTGCGTTGTCCTTGAATTTCATTCTTCATCAAGACATGTGAAATCCTTTTTATAACAATCTAAGACAACACAAGGTTTTTCTAGCCAATCCATACCAATCAAGCAGTCATAAGACCCAAGCGGTATGGTGTTAAAATATACCTTAGTTTTAATTCCATTCATGTATACTGGGAAATCATTAAAAATAACATTTACTCTTCTCTTGGTTCTAGTAGCTAGCTGAACTAACCAAGATTTTTCATGCTTTCATTTATTCAATTTAAATCTTTCAACTAGATTTGGATCTATATAGTTGTTACTAGCTCCATAATCAACCAAAATAACTATGGACTAATTATCAATCTTACCTTCCTCTTCAATCATTGTTACACATTATTTTTGTCATCCCTATGATTGTTAATGATGTAAACCTATATGTTGTCTTCAGAGGGATCAGTGGCCTGAATTCCCAAGGAAAGAAGGGAGAAGAACTTTTCCTGAGAGATGAAATCATATTTTCCTTTGTAAAAACCCTAATAAGGAGGATCGTCGCACCCTGTCCAGTTATAGGGGTGCGACAATTCTAGATCGTCGCATGTTGTACTAAACTTGGCCTGCGACGTCGTCACACTCTGCTTAGTTATAGGGGTGCAACGAATTTCGTGCATGGGAAAAACAAGCATATTCTCGATGCTTCTAGAAGGAGAAGCTTCTCTGGTGAGGTGGCCTCCGATCAATTTTGATCTTACTCGCTTTTTTGATTTAGTGTCATCATCCTAACCTCCTCACCTTATCCTCTTTAGTTTATAAAAGGAAAGGATCTCTCATGGAGAAAGTTGGATTGGAAATTTGGCTTGAGATTGTTATCTTGGTTAGAGTAGCTTTGAGTTTTTCCTTGTCAAGATAGATTGTGAGTGACTTTCAGATCTATAGTCTCATAATTCTTGGAGCAGAAGTGTGTGGGAAGCAAGGAACTGTTGAAAGGGACCTTACAACATCAAGGCATCTGGTTGTACTCTCCTTTTCATATTTATAATACAGTAATATATTCTTTCCCATAAAATTGTTCTTATTTTATTGTATGACTCCTTGATCACATACATGGGTTTTGTTGAGTATACGTTGGTTCTTTCACTTTGTTGGCTTGTGTCTTTTTACAGGTTCAGCATCCCATAATCCTTTGAACAAAGTGAGGATGACACTAGCGAGGACAAATGACATTTAAAAGGTATTTCATTCATCTCTTGCTAGTTAGTATGCTTGATGATTGAAACTTAGGGAAAGTTTTATATTCTGTCTTGTTTTGTTCTAGTTTCAGGGTGAAACTAGGGAGATATGTTTGTGTCCACACTTATCGATTAGTTTGATAACAAAATTGGAGACCCGAGTGAGTTTGGCCAATGTTGATTCCAATCATCATGAAGACTTGTCCCTCCACAATCACCTTGAGTAAAGATCCTAAAGAGATAGGCCACTAAGGTTACCAATTACGACAATGATGCCTGGGGAAATAGTTGACAGTCTGATCCACGTGTAAAGGCAGGGTATCTAAGTCTGAAATCAACTCGAGAAGGTCCCCATAGGATTTTATTCTCAAGTGACCCCCAACAATATGCGCAATCTCTACACTAAGACCAACAAAGCAGGTTGAGTAACTCTGTCGGCCCTAATGCGACCTTGTGATTGACCCTTGTGTTATAAGGGCTTCCCAGGACAAAATTTAGCAAGTGGATTTGAACTCTCCCTATCAAAATATCTTATGTTTGTTTGTAGCTTTGGAAAGTTATATTTCACACTGTTGGCACAGGGGCAGACCCAGGGTTCAACTCCAAGAGCACACCAACAAGCCCTAGCTATTGACCCTTTCGGCAGCACCTGCGAAGTAGATGCAGTCTCACCCGAAGCAGCTATGAGGGGGTTGCAGGACAGAGATGTCTACAACCAGGGGAATATCAAGTGGTTCTTATTATAATAGCAACACAACATGCATCTATCATTCAAATAGCTACATCTATCCTCCACAGCTATAGATCTGATCTAATATAATAATGCAGATAACAATATAAAAATGACAGAGCTCAAAGCATCAATCACATACACAACAACAGATGTACGTGGTTCACCCTCTCTCTAGGGCTATTTCCACAGAACTGTGCTTATGATATATTAATATAAAGCTTACAGTTTTGATCTGCGCTCTTGGCTCGCAAATCCTCTCTCTCTCTCTTTCTTTCCCTCCCCCCTTCCTGCGCACCCAGCTACAGGACTTGATCTTCGCACCCAGCTAAAGATCTTACAATACCAGAAGGTTCTCTTTCTCTCATCACTTCTCTCACCCTTAATACAATATTCTCCTAATGAACAGTGATCAATAACAAGGCTCAACTATATTACTGACCTGACCTAGGTCCTCTCGACCTCTATTTATAAATTATAGTCCCTTACCGACAGCCTTAGGCCAAAACCTAGGTGTCAAAACCCTTATTACCAAAACCCTAGGTGTCTAAAACCCTAGGTTAACTTGACCCGCTTTTTCTGGGCTTCGTCATCCTGTCTTTCCTTATTCATCTCGCGGTGCTCCAAAGCATCCAATGCTGGATTTTTTTCACTTCCTGAGTCGTCCTCGGTCCCTCTTCCTTGTTGATCTGTCATCCTAGCTCTCCTCATCCAAGAGCTTGTGTTTCCACACTTCGCTCCATCTTTTATGTTCTTTTGCTCACTTTGACCCAGTGACAGTCATTGTGTCTCCCGCAAAGCTCACTTTTTACCTTTTCTTCCTCGTTCTTCACTTCCTTCCATAACCAAGGGCCAACAGGCCCCCAACACTCACTTATGACTCATCCCGAGGCACTTGAGCTCTGATCCTCTTTTTTTACTTCGAATTTCGACTGTGCAGTGCAACCCTTTCTTTCTTCTTTATGCCTCCTTCCCATCCTTGTGCAGACTGTCTTTTCTGTTTCTGGTACCCAGTTTCAACTGCACCTAGTACCTGGACCTTTTTCTTCTTAATTCTACTGAGAGTTGTGAGGCAACTGGTTGTCATAGTACAACTCCAACCGACTCCCATTCACCAAGCCTTCCTTCTAGTCTCCTTTCAATGTCTTCAGTTGCACAGCTCCTCCTTCTGTAACATAGGCAATCTCATATGGTCCGAACCAATGCATTCTAAACTTCCCAGGGTGTTTGATAAACTTACTTTCATATACCAATACTAAATCACCTTGCCTGAATATCTTCTTCTTGATGTGTCTTTCATGGTAGGCCTTTTCTCGTTCTTTCTGAATTTGCTGATGGAATCCTGCAATGAATCTGTCTTCTTCTAGTTCGACCAGTTGTGCTAACCTCTCATGAACAACGTCGGTATCATCCATGTCTGTAAATGCAGCAGTTATTAATCTTGGTACCAAGTACTCCATTGGGACAATAGCTTCAAGACCATAAACCAACTTGAAAGGGGTATGCATTGTTAATTTCTTCCAAGTGGTTATATAAGCCCAGAGTATTGTTGGTACTCTTAAATCCCAATCATCCCTATTCACACTACAAATCTTTGTCGATGTTGTCTCCAAGATCTTGTTGAATGCTTCAACCGTTCCATTTTCTTGTGGATGGTAAGTTGTACTCTTCTAATGTTGGAATGCAAACTCTTCAGTCGGGGCTTCAACTGTCTTATTGATGAATGTGTACCTTGATCACTCATAAGGACCTTAGGGCATCCAAACCTAGTTATTATGTCATCAAATATAAAACGTGGAGTTGTAGTTGCACTGCAGTCCTTGACTGCTCTTACTTTGGCCCATCTAGTCAGGTATTTTGTCGCAGTGATAATATACCTTGCTCCTGTGCGCTTTCCTGGTGGGTTTATAGGTCCCACGAAGTCAATGACCCATTTTTCAAATGCATGTAGGGTCATATGTGGTGCTAATGGCATCTCATCTCTTTGGGATGGTTTTCCAACTCACTAGAATACATCGCATGCTCTGGTATATTCTTTAGCATCTCTGTGTAATGTAGGCCACCAAAGGCCAGCTCGTAGAACCTTCTGCGTAGTTGCTTTTCCTGCGTAATGTCCTCCTGCAATGCCTTCATGAGCTTCTTCTAGGATCATAGGGCACTCCACCCCCATCACACATCTTCTTAGTATCTCTTCAGGTCCCATTTTGTATAGCTGACTAGCTATCAGTGAAAAATCAGCAGCGCGCACCACTAGGTGTTTCTTCTGAGGAATTGTGTACTCTCCTAGAGCCATTCATGTTGACAGGAACTAGGCTATGTCTGCGAAGTGGTCATCAATCTTTCTAATGGTGAGCATTTGTGCATCTGATAGTGTATCCTCTAGACTAGTAGGTTCTTTGTCGTGTTCCAACCTCGACAGGTGGTATGGGCCTTTGTTCATTTTTCTTGGCTTAACTATGATCTCAAAATCATACTCCTGAAATAGCATAATCCATCTGCAGATTCGCCCCCCCCAACACTAGCTTGTTGACTAGGTACTTCAACGTGGAGTGATCAGTAAACATTTTAAATTGTCCTCTCAACAAGTAGTGGTGAAATTTCTGCAATGCATACACCATGGCTGGTCCCTCTCTCTCTGTAGTGGTGTAATTAACTTTAGCTGTGGACAGCTTCTTGCTAGAAAATGCTAATGGATGATCAATGTCCCCTTATCCCACTTGTGCCAGTACTACTCCTAATGCAATGGAGGGAACATCAACATGGACATGAAATTCCTTGCTCCAGTCCGGAAAGACTAGAATAGGCGCAGGTACCATCTTTTGTTTCAGTGTATCGAAGCTCTGCTGGCATTCTTCTGTCCAACCGAACTGACAGTCTTTCTTTAATAGCTTCTCCATTGGTGCAGTAATCTGAGCATATCCTTTGATAAATTTCCTGTAATAGCCAGTATGTCCTAGCGCAGTGCGTAGTTGTTTGACTGAAGTAGGTGGTGGCAAATCAACTATAATTGCAATCTTGGATGGATCCGCCAACAATCCTTGATTGCATACAATATGTCCTAATAATACTCCAAATGGTGAGAAGAAGATGCACTTCTTCGAATTTAAAGCAATTTGACACTGCCTGCATTTATCCATCATTAGCCTTAGACATTCAATATGATTTTTCAACAAACTAAAAACAGTCCAGTCATCAAAGTATGCTTCTAAAAACTTATGCAAAAATTCTTTGAACGCTTCAACCACCACCCTGGAAAAGATGGTTGGGGCATTCTTCAATCCAAATGGCATTATTGTATATTGGTAATATCCCCACTCTGTGGAAACCGTAGTCTTATGGCGGTCCTCCTTGGCAATGTGGATCTGATGGTATCCTAAAAACCCATCTGTAAAAGAATATACTTCTTGGCCTCCCACGTTATCCACTACTTCGTCTGTGAATGGTGTAGGGAAAGGATCATGTAGACAAGCATCATTTAGCTTCCTGAGATCTACGCAAATCCTGATCTCACCTGTATTTTTATCTTGCACTACCATGGGGCTAATCCACTCCAACTCTTCGACATGGTCAATAATCCTTGCTTCCAGCATTCTGTCGAGCTCAATCTTCACTTTTTTCTTATATTTCGGGTTCAATCTATAGGGTCTTTGCTTGAATGGATTTGCATCTGGTTTCAAAGGTATTCTCATCTCTCCCATAGGTCCTTTGTTTCCCTTCATATCAGTGAACTTGGTTGGGAACAAGTCCTGATACTCGTGCAATAATTCTGTGATTTTGTCAGTGGTAGAAGCATCCCAATAATCTTCGATATTGGCAAGCTTTGGTGTCTCCTCTGTCTCGATATTGACTTTCTTTATATTTATCATCTATCCAATGAATGGTAGTTCAACTCCTAGTCCTTCCACATCTCTCTGACCTTATGTTTCTGCGATATTCACCTTCCTTGGATCATCGTCTTCATCGGCATTAATGTTGTAGCAGATCTACAGTTTCTAGAGGGGCACAATCCATTCATCCTCTTCTTGCTCCAAAGGGAGGCCAGATGCCTCCTTAAATACTTTCTATCTCACCATCTATAGTGCTTGATCTACTGAAGGAAATTCACTTTAAAAAAAAAAGGTGGTTATAAAATTCTGGATCATACCTTCCCATTTTGAAGTGACGAGGCGCAGCTCTACTTGAAGGTACCAGTTAATCGGGGTGGTATCCAACGTATTGATGAATACGTGTACCCATTTTTCTCTAGGAATGTCACTCCAGGCCTCTTCACAGCTTTGTACATGGTCCCTTGGGTGGCTTCGACCTGCGTACCTTGCTTCGCAGCTTCCTACTTGTGCTGAAAACCGCGTTGTCATCAAAGTTTGACATTGTGTCCAGTTTGTAATATTTATTTTATGTGTCCCCCACCATATTGCTAGTGTGGCTTTCATGGCCTCATCCATTGCCAACAACCTATGTTTTGTTGGTACACTTGTCTCAAATTCTGATAAAAAAATCTCTAAGGGGTTTAGCCCATCAAATGTGGGTAGATTACTCATTGTTGTGCCAATCCAACGAACTTCTCTGGTTATCCTAGAACATCTTCTTTTAGATACTTCATACATCTGGTTCTTCCAGTTCTCCAGCGCTTATTCTGAGTTGAATGAACATGTGTTGTCACTTCACCCGCTCAGATTCTCGTTAGTTGTAGGGTTAGATGTTTTCCAATTCAAAGGTGTAGTCCTCTTCTCTGATAGGTTTTGTATATCGTGGACCCTCGTCTAGATCTAAAGGTGCAATGACCCTAAGGCCAGATTTCTCAAATGTCATCCATCTTTTCTTTAGATTAACAACAGTGGAATTATCAAAGGCCCAATCAATTCCTAATAATGCAGGGTAAGGGAAGCTATCATCAACAATTTCAATTACCTCAAAATCTGCAAAGGTTCTTACTTCATCAATGTCTACTGGGACATTATCTAATCATCCAAATGGGATGACAGCTTTTTGATTATCCATGCGAAGCCTGATAGGGGAATATATCAGCTTGGGTTTTCCCATCAGTGCCCAAGTCTACTTTGTCATGACATTGACCTCTGGCCCTAAGTTGAGGACCACATAGTCTATCTCATACTCTCTTATATGAGCAATCAAGTGTAATTCTTTATTTGTCCTCCTTTTTCCAATTTGGTGCACTGCCCTATTTAGTAAGGGGTCTATCTTTCCTAGCTCATACTGCTTGATTAAATCTTGCAATTCTTGTACAACACCTTTATCTTGAATCAACTTAACACAAGTGTACAAAAATTCCATGAGTTTTCTTACCTCTTTCCCTTATGTTGATGATGCAGATGGATCAAATGCCTGAGGCATGCCATATTCTTTGATTTATGGTTGTCTCTTTGATGAAGATCCTTGATCTCCTTTGAACTCTTTTCTTGCCTCATCGAATATCTGTCTTTCTTTCTTAGCATCGAACGTTGGGGTATTTTCTGTAGCTTTCCTGACTCTGTGGTCGTTTTCAGTCTTTCCTTGGGTTACTCTGTCTTCTCCTATAGAAACGCCTCCTTGAGTGATAACAACGACTCTAGGATCTGTTCCGTGAGGTTCATCATATATTAGTTGTACTTATGGGTTGTACTAAGGTCCTCGTCTTTCCTGAAGTTTAGCCAGTAGCACAGGGCATTCCTCTATGACATGCTCGAAGGAGTTACAGTAACTATAGGTTGTGCAAGGATTCTGACAATCCCTTGCTAAATATCCTGGTTGCGCGCAGTTGTAACATATTATTTGTCCTCAGCCTCGGCCCATATCTCCTCCTCGTCCTCGTCCTCTATAGCCACCGTGAGGAGGGAAATTTCCTCTCCCCAAAGACTTGTACTACGGAGTGTTTCCTTCTTGTTGTACTTCACCTTGAATCTTGTATATGTCTCTCGACCTTTCATGCATGAGATCATAACCTATACAATATCAATCATCATGCCCCACTGATTTACAAAATCTACAATACAAGTTTGTGGGCGTCTGAACATACTTCTGCATGTAGTAGCACTCACCAGGGCGATGCCTATTTCTGCATACATCGCACCAGGGTAGGTTAACTTGCTTTAAGGGGCTCAACGCCCCTGATGCCAAGTACTCATGAAATAAGGGACAATGTTCCTTATCATGGCCTTTAGATCTACATCTTACACACCAGATATATTCCCTTTTGTCTTTTCCCTTATCTTTCTCCATATCCTCGACCTGTAAAGACAAACTAGTTAGTTGGCTCATGATCTAGCTAATTCCTGAGCTAGATTCTCCCATCGGTGTTGATTCAAGATTCATGGCGATCTCCAAAGCTTCTGCCTGAGATGCAATATTATATGGCATCAGAGGGACTCTTATATGTGGTAACAGCGTAATGATGAACCATTCTTTGTTCTATTCATCGGGGATCTGAAAAGTTAATCGGCCTATCAGGGTCTTGAATCTCTAGTCGAACTCCCAAACAGGTTATGCTACCTTTTGTTTAATCTCTTTTAGTTTTGTAATACATTGTGACTCCGACTTAGGTTTCTTAAACTCTGCAATTAGCGCATTCTTGATCTCATTCAGGGGCTTAGGCTGTGCCATTCCTTGGACAAGTTTCATGTACCAGCTCAGTGCGCGGTCCCTTAGCGTAGTGTTGAATTGGGTTCTCTTGATGGCTTCATCGGTGATACTTTTAATATTCCATACGGCTTCACACAGAAACCAGTGTTGATCTGGATCTTCAGATCCATCTCCTCTAAAGATAGGGAGTCTCATTTCATCTACCATATAGTTGACTAGGGTTCATGTCTGAGTAGATGTTGAGCTACTAGTAACAATACTCTGAAGACTCTGGTGGTTTTGGCTATTCTGACTGCTAAGTATTGTTGGGAAAATAGGAGGATTATCGTTACTTACTTCAGTAGTCTGTGCAGTTCCTGAAGTTTTTGGTTCACTTTGGTGCAATTCTTCAACTTCCCCTTCTTCTGTTCTGGTGGGCTCTGGATGCTCTTCGTCGGTTAGATCTACCTCTTCTCCACTATAGAAACCCTCTTCTCCGTAGTTTTGCTTAAACAAGTTCTCAAGGTGAACTCCTTGGAATACTTTCCCATTGCGTGTATGTCCTACTTTTGTGTCGTTGTCGCTGTCCGATATCTTGAACATTAGCCTTTTCAGGTCTGACCAGTCTATTGTATCTTCAATATGTGGTTTTCATGCAAGAGCATCTTGATTCTTAGCTTCAAGAAGTGCAAAAATTTTCCTCTGGGTCCTTTGAAAAAGTATCTCTCGGTTTGGCTATGCGATTATGTTTTGTCAACAGCAAACTCAATGATATACCCTCCAATGGTACTATCAAACCAGTGATCTACTTCCCTGGATACAACATTTTCGACTCTCTTGACCTTCTGGATCAATGCTGGTGTCCAAACCACAGGAGGTCTAGATCTGATTTCAAACTGTGTGTCAGCTAACCTAGACAACCACTCGTGTAGCTCCTGATGGATTCCTCCAAAGAAGATATCGTGAATGTCAGTGAAGATGTATCTTTGTAGCCAATCTTCAGTAGTCATTTTAGGGTTCTTGTTCTGGGATTCAGCGAAGTCTTTCTCTTGATCCTCTATCCACTTTTGGATCTCTTTCTTCGATGGGAACCACCTTGACATTCCCTTAAAAAGATTCCTGTCCCGGAAACGAAACCATTTGTTGGCACAGGGGAAAACCCAGGGTTCAGCTCCATGAGTGCACCAACAAGCCCTAGCTACTAGCCCTTTCGGCAGCACCTGCAAAGCAGATGCAGTCTCACCCGAAGCAACTATGAGGGGGTTGCAGGATAGAGATGTCTACAACCAGGGGAATCTCAAGTGGTTCTTATTACAACAGCAACACAACATGCATCTATCATTCAAATAGATAGATCTATCCTCCACACCTATAGATCTAATCTAATACAATAATGCAGATAACAATATAACAACGACAGAGCTCAAAGCATCAATCACATACACAACAACAAATGTACATGTTTCACCCTCTCTCTAGGGCTACGTCCACAGAACTGTGCCTATGATATATTAAGATAAAGCTTACAGTTCTGGTCTGCACTTTTGTCCCATGGATCCTCTCTCTCTCTCTTTCTTTCCCTCCCCCTTCCTGCGCACCCAGCTGCAGGACTTGATCTTCGCACCCAGCTGAAGATCTTACAATACTAGAAGGCTCTCTCTCTCTCTCAGCACTTCTCTCACCCTTAATACAATATTCTCCTAATGAACAGTGATCAATAACAAGGCTCAACTATATTACCGACAAGACCTAGGTCCTCTCGACCTCTATTTATACATTATAGTCCCTTACCGACAACCCTAGGCAAAAACCTAGGTGTCAAAAACCTAATTACCAAAACCCTAGGTGTCTAAAACCCTAGGTTAATTTGACCCACTTTTTATAGGCTTTTCCAGATTGTCTTTCCTTCTTCATCTCGCGGTGCTCCAAAGCATCCAATGCTGTCTCTTTTTTACTTCCTGAGTCGTCCTTGGTCCCTCTTCCTTGTTGATTTTTCATCCTCAATCTCCTCATCCAACGGCTTGATTTTTCGCACTTCGCTCCATCTTTTCTGTTCTTTTGCTCACTTCGACCCAGTGACAGTCACTGTGTCTCCTGCGAAGCTTTCTTTTTACCTTTTCTTCCTTGTTCTTCGCTTCCTTCCATAACCAAGGGCCAACAGGGGGCCAACACACACCTATTCCAAAGCCCTAAAACTAATCTAATGTAGGTTTGCTACCAGAAAATATAAAAATGTCTAATCAATTTTTATAAGCGCTTTATTTTAAGGTTGTTGTTACTCAAGAGGAAAATGGCATGGACTAAATGATGTTTTTACCGACTCTAAACAATACAAATAAATGAGAATGCAAATATTTCACTTCGATGAAAGTTATATTATGAGAAGGAGAAAATGTTTATCATTCCCAGATGCACAATGTCCCAAGATTTTATTAAACTCATAAACATCAAGATCTTCAAGAAATGAGCTAAAGAGATTGTACACCAATACACGATTCTTGGCCCCCCCATGCAATTCAAAATTAAAAATGCCAAAAACCATGCAATTTTGCTACTTCAAATGCAAGGATGCCCCCAATCTAATGCAAAGCAAGAAATTAAAACTTTTGTTTCAAATATAGCTAAAAGAAATAGAAAATCTCTATAAAACAAAGCAACCCAAACAAATTTTCTCTTTTAACATGAACTATTCAATAAAAGAAAAAGAAGTTATTTCACCAAACAATTCTAAAGAAAAAACAATGCTTTGTATTTGAAAGACACTCAAAGCAAGAGATCAAATCTTTCAAAAGTACACAAGCTAAAACAAAGAAAAGAAGGCTAAAATCAAATTCAAATCTTGTCAAGCAGACTATAATTAGACCCAACAAATCACCCCAAACACTTATCTAATATGTGGGCAAGAAAACCCATCAAAAATCAATTTTTTTCACAATCGTCGCAAGATGTAGACTAACACAGCACGACGATCCTTGATCGTCGTAGGATAGAGAACAAATATAGTGCGACGAAGTTGCACTGTGTCAAGTACTTCGTTACGTATAGTATTTGAAGCTTCCTTTCCTTCGCCTGTGTTATTGGACGAAATGAATCTTAGAGGGCAATGCTTACAGCCTCTGGACTTCATGTTGAAGTTAAAGCCGTTATTTTCTTAAGCTATGGGCTAAGTACCAACCATCCCTTTGTTATGCATTGGGAAGTCCAAGCATAGTTTTATATGGTTCAAGCTTGTGTAAAAATGAAACCACCTACCTCAATCATAGTTTCCTCTGGTTTAAGATTGTGTAAAAATGAAACTAGGTCCAAGCATAGTTTTGTCTAGTTTTAAGCTTGTGTAAAAATAAAATATATCCCCAGCATAGTTTTGTTGTGTTTTAATCTTACGTAAAAATGAAAACAATCCCGAGCTCATTCTTTGTTCTTTCTCGTGCTCATAAATACCTGAGAATGTAACCGAGTAAACTTTTATCACTTTTTCGGACTCGTAAAGGTTATATGAAAAACGAACCCCCTAGAGTTCCCTTTAAGCTCTTTTTAGACTCTCTAAACATGAAAAGATTGTTGAGCAATCTTGTTCTTTTCACGCTCGTTAAAGTATTTGAAGAAAACGTCTGTTGAGCAGTAGATTATCTATTTTTTGGTTTCATCAGACTACTTTACGAAAAAGGACATTTTGGAGTTGTCTTTAAGTTCCTTTCAAACTCCATAAATATGAAAAGACCATTGATTTTACTTTCTTTGGACTCGTAAAACAAACATTGAAAGGCCTATATGGGACCAAACCAATCCTTCCTAGGGTTCATTAAACATACTCTGAGGGACTCATCTGAAGGATGAGTTTACAGTTCAAGCATATGTTATCCACCTCAAGCTTGTGTAATAATAAAGAGGTACTCGCCAGAAATGGTGGGGGGGAAATTGGGAAAGAAATATGTCTAAAACTATATTCTGTGGAAGAGTCTCCTTTGAACATGACACTCGTTCACTCGCTTTGTGTCTAGGTTGGAAAATATGCTTGTCTCTTGATCATACTCCTTTATAAGATTGCAAATTGGTCTATGATCCCTATTGTTGAGTCAGTGTTTCTGAGACATTTGTTGTGTCTTCAATATGTTCAAAGAGAATTTCAACCCAGAAAGCCTTCTATTGCATCGACCATTTCTGCATTCCTTAAGCCTTCTATTGCATATATCGTCCCTAAGTCATTCCTAAATCACGTGTTACTCTGATCTACTTCAAATCTTTTTACCCATTTCGTGTCATTGACGGGGAATACATTAAGGCCTTCATGTGACGAGTCTTTTCCTATCGACTTCAACTCATTATCCATGATTAGACTTAGAAACTAATTGGTACCTTGGAACTTGCATGCCCCAATGGCAGGTTTCCTCACTTTCGACAGTGGGTTTTCATTATTGACCCCTAATCGGGAGATTCCACCGAGTGTTCTACTTTAGCTCACAAATTCACATTCGTTGGATTGTACTAGAGTACCTTGGGAGTCATTGACATTAATGGTGATTTCCCTCGCACTTGTTAACGATATACACTAATGACGAGTAATCAAGTGGTTTCTACCATGTTCGACTTCATCACATGTATTCACATGGTTAGATTCGTACTATAGAGGAGATGAAGACCTTGAATCTCTTCAGACAGATTCAGGTTTCCTTGGAGCATATTTAGATTGTCCTATTTCATAGATCCACAGTGTATGTCTCATGGCTATGTTCAAATTTGAGTTTTTAACACATACATCCATGGTGTATTTTTGGTGGCTATGTTCAGATTTGAGACATATTGGCATGGATCCACAGTGTATGTTTGGTGGCCATGACCTGTCTTACTTGACATGGATCTTTGCATGTCGGCATTGATGCTTTGAGTCACTTGTATTCTAAGTATGGGAATTCCTACCGCAGTGATGATATATTATTGTATTTCATTTCCTTGTTTGTTGGCAGGTATCCGACAGACGTGTTCCTTGTTCCCTACACACACTTGACAAAGTATTTCAGCTATCACTTTGTTCTAACTTCATACTTTGGGGGCTTTATGTTACACATTATTTTTGTCATCCCTATGACCGTTAATGATGTAAACCTATATGTTGTCTTCAGAGGGATCAGTCACTAGTACATGTGGGCAGATTATTCCACAAAATTTTTCCACATTTCCATTATTTTCATTTTTATTTTAAATTGGGTAGGATTTTTGTTGGTATAGTGACGATTATTACATACCTCAAAAAACATCTGCTAACACATGTCACTTGCAACGACTAGTTAACTTTTTGCGGGTCAACTTAGGCATTTTCGTCACTATATCGACGATAGCCGATCTATATATACATGACTTTAAGAGACTTTGTGAAACATTTGCTATAGTTGTGACACTGTTCGTGGCTTTTGTTTGAGCTGTTTATTTTTTCCATCACCCACCAGTTGAACAAATCCAATTCTCGATCTAGATAGCTCGGATTTTGAACTTGCAAGGTTAGTATGTTTTTTTATTTATGTACTCATTTAACTTGTAATTTTTTGTTCAAATGAAATTTCATGTAGCTTGTTTTTTCCTTGATAATATATTATATGTGCAATACCATATTTCAAAATATTTATGTCATTGGTTTTTGGATCTAGTTAGTATATTATATGGAAAATCATGTGAAATGTTAAGAAAAATATTTTTCTAATAAGTATTTTAAGAAGAGGAAAAATTACTCCATCAATAAGTCAATTCAAACAATAAAAAAGGATGTCATTATATTCAATCTAGATTAATTTCATGAGCCTACAATTCCTTATTTGATTTTAATCCTTATTACAAAACCACCAACTCATAACAACTTTACGGGTTGGACTAATGTTTGAAATAGAAAGTGGAAAAAAAATCCGCTTAGGTCTAATCTTATCCCTTAGCGACCTTGTTAGCTCTCTAACTTTTGTGTTTCTATGATGTCGTGCCTGTATATATTAATGCCATATTTTTAGTCTAGTATTAGGTTAGGTTAGTCATATAACATTATATTCTTATGTGATGTTTTTTCTCTCAATTTTTTATAATCACACGCAATTCTAGATATAGTGATTAACTCTAGTTTGTAGTTGATGTAACTTTTTTAGACACTGTTAATAAGGAGTAGCTAAAATATAAAAATTTCATGATGAAATCTACAATAATATGATGAAATCTACTAGTCAGACAATGAAAAATGAAAACATGCCAAGTGTCTTAGAAAATAAAATCGCGACCACTATATGTAGCATAAAATTGTGACCATTGTATGTAGTTGCAAATCAACATGTCATAATTTAAACCAACCAAACCCAATTGTGGATGACAAGTGGATGGAATTCTTTTTTTAGTGGTGAATTTCAAAGATTGACATTTTCTCTACAAAACAACTTAGAGGCTAGTGTATGGTGTCAAGTGATTCAAATTTGAGAAATTTTGACCACTTTCGTTAAATGGTGTGTAATTATTTTCCATGGTGATTTCAGTACACACTACTCTAAAGTACAAATTCATGCATATCGATCTTAATAGTTAATTGATAATAATAATAAAAAAGCATGTTGAAATGTCTCAAAAGAAATAATTGTGAGGATTGTAGGTCACTGTAAATAAACATATCATAATCGAAAGGAGTAGCTAAAATATAAAAATTTCACAACTTGTTGTTTGGTATGGTGTAGGTAACACAATTGCTTGCCAGTAAAAATATTTGTCACTATGAATGAAAATGACAGGAAGTTTGCTCGGTTAAGAGCGACATTAGAGGCAAGGGGCAATGGAAAATGTTATTTCCCTTTCTATGATTGCAGGGGCTTGCAAAGAAAAAGACTTTTAAAAACAACAGCTGAAAGACATTGTAGGGAGAAGGGGCACGCTGAAGGGGGTTATGAATATCGTCCCTTGGTAAGAGGATTCGATATTTAATGTATTCTCTGTAATATTCATCATGTCATGAATTTTGGTAATATTTCTTATCGAGATTTTATATTTTCTATACACACTAACTTTTCTACATTGTTTTTAAATATATAGACGATGCCCCCAAAAAGTCGACCTCCAGAGAGTTATTTTCCAAGTACTAGCATAAATTCTCCTTTACAGGGTGATGAACTTCGAGATCAGACTATTGAAGTTGTTGATCAAGTTATTAATGATGATATGGATGGAGATAACGTTAGTGATTCAAATCAGGAAGATGAGATACATAGATTGATCCAAGACACATTTGCTCCAATGGATGAGGACAACCAGGATGATAGTCATGATGTTGATCCTATACTCGAGAAGTCACGTCAACCTATTTATAAAGGCTCAATAAAAAATCTTTTATCTGCTATATTGTTGTTGGTGAACTTGAAGTTTTTGAATGGTTTATCAAATACATGCCTCACACAGATACTAAGATATTTAATTTGTTAATTATTTATGCCTGCATGTTCACAAATACTTAAAAGGTTCAACTTTTTCCTATATTGCTATTGTTTTCTAATTTGTAAATTAGTATGGATGTGATATTGATGATTAATATTGTTTACATTGACTTATTGTTTTGAATTTTGTAGATTGTTAGGTGAATTTATATTACCGACGTCAAATATTTTTCCACGCACATATCGAGAAATATCTGTGATTATAAAAGAAATTGGAATGGAGTATCAGGCTATTGATGCATGTCCTAATGATCATATCATATACTATGGACAATAAGAATTAGAAAGTGACTTCCCACAATGTCAAATAAGTATATATCGAACCGATAAAGCATCAAAGAAGGTGTCTTGCAAAGTTCTTTGTTATATTCCGATAATTCCATGTTTCCAGTGGTTGTTCAGGTGCCAAAGTATAGCACAGTTTATGGATTTCCATGCAAAGAACATAATTTGAGAAGATGTTCTTCGAATTCCTATAGATGGTTCTGCATTGAATTACATCGAAGAAAAGTGGCCAATTTTTAAAGAAGAACCTCGTAATGTTAGACTTTCATTGACAATTGTTACTGGATAAATCGGTAGGTGCGGACACTAACTGATCTCCCTAGATCCACCTGGATCTAGAACAAAATAGGACAGGACATGACTCTTTCTCTAAGTTGTAGTCATTGAATCTACTACCGAGAAGGAATGAGTGACATACCTTTATATCGCTTCCTTAGGTCTCTGTTGTTCCTACTTCACTCCGGTGCTCTTGCGAAATCAGCTCCAAGACAACACAAACCAACCAAAGTGAAGATAACAAAATATATTCAATGTCAACCTATGCATATGATCAAGGAGTTATGCAATAAAATAAGAGTGATTTTATGGGAAAGGGACATGTCGTTGTATTATATTAAATGAAAGTACAAGATACAACCAGATCGCCTTGATGTCGCAAGCTTCCTTTCAATGATCCTTGGTTCCAACACACACACTTTCTCTACACTTGCATGAAGAAGATCCAGTACAACTTAATAGACAAATAGAGTCTTCGAGTTTCAATCCAAACAGGGTTCTTTACACAATTCTTTCATCAATTCTCCATTCGATCTTGCTTAACCTCTTCCTTGAGAAACCTTCCATTATATAGGAGAAGGAGAGATGGTTAAAGGGATGAGGATGATCCCACTAAATATGAGAAGTCAATAGGATGCCAACCATGTGAATGCCAACTCATTTTCTAGAAGATTATCTTCTAGAACCTTCGTAACCTCTTCTCTTTTCCAAGCTTTGAAACAGGTTCGCACCCTACCTATAGAGAAGACTGCGAATAGTTCACACTCCAAGTCTAGGGTTGCCTACAACAATGAAGGATTTCCACACCCTGTAACACAGGCAGCCTGCGAACTTATCTTAAAAATATTATTTTTAGAAGAAGACAACAGTCACTTTTCTCGAGAAAAAGGTCTTCATAAGAGCCTGGACACATAACTTGTAGAGACATCACTAGAGTGACCAAAATAATGTGTAACAGAATGCCCCCCAAAGTATGAGGCTGGAACTCGTGACAACCGAAATACTTTGTAAAATGTGTCTGTGTGTCAGAAACAAGGAGCGCACCTAATCAAAAACCTGTAAACAACCAAGCATCTGTAGAATATAATACCAGTTCTGAGGTAGGCATTCCCATGCTCAGATCACAAATGAATGAAATTGTAAACGCAGGTCATGGCCATGAATCATACACCGTGGATCCATGTCATCAAAATGTTACATAGCCATCAGGAATACACTGTGGATCTATGTTAGAAGACTCAGATTAAGACATATCCACACGACATACAAAGTGGATCTATGTGTTGATACAAATCATACATACTCCATCACAGCCTGAATCAAAAAGATGAGACCCAGGGTCTTCAATCCCGTCACCTGAAATTACGAATCTAGCCATATGATTACATGTGTTGAAGTCAAACATGGTAGAAACTACTCGATTACCAGTCACTGATGAAAATCGTTAACAAGTGCGAGGGAAATCACCATTGATGTCAATGACTCCCAAGGTACCAAAGTACAATCCGAAGTAATGTGAATGAATGAGTTGAAGTCGAAAACTCGGTGGAGTCTCTCTATCAGGGACTAATGATGTGAAACCTCTGTCAAAAGCGAAGAGACCTGCCATTAAGGCATGCAGGTTCTAAGGTACTAAATGATTTCTAAGTCTTACTCCTGGATAATGAGTTGGAGTCAACGGAAAAAGACTCATCAGAGGAGGGCCTTGATGTATCCCCCATCAATGACATGAAATAAGTAACAGATTTTGAGGGTGAATCAAAGTATGAATACGAGTTGAAACAGACATAGAGAAGGCTGACATAGTAAGAATGGACAACTGCAGATGGCCGACTCAATGGAGAGCTCGTTTGAACTTCTCTTGAACATATGAATGAAACAAAAAAGGACTTGGCAGCACTGACACAAAGACAACCCAAGATATGACCTTATAGCAAGTAGGACGAGAGAAAAATGAATTTCCCAACCCGGATTCAAATGACGAATAGCGGGTGTCATGTTCAAGAGTGATGCTTACTGCCATTAATACGAATACGAAAACACATCCCTTTCCCAAAATTTCCCCCACCATTTCTGGTGAGTACCTCTTTATTTTTACACAAGCTTGAGGAGGATAACATATGTTTATCGATGTAAGCTCATCCTTCGGACGAGTCCCTCGAAGTACATTTAACGAACCCTAGGAAGGAGTAGTTCGGTCCCATTATGGGTCTTTCGATGTTTGTTTAACAAGTCCAGGGATAGAAAACTCGAGGGTTTTTCATGTTTTGAGAGTCTAAAAAACACTTAAAGAGAACTCTCCCAGTTCCTTTTTCGTAAATGAGTTCGACGAGACCGAAAAAGTGATAAACTATCGCTCGTCGAATGTTTTCTTCAAATACTTTAATGAGCATGAAAAGAACAAGATCGCTCAGCAATCTTTTCGTTTTTATGGAGCGTGAAAAGAGCTTAAAGGATACTCCCTTGCGTTCATCGTTTTCGTGTTACCATGACGAGTACAAAAAAATGAGAAAAAGTATACTCGGTTGCGTTCTCATATGTTTTCGAGCGCGAGAACGAACGAAGACTGAGCTCGAGGTTTTTTCCTACAAAAACCCTAAAAAAGTAGTCGTACATGTGACAATAAAGAAAAAATACTCGTACACCGTCGTTCGGACTTCGAAGTCACTATATCTACGAAAAACCATACTCACGAGGCTATTAGGGTATTAGGTTTTTTAAGCAAAGCAATAAAAATAATATAAAAAATCAACAAGAAATAGTAAAAAGTGAATAAATTATGGGTGAAAAATCCTTTTTACCATTTCATTGTTACTTTGCCAAAAACTTGTCCAACATACCTCATTTTCCCCAAATTTCGTTGCTTGATTGCGGGAGGTACAAGCGATCATTCGATAAACGGTTTCAGCCAACGAGGTAATCTGCTGATTTTCCAACTTTTCCATGGTTTACTTTTTTTTTTTATTGGCAATTTTAGAGTTTTGAGTCCATTTTAGGGTCAGTGGACGCACTCAAGCATTCTCGCAGGTGGGCCATTCGGGACCTACGAGAATCTAAGATTCTTGCAGGTGGGCTTCAGTGCACCTATGAGAATATCGCACTGTGCAAAAGCTTCCCCTGCGAGGGCCGAAAAATAGATTTTTGTGTGTGGTTTTTCTCAATAAAAAATTATGCAAGAGGTTAAAACAAGTTGTTGACTTCCTTCTCATGGCTCCAATGCAGGTGTTGATCATCACGATGTTGGAATGGAGGGAAAGAGAACACGAGGAGGAGGATGCCATTGTCGGGAATGATCCGAGTACAGTGGTTTCCCTCCGGGAATGTGGGCTCTTAAAATTTTTTAGGATCCCCAGCATGAGAGCCCAACTCAGATTGTTAGAGTACCTGGTCCACATGTGGGATGTGGATCAACAGTTATTTCACGTAGCGGTCCACACGCTGACACTATATATCGAGGATATCTATTTTCTGACGGGGTTGTCACGACGTGGATACCATGCTACTTTGACCGGAGGTAGAGGCGGCAGACTTCCTATGAGAGAGTATGTTCGCCGATATTGTGTTCCCGAGGCAGAGAGAAGCAAGGGTAAGGTTGTCATTTGGGGGGTCCAAGATTTGACCCTACGGACTATATTGTTTACCATTGCACACATGGATGAGAGAGCAGCTCCACACATGGCTCTCTAGAGCTATTTCCAATACGCAATAGAGAGCACAGAGCCTTGGGTTTTCAACTGGTCGGACGCGGTTCTCTGCAATATGAAGAGGCAACTGACAAAGTGTAGAAGGGGTGACCTGAAGCAGTTCGGGTACGGGTCACTTTTGGTGTCATTCTTCCTCGAGAGGGTCCCACTGCTGTGACTACAGGTAGATTGGGGTTTACCGGCCCCACAGGATCCGAGGATGTTGAGGTGGTGTAACCTCATGGCTTGGCACGTAGCAGGGCCTATAATCAAGTATAATGATTCATTTTTTGATTGGTTGAGGCCCCAGATGTTGATGATCAATGACTATGCATATGTTGGTTTAGATTTCCGAGGAGATCCAGATTTGGTCCTGCCTGAGGATGCTCAGTGGGGTGACTTAGGTGAGAAGTACACATTTTGTTCTTTTTTAATGTTTTTGCAAATTTTATTATATAAAATGTTTTTATGTTTATCCAAGGACTAATCAAAAAATTTATTTTGATGACACAGATGTGGGGCCGTATCGACCTCCAGGAATGTCTCCCATTCAGAGGCGAGGAGAAGCGGCTTCAGTGGTGAGATGGGATGTCGAGGACTACGAGGCAGTGGAACAGAACTTAGAGGGGTTGACTGCGGATGTCCCAGACATCACTATTGGGGAGATCCCGATACGTTATCAGTGCCATATTGTGGGCGTGTCTGAATCTCTCAGTCGACTGCTCTGTAGGGTAGCCCAAGCAGTTGTATGTTATCATGAGCGTCATCCATGATTCTATTTTGTGGAAGCTATGGGCTTCATATTTTGATATTTTGATCTTTGGATAGAAACTTTTTGTAAAAACTTTTGATCGTTATATACATATATACGGCTTCTACCATCTTATTTTGTGTTGTATAATACATGTGATGTGTGATTGGTTCATAAATGTCCCAAATGTTTGTCTAACACACAATTAGCTAAAGCATCAGTCAATGTATTTAGACATCTAGGAATGTGATGATATTTGATATAATCAAAATAACGTTCTAAGAGACAAATTCGTAAATATACCCGTAATAAAGTAGGACTTCGGATAGCATAGGCATTACTTAACTATAGTACTACTAGCTATGAATCGAGTCGTATAACCAGGTGGCAGATATCAAGAGAAATAGCATCAATCAACAATTCGATGACGGTGCTATATTATGCGATATTATTGGTCACACAACCGAGGCACACACCTCGTAGACTGATAAGTTCGTTTGTAGGTGCGTAAATTGCCCATGCAGCAAAAGCAAGGTTCTGAGTACTACAACTAGCGCCATCGGTGAAGCCAATGTGGGGTAGTGAAGACTTTGACATCTAGAAACCAAGCACAATGCAAGATAAGTGGTCTAGGGCAGAGACCAAATAACGAGAAAGCATACTAAAGTAACAAACAAAAAGTATGATACAATAAAATACAAGCACTCATGCACAAGTGATCTTAAGCATAGTACTTCTTTAAGCACAACCCATTTCTGGATTCACTCAAAGGGATACCGTCGTAGTCCACCAACTCGTAATCTCCTTTCTCCAAAACTCGTCTGACGATATAAGGACAACCACACAGCTTCAAATTTTTCAGCTCTTAGCATATCCCGATCTTGTTCATAAAGGAGAGCCAGATCACCTTTAGATAAAATGTGTGGCTTGACATGTTTGTCGTATTGGGATTTGACGCGTTTCTTTTGGGCTTCTATAACTAGGGTGGCATCGCGACGGGTTTCGTCTAGTTGCATGAGATACAACAGACGCTCTTCTTCGGCATAAGTGTTTGGGAGAAGTTTGACGACTAGTTTTAGAGAAGGCATCTCACATTCAATCGGCAAGATGGCTTCTAGACCATAAACTAACTGAAAAGGTGTAAACCCAGTAGCAGACTTAGCGGATGTCTAGTAAGCCCACAATGCTGAAAACAACATCGTGTGCCAACTCGTTTTGTAAATCCCTATCATTCGTCGAAGCATGGTAATGAGAACTTTGTTTATTTCTTCAACTTGGTCGTTGGCTTGTGGGTAATAGGGTGTTGAGTTTTCATGGCGAAGACCCAAATTTTTTGTGAGTTCAAACATAATGAAGTTTCTAAAGTGGCTACCATGATCAGTAACGATATCTTGAGGAACACCAAACCGAGCAATGATGTGATTGAATGTGAATAATACTGCAGTCTTTCCGATATTGTCGAATGTCGGCATCGCTTCATCCCATTTCATAAAATAATCTATGGCTACAATAATGTATCCATGCCCCCCGGTTGAGTGAGGGTGACATGTCATGAAATCGATACCCCATTTCGAAAAAGGACCAATGGAGACCACAGGGTGTAGACGAGCAGGGTGTGATTGTATTTTGTTATTGTAGGTTTGGCAAGCGTGGCATTTTTGGACAGCGATTATATAATTGTTGAATAAAGAAGGCCAAAAATACTCCACTCGTAAGATCTTCTGGGCAGTAGCATACCCAGACATGTGACCACCACATGCTCCAGAATGGCAGTCATTCAGGGATTTCTTGGCTTCGTCAAACGTGAGGCAGCGTCAAAAAACAAAGCCAATCCCACGACGATAAAGAGTATCACTGAGGATAATATACTAACGGGCTTGGTAGCATATTCGACGACGGTCAGTGTTAGACAAATCGGGCCAGAAAGTCTGGGTCTAGAGATATATTATGATATCCCCATACCAAAGGTCATCGGAAATGATCAGAAAAAGGGATTCATCGGGTAATGAATCATCTACTACATTTTTTGTCTCAGAACAAGGAAGGTCGCATATCAACTCGGAAAACACCAAGGATTTCTTGGACTTAGTGCATTCGAATTCTAAGTCAAACTCCTAGAGTATTACGATCCATTTGGAGTATTTTCCCCCTAGCAATTGGCGCGTAAGAATTTGTTGCATAGGGTTGTAGTTGGAAATCACAGTAGTCTTGCGTAAAATGATATAGTGTCGGAAACGTTGAATAGCTTGGACGGCGGCTAAGGCCAGTTTTCCAACATGTAAATACTTGGTTTTGGTAGTCATGAGACTCTGACTCAAATAATAAATGACATGTTCGTCATGAGAATCATCCTCCTGAATGAGAACCATAGCGATGGTATAGTTCGAGGCGGCGAGATAAAGGAAATAATCTCGACTGTAATCAGGTGGGAAGAGTAGTGGGGTAAGAGTTAAAGATAGTTTCAAAGCTTTGAAAGCATTGTTAGCAGTGGTAGTGGTATCCCATATGAACTCAGAACCTTTCTTGAGCAGTCGAGTAAATCCAAGAGTTAACTAAGCATAGTTCAGGATGAAACGATGGAGAAAATTTTCCTTCCCTTGCAAACTTTGTAGCTGGCGAAGTGAGGAAGGAGGAGGAAGATTGAGAATTGCCTCGACCTTAAAAGGATATACCTCGATCCCTTGACGTGAAACAATAAATCCTAGAAGTTGGCCGGATTCTACACAAAAAACACATTTTTGGGGATTCAAGCGTATATGGTAAAATCAACAGCGAAGGAAAATGGCACGAGGGTGTGTTGGATGATCTACACGGCGCATGGAATGAGATGGTAAGTCATCGAGATATGGCTGCACAGTGTGCTTTATATCATGAAAGGAATAAGACATAGCACATTGAAAAGTTGCACCAGCATTCTTTAAAACAAATGGAAGTTTCTGGTAGGCGAAAGTTCCCCAAGGACAAATAAAAGAAGTCTTGTGTTGGTCTGCGGGTACAATATTGATTTGATTATATCCAGAGAAACCATCCATTAGAGAGAATATTTCACTTCTGGCACAATCGTCGACGATCTGGTCAACGAAGGGGGTAGGAAAGTTGTCTTTAGGACAAGCTTTATTAATGTATCTATAATCAACGCACACACAAATCGTACCTTGTTTCTTGTTAATCAGAACAAGATTGGAAACCTAGTCAGTTAGAGCCACAGGGTAAATAAAGCTATCTTTGAGAAGTTTCTCAACTTCAATCTTGATAGCGGCTGCTTTACGTGGGTGGATCGGACGAATTCGTTTTCGGATGGGTTTAGCACCTGAGTATGTCTTAATCTCATGAACAAGAATGTCAGGGTCAATACCTGGCATTTCTTCATAGCTCCAAGCGAAGATGTCACGAAATTCTTGAAAAAGATATTTATAGGTGACAATTTCATCATTGGAACACGAAGCTCCGATATGCACATTTTCGACAACTCCAGGTTTTATGGATATGTCGAGGGGGATGGTGGGTGAGATATTACTTAAGTTCCCTTTGTAGAACATGTCGTGTGTAGACTCGGGAATGGTAGAAATGACGAAAACAATCGATGGGGTCGAGATGTATTGGTAACTCTCAATGGTGTGTTTTTCCAGGTTGAGGATGGAACGATGATGTCCATCGTCCCAAGGGGTATCTTCCATGGACATAACAGACATAATCATCTTGTCCGTAGGAAAAATGATGCGGAATGGATCCGGGGATAAATCACCAAGAGAGGGGGTAGAAGGGGTTGTCGATTGAATGGCTTGATAAGTGGACTCAATCAGGCTCAAAGGCATTTGGTCACCATAATGAAGATGATCACTGGGGTTGGGTACTATCCACGGGTCATAAGACACAGGGGTTTCATGAACAAAGGTGGAGATCATTTTGATTGAGGCGACAAACAGATGTGGAACATCAAGTGTTGGAATGGGGAAAGTACCCATCAAAGAGGAATCTTTAAGAAGATCGACACCAACATTCTCATATCCAGGGGGCATTTTTGCAATGAAAGGTACGTTGCCAGTACATGCATCGGAGTGAAAGAAGGATAATTGGTCCACCGTAATTACTTTTCCTTGATGTGGGAAATGTACGACACGGAAAAGAGTGGACACAACTGCATGCATGGAATCGATCCAGCTACGGCCAAGTAGAAGGTTGTAATCGAGAGGAGCGTCAAAGACCTCCACTTCAACATTGACTGTTTTGCCTTCTAACGTAATAGGCAATGAAGGGAGGACACCATAAGGATTAAAACCAGAGCCATTGAAGGCTTTGAGCGTGTTGTGGGATTCAGTTAAAGGAGGAGAACCGATGGATTTTCAGTAGGTAATAGACATGACACACGTCGAGGCACCCTCATCAATAACTATTCTACAAATGTTCTTGTCAGAGACAATAACTTGTATTTGGAATGCGAGTTGAGGGGGTAATCGTGGAATGTGATCTTCCAAGTCAAAAATTATTAAATTTGTATCGGTAGGATCAATTCCACCAATAGCTTTCAACAATTCCTTCTGTTGTATAGGAAAACTCTGAAGGACTTCGAGGGCTGACATTGCGGACGGTGGTTGGGCCAGATCTTCGACAACAATGTAGTTCTAGGTAGCACGTGCATGAGGATTGAAAGCAAATTTTTGAACAGCACCCTTTGGGGGAGGGCGAAGAACTATATCTAGACTCGGTCGTTCAAGATGAAGAGGATCATTACTAGGTGGAATCGTGGGAGATGGTTGGACCAACGAAGGAGGTATTTCATCAACCTTCTCTTTGGAGGAAGAATAATCTTTGGCTCGAGTGGTAAGTGTGATGTCATTCTTCTTTGAATCACTTGTACACATTAAGACATAGGATGTAGTGGAGGGGGAAGGTTGGTCATGAATGACCAATTGGGCCTGTTGTTGAGAAGGGAAGGGTTGTAACAACACGGCCGGAGTAGGCGGTTTCGGGGTCCCTTGAAGGAACTTAGTAATCTCGGCTCATCTTGGACAATCCTTAGTGTAGTGATTGTCACCACAGATAAGACAAGGGTATCGGGGTTTGCACTTATCCTTATCGTCAATGGGTTGTGTTTTGGTCTTCTCAGATTGAAGATTATTTTTATCCTCCTTGTTCTTACCCTTCCCTTTTTTGTATTTATTTTTTCTGGCAGGGGTAGATTGAACAGAGTTCACCTCAGAAGTCTTGCTGGTGGGAGGGGTAGGAGATGGAGCATTTTGAACATTAGAAGCAACTAATTTGGGGTTGTTGCTAGAGGCTTGGATGGAATGGGTTTGGGCATGGAAAGTGCCAATCACACCGTTAGCTGTATGAGAAGCAACAGGAGTAGTTGAAGTAGAAGAAGTAGAAGGACGAGGTGCGTCAGGGAGTAAGTCGTAAAGAGTACTTGTTTGTGAGTAAACGAGGTTGAGGTATTGAGCACGACTGATCGCCTGTTCTTCTGTGACAACTCCACCCAGGGCAATGTCATGAGTGATGTCATTCACAAATGATTTCGTGAACCACTCTGCCAGCAACTGATCGGGAAGTTCGAGTTTGATGAGATGTCGTCTCCATCGCCACTCATGAATGTGATCAGAGATATGAGTGGATTTGGTTTGTTTGAAAGAACCCAAAATTTTGGTTCTCGTTTTGTAGCGGATCAGTAACTGGTAGTGGGTGAGGAAAGCTATAGCGAGGGTGTTGAAGTCAGTGAAGAAGCCTCGTGGTAATTCTATATACCACTTCACGACGGAACCTGTGAGAGTTCACTGAAAAAGGCGTAAATGAATAGAGTCATCCATAAAAGAGTTGGATGAACACCAAAGGTGAAAATTCATTACATGATTGTTCGGGTCCTCTCCTAGTTTACCATCGAATTTAGGGATGTCGGATGGTAGTTTGGCCGGTATCACGGGCCATTGAGGAGAGTGACGGATCAGATCATTTAAAATTCTCGACAGATCAGGGAGGTCCAGGGTGTCTAAGAAGGGTAATTGTCTATTCACGTGTGGGTACTGGTGACTTTGGGGAGGAATCCCTATAGGTATACTAGTGGGACCATAAGTAGTTTGCATATAATGTGAAGATTCGGGCAGAGTCGATTATTGGTGTGGAGGCAAGTAATTCATAGGGTTGTATTGGTTGGGGTTGTTCCCTTGAACAGGGGCGTGGGGTTGAGTGTTCGATCCCCAAATAGGATTGGATGTACCTGGATATGGTTGGCCTGTACTAGGGGGTATGAAGGAGCTAGCTTGAGGTTGTTGCCCCCCAGTCGAGTGAGGATTATTTTGGATAAGATAGTTCCAATACTGGTCCAAGGATGGAGGTATGTTTTGTCCATAGGATGGGGTAGGTGGGGGTTTCCCTCCAATGGGGGGTTGTGTCCCAATTCGGATTTGTCCTGCAAAAGGGGATTGGGTTTGGTCTCCTTGATGAAATTGTCCACCAACAAGAATCTGGTAATTAGGTGTGAAAGACGGGATGGTGCCACTAGGGTCAATGCCTCCGATAAAGGATGAAAGAGGTCCTCTGAAGAGGATCGAGGAAGTGTCGGAATTAAACTGGGAATGAAATGGTGCCTAGAAGGAGTGGAAATGCCAAGAGTCTGGGATGGGATTTGTGTAGGAGTGGGAATAGAAGCATTCAATGCATGATATCTGGGGGGAATTGTTGGGTGAATCTAGGCAAAAGCGGTGTGCCAATGGGAGCTTGGCTAGCCATCGTAATCCTGGTGTGAGGACGCGTAGTATCTAGGACCATTGTGTAATGGACCGTTTGTAGGGGGATAGTCAAGATGTGGTCGACTGGCAGAGCATCTGAACTAGGAAAATAATAGGCAGTAGTAAAAGGTATTTCATCTGGATCAGATGTTTCAGGAAGCTCAGGTGTGACAGTGATATCAATGCCTGCTCCTAAGCCAAAGAGATCCCGTCTAAAAATGTTAGTAGTCCAAAAAGGATCTTGACCCTCGGGCCTCGTGAAAGGTCTGGTTGGTAATCTAGAAGACTCAACAACTATTTCTCCGAAAGAATTCATTCGAACAATATGTCTCACAGAGTCGAGAGGAATTCAGAAGTCCTCTCAAGAATTGGTAATTCGTAACCATTCTAAAGAGTTAATTCTTTCCACTTGTGGAGTGGAAACGTCTTGGAATTCACTTTGTTGAGGAGAGCGCTCCAGTGAGTTGGTAGGCAAGGGTTGAGAACCTTCCAGATCTTCTGGAGGTAGGCCTTGTATTCTACATGAACGGCATGGAGGTTCAATTGTCATCGAGTTGAAATCTTATGAAATAGATTCTATGGCCAACTTGCGTAAACAAACAGCACATGCTAGTAAAATCTAGGAATCAAAACCAAGCAAACAAGACCTTCCAATTCTGAAGTCACTAGTTGGTGATGAAATCCAATGTCGTGACGACGAGACAAGAAGGGGTTGGGTGAGGGTGGAAAAGTTATGTTGATTACCTACTTAACTGACTTACACCATGGTGCAAGATCCCACACATAATCGTGGGTATACCCTCCAAGGATCCTGAGGGAGTTTGGCCAACGTCGATTCTAGGTACTGTGAAGACTTACCCCTTCACAGTCACCTTGTGTAAGACCTAAGAAGATATGATACTAAGGTTACCACAAACAACAATGATGCTTGGGGAAACAGTCGACAGTCCGATCCACACGTAAGGGCAAGGTATCTAGCCCAAAATAAACTTGAGAGGCTTCCACTCATCATTGTGGGTATAACTTCAAGTGACCCCTGTAATACATGCAATCTCTACACCGAGATCAATAAAGCAGGGTGAGTAACTCTGTCAATATCAATGCGGCCTCAAGTTTGACCCTTGTGTGAGAAGGGCTTCCCATGACAAAATGTTGCAAATGGAATTTGACACTCCTTATCACAAGATACTATTGTGTCTTTTGTGCTTTGGATAGTGTGTCTCACTGCCTATTCCAAACATCTAGCCTAGCTAATGTTGGTGCAAAAGAGCCCTAGAAAAGTTGCTAGTTGAATTTTAAAGTTGCGCAATATTATTAAAGGTTGTTGTTACGCAAAAAGGAGACGGAAATGAAACCAATGTTGTGTAACACTCTGACCCAACAATGCGTAAATAGGGATGAATGATCCAAATTTTCGTTCGATGAATTCTATCTACAGGAGGGAAAGAGGAGTTTTCTGGAACAATGTGACCTATGATGTACGATCTTTCTTGAAATGTAATATCAAACAATCATGAACAATGCAAATTCCCTATTCGTTCTCTTTCAATATTTGAATGCCAATGTTTTTCGAATAAATGATTGCTTTAAAAAAAAAAAAAAATCTTTAATTTTTTATTAGAAACCAAGCAATAGGGATGGAGCTAAGAAAAAGTAAGCAAGCAATGAAAATGAAATACTCAACAAACACCCAAATCGATCTTTCAATGAAGATAAAAATAACGAACTGACAAGACCAGTCTCTTCAAATTCACATGGATAACAATTTTCCAAGTAGTAAGCAACTGAAAAGGACAATTAATCCCAACTTTTAATCCAATCAAAGGCTCTCGACCAAACAAGCACTCAGATTTCAGAATCGGAGATTATACCCTTATTAAGAAAAGGTCAAGAGGTAAAAATTGAGAAAAAATAATCAAGAAGAGTTTTCGATTCCCAAAAACTAATCATTCACAAGATTTGAAGTCAAGAAACAGTCAATCACTGGCAAAAGAAGTTCTTCCCAGATAAACAAACAAATCTAGGCATCTAAAGACACAAAAAGACCTAATCCAAAGTTTTTCACGTGAGTTCATAGTCTGGTAGTGGGGTACAGTGCGAGAATTAGGGATTCTCACAGCCTAGACACATGCAGGGTGTGAGAAGGTAGCACTGAACTGAACACTAGGGTGCGAACTTCAGTGATTCTCGCAGGCCACAGAAAGGTACAGTGTGAGAAGGTTTGTAATCAAGCAAAATTTGGAAAAAGGACAGAACTTTTGAATGAACTTCTGGATCCAGAGAGTCTGTAAGGATCTCCTAAAGACTCATAGATTGATTGGGAATGAAAAAGGGTAGGTCAAGAGAAAATGGCCAAGAAAAAACCACAAAATGGGTTGTATCCCCAGTGGAGTCGCCAATTTTGTTACTGGATAAATCGGTAGGTGCGGACACTAACTAATCTCCCTAGATCCACCTGGATCTAGAACAAAACAGGATAGGACATGACTCTTTCTCTAAGTTGTAGTCATTGAATATACTACCAAGAAGGAATGAGTGACATACCTTTATATTGCTTCCTTAGGTCTCTGTTGTTCCTACTTTGCTCCGGTGCTCTTGTGAAATCAGGTCCAAGACAACACAAACCAACCAAAGTGAAGATAACAAAATATATTCAATGTCAACCTATGCATATGATCAAAGAGTTATGCAATAAAATAAGAGTGATTTTATGGGAAAGGGACATGTCATTGTATTATATTAAATGAAAGTAGAAGATACAACCAGATCGCCTTGATGTCACAAGCTTCCTTTCAGTGATCCTTGGTTCCAACACACACACTTGCTCTACACTTGCATGAAGAAGAGCTAGTACAACTTGATAGACAAATAGAGTCTTCAAGCTTCAATCCAAACAGGGTTCTTCACACAATTCTTTCATCAATTCTCCATTCGATCTTGCTTAACCTCTTCCTTGAGAAACCTTTCATTATATAGGAGAAGGAGAGATGGTTAAAGGGATGAGGATGATCCCACTAAATCTGAGAAGTCAGTAGGATGCCAACCATGCGAATTCCAACTTATTTTCTAGAAGATTCTCTTCTAGAACCTTCGTAACCTCTTCTCTTTTCCAAGCTTTGAAACAGGTTCGCACCCTCCCTATAGAGCAGACTATGAATAGTTCACACTCCAAGTATAGGGTTGCCTGCAAGAATGAAGGATTTTCGCACCCTGTAGCACAGGCAGCCTACGAACTTATCTTTAAAATATGCTTTTTAGAAGAAGACAATAGTCACTTTTCTTAGGAAAAAGGTCTTCATGAGAGCCTGGACACATAACTTGTAGAGACATCACTAGAGTGACCAAAATAATGTGTAACAACAGTTGATGGTGTCAATCCATTTGGAGAGATTTGTTCTACGTACTCAGTGTGGCATGTTTTTGTTATAAACAATAACCTTCCTCCTTGGATGTCGATCAAGAGAGAGCACACAATGTTGGCAATGAGTGTTCCAGGTATTTAATTATCTTTTATTTTCTTTAAAATATGACAAAATATTTCATTTCTTTGTTTCGTGCATGGTAATTATTTCTTTTATATACAACGACATCTACATAAGTATAATTAATCATGCAGTATGTTGAACCAATTAGGTAAGTATCAGGTTAAAGATATGAACGTATATATTGAGCCTCTTATCGATTAGTTGTTGAAGTTATGGGCTGACGTCACTATGTATGACATCTCTAGACCAATAGGGCAAAAACGATTTCAATTCCATGGAATACTATCATGGACAATTCATGATGCTCCCGAGTTAACACATTTTTGTGGTATATTGTTACTTTCTTTTGTGATTTAATATTATATATATTTATTGAAAATATCATGCATTATTTTAAATTGTAACTCTAATTCACTACATTATTTCATATATCTTGTAGGTCTTCAAACAAAGGGTAAATTTGCATGCCCAGTTTGTGGTCCCAGGATAAAATCTCTTCGTTCAAGGAGTTTAGGAAAGGAAGTGTTTGATGAGTATAGGCACTTTCTGCCTAAGAAGCGTAGTTATCGAACTACAGACAAAGCAAAATTCAATGGTAAATAAGAGAATGGAAAAAAACCACGAAGAATGACACCTTGCCTATAGAAGTTGGAATATATTAGAAATCGTCAAGGTATGCAAATTATTTATGTATGACATATTATATAAATCTTTGGTTAATTTCATTAGTATTAATTTCATTTTGTTTGATTAATTAGTGTTAATTTCAATTTGTTGATGTTTCATG
>ML786719.1:47571-88842 GCA_009831015.1 Picea engelmannii | reverse complement strand
ACACCTCTAGATCTTTTGCACTTACATGTTGATATTGAAATATGCAAACCACAAGAATTTAACACATGTAATTTTTGGTCAACGTGACCCTAGAAAAACCCCCATGGGGAAAACCAATGAAGAGTAAATATAATATGGAGCTTTAAGAAAAAATATCACAACAGAGATAACAAGTTTTCTACAACCAAACTTATCTCAAATTTAGCAGAAAAAAACTCCTTGAAATCTGAGCCAAATTTGCCTTGAATTTTGTGCCCTCTTCTCCTTGGAAATCATGCCCTTATTGTAGCTTCAAGTGCACCTTTTTGTGTTCCATATTCAACAACAATAAGTGCACCCTGATTCCAAGAGAAGGCACAACCTTCTTTCTTGATCTAGTGCACCCTCTTCCTTGTGCACCCTCCTTCATGCAAGTGCGCCCTCCTTGAGTTATGCGCCCTCTTCTCAAGTGCACCCCTCTTTCCTTCATCTCGAAATCCTTCTTATCCTCTTATCCTCAGTCTCACAAGTGAACATTTCTCCCCCTATTCCCTCATACTTTTCTTTAGCCTCCTCATTAGGGTAACCTAGGAATCAATGGCTAGGATTAGATTTTAGCCAACCAAGATCAAGGGCGGAGATAGGATCTCCTCCTTTACTTAAGTTCCCTAATTTACTTTATGTTAATAAATTCACTTTATGATTAATGAGCTCATAAAGTCACTTTCACTTTATAACATAAAGTAAAGTGATGGATGGGTACTTTCCCCCCTTCATTGTTAGGAAGATCAATAACACTAGGGGACCACTTCCCAAGATACCAAAACTTAACAATGATATGTACACAATTAGAAAGAAATGCAAATGGTGATGAGTTTGACTCCATGGGAGTTGAGGTAATTTTAAATGGAAGTATTTGACAGAATTGGAGGCACGGATGAGGCTTTATGGATCGGACATTGAATTCAATATGAGTCGACGCTTTGAATTTGAATGAAAAGAGGTGGGAAATTTGGTGGAAGATGTGTTGATATTGTCGAATTCTTCCAGAAAAGAAGCAACAACAACAAAATATATGAAGAATACTTGACTAACTTAATGCTCCAAATTCATATAAAAAGTACACACCAAAATTGGCATGGATATCAGGCATGAAACTCTCTCCTCCTGATTTTTATATATAAACCATGAATAATCATGGGAACTACACATTTAGTATTAGACAACCTCATTGTCGTTGGGCCTTTCAAAAGGTGTTGTCTAAGCATTCTACGTTTTGGCCCTTTTCGTCGGAATCCAGTGGCATAATGAAATCCCTTTTTCTGTTGTCTAAATTGTATTTGTGAATGTATAAATGGATTCAACATGATGAAAAACCTCTAGGAAACTCAGATTATATAAAATTAACCACTCAAAATTGCAAATCCAACAATTTCTCGTCGAATTCCAAAATATAGATCGTTTAGACTACATCCTTTCAAAATGGACATGTTATTTAATTACTTATGTGGCTCCTATGTGTGTGGTTTTGGGGTTCATTTTTAGCTACATTTGATTAAGAATTAATCCCTTTCTCATTAAATAACATACACCACCTTCTAAAGTTGACGAGAACATTCATGTAATTACGAGTTTCTGGGAAAGGAAAGAATAGAGCCAACTCGCCCTTCCTTCCCTTCTAGAAACCCCAATTTTTTTCCCACATGAGTTGTGTCACTGACTCTTCAGTTTTGTTGGTCGGGCGCACATCTTTCGAAATAGCGTTGCCCCACCTTTGCACGCACTGCTTTCTTTTCTTCATGTTTCCTCATGTGGTTTCCCATCTTGCCAACTCGCTTTGCCTAGCCTTTTGCCCCCCCTATTTACCAACTCTGCCTGCCTTGCATTTGGACTCCCTTCGTTGATGTGGTCTCTCCCTCTTGTCATGCCTCTGGGTGCCTATCTTTTCAACTCACCTTGGTGTGCCATAGAGAAACCACATGTTTGTGTTGGCTTTGGGAAACCCCAAGTTTCTTCCCAGATGTGAGTTGTGTCGTTGGCTCCTCGGTTTTGTTGGTTGGGCGCTAATCTTGCTTACTCGACTTTCCTTTGGGTGCCCCTCTTGCCAAATTTCCTTGCGATGCCTCTGGAAACCCCAAGTTTGCCTTGCATTCGGGAAACCCCAAGGTTTTTTCCCACCACACCCGTGTCGCTGGCTCTTTTGGTTTTGTTGGTTGGGTGCTCCTCTTACCAACATGGCTTGCCTTTGGGCGCTCCTCTTGTGAAATTTATGCAACTTTATGCAACATGCAACTTATGAAACAATGCAACTTATGCAACTATATGCAAGTTTATGGCGCAACTATGGAACTTATGCAACTTATGCAACTATGCAACTATGCAACTTATGCAACTATGAAACTTATGCAACTTTATGAAACTACGCAATTTTATGCAACATGCAACTATGCAACTTTATGCAACTATGCAACTTATGCAACTATGCAACTTATGCAACTTATGCAAATATATGCAAATATGCAACTTATGCAACTACGCAACTTTATGCAACTTTATCAACTATGCAACTTTATGCAACTTTATGAAACTATGCAACTTATGCAATTATGCAACTTATGCAACTATTGCAACTTTATGCAACTATGCAACTTATGCAACTATGCAACCTTATGCAAATTTACACTCTCTGTCGATAATCATGAAGACACACAAAAAAATCATTTCATTCACCAAGTAACTCCACTTTATCACACTTCATGGGGGTTGGATCAATATTCATGAGGTCCATATTTGAAATAAGATTATATCCAAAATCACATATCCTGAGAAGATAGTAAAAAATAAGGTGTGATGCAGTTGGTATTTCTCCATGTAATTTGAAATCTCATAATGCTCAATGTTTATCTAATTTTTCTCATTTACCACATTGAGATAGTTTTCATTTATTGCATTATCCTTGTCCTCCTTACTCAATGGACATCCCACTCCTAGTAATTCTTCATTGATATATATGGTTCTCTTATTACCTATATAGTGTTGGGTCAAATATCTACTACTTTTTCTATGACACCAACATGTTATGGCATCAACGTGTCAATCCCACCAAATATGGATCTTTGTGACACATGACTTGACTACATATGGTTGATGTAGGCATTCTTAGGGCACAAAATAAACCACATAAGTTGTAAGATGGGCCTTGAAATCCTACTATATAGTGATCCATCAGAATCACTAGGGTGTATTTCCCTTAGATCACTAGCCTATGAAATGTACCCTAGGACCAATGAACTCTTATAATTTCTCATATGATCTGAAGTTATAAACACAATATGTCTTTTATATCTAATTGATTAGTCAACTATTGTTGAAGTTTTACTTATACAGCTAGCAACTATGGTTCGTCTTTATTATTATAATAATTTATCACATTAGCAGCATAAATAAGATCACTGCAAGAGAGGCAATCACAGAAAAAATAGAGACAAACAAATTATCTTGGGAAACCCTCATGGGAACTCCTCTTGCTTACTTGGCTTGCCTTTGGGTGCCCCTCTTGCCAACTTGCCTTGCGTTGCCTCTGGAAACCCAAGTTTTCCTTGCATTTGGGAAACCCTAAGGTTTTTTCCCATCGCACCCATGTCGTTGGCTCTTTCTGTTTTGTTGGTTGGGCGCTCCTCTTGCCAACACGGCTTGCCTTTGGGCGCTCCTCTTGCGAACTTTATGAAACTTTATGCAACATGCAACTTATGCAACAATGCAACTATGCAACTATATGAATGTTTATGCAACTATGTAACTTATGCAACTTATGCAACTATGCAACTATGCAAGTTATACAACTATGAAACTTATGCAACTTTATGCAACTACGCAACTTTATGCAACATGAAACTATGCAACTTATGCAACTTTATGCAACTATGCAACTTATGAAACTTATGAAACTTTATGCAACTATGCAACTTATGCAACTTTATGCAACAATGCAACTTATGCAACTTTATGCAACATGCAACTTATGCAACTTTATGCAACATGCAACTTTATGCAACATGCAACTTATGCAACAATGCAACTATATGCAACTTATGCAACTATGCAACTATTTATTGCAACTATATGCAACTATGTAACTATATGCAACTATATGCAATTGTCCAACTATATGCAACTTATGCAACTATGCAACTATATGCAACTATGAAATTATATGCAACTGTGCAACTATATGCAACTTATGCAACTATGCAACTATATGAAACTATAAAAGAGAAGACTCACACCCCAAAGCATACCAAGATAACAATAATGGGATGCCAAGTATGATATGAATCAAGTAAACAAGGACCCCAATAAGTTTGTTACATACAATAGAATCAAGTATATTCTCCAAGCAAAACATGGGTTCCCTAAATATTTGCTCGCTAACTTATCTTCTCATTTTTTCGAGTGTTGGTACCACAAACTTGTATTCACACGATAACTTATCTTCTTATTTTAAAGAGTATAGGTACCACAAAATAGGTATATGTCGGATCTATCTTCCTCGACTGATGATCAAGATATACTAAGAGAGGTTGAAAGTCAGATGTGTTGTACTAGATCTACTGGTTCTAGATCAACTAGATCTGAAAAGGTAAGGAAAAGATTTTGTATATGCATGCAATTTTTTATTGCCAACGGAGGGTCATGTAATTATGATGCTAAGAGCATAGTTGAAGTTGAGTTTCCCTTGAAGTATAGACATCTAGTGCAATGATGGGCACCTAAGGAGATACCTGAAGTGGACACAGATTTCTTCATCAATGGGAGGATGTATCGCATTGCTCCTTCATCCTTACATGGATTGGGGTTATTTTCCATGGATGGCATAAAGGTCGGCTATGGCACTGTAACTAAATTGATGGAGTATGTCAGACCATTATACAAATACAATCATTGGATGATGTTGGTCATATATACGCGAAGTATGCAGAGATACAAAGTTGCCGCAAATTATATACAACTAGTAGATAACAATCAAAATAAAGGGGAAACTATGTATATTGATGGAAGGCCAAAAGCTATTCGAAACATTGCGGGCTTTATAAATAGTACACGACCAGTGGCAACAACTAAGAAACTGAATTGCATATTTGAGGGACGCGAAGGAAATCATATATTTGTATGTGCAACAAAAACAATAGTTCTGGGTGAAGAGTTGTTGATCGATTACAACTTAAATCGAATTGATGGAGGGGGTGCGACTATGGGGGTAAATATCTTACATACCATTCAAATCAACCTTTGATCAATCATTTTTATAATTTATTGTTGAATTATTTCAATTTTTTACTGCATATATTTCATTTTTCATTATTTAGTTTCTGATATTACTGCAATATTTCATTTGTTTAATGTTACAATAACTTTCATAACTCTTGTTGATTAATTTATTGTGTCAACATCTTTCCAGGGTGACCGTGAGAAATCATACGCTACATCTGTCCAGGGTGACAGTGGAAATGCACTCGTTTTTCCTGAGCGGGTAAATGTTAAATATAGTAACAACTTATGACTACAACAACTAAATTTCTGAAATTTCATTATTTATTTTCTGATATTACTGCAATATTTCATTTTTTTAATGTTATAGGTGAATTTCATAACTTTTGTTGATTGATTTATTATGTCAACTTATGTCCAGGGTGACCGTGAGAAATCACACGCTACATTTGTCCAGGGTGACCGCAAAAATGCACCCGTTGTGCCTCAGCAGGTAAATGCTAAATATAGTAACAACTTATGACTACAACAACTAAATTTATGAAATTTCATTATTTTTTTTCTGATATTACTGCAATATTTCATTTTTTCAATGTTACAGGTGAATTTCATAACTTTGATGATTGACTTATTGTGTCAACTTCTGTCCAGGGTGACCATGGAAAATCACCCGCTACATTTGTCCAGGGTGACCGTGGAAATACACCCGTTGTGCCTCGGCAGGTAAATGTTAAATATAGTAACAACTTATGACTACAACAACTAAATTTATGAAATTTCATTATTTTTTTTCTGATATTACTGCAATATTTCATTTTTTCAATGTTACAGGTGAATTTCATAACTTTTGATGATTGACTTATTGTGTCAACTTCTGTCCAGGGTGACCGTGGAAAATCACCCGCTACATCTGTCCAGGGTGACCGTGGAAATGCACCCGCTGTGCCTCGGCAGGTAAATGTAAATATAGTAACAACTTATGACTACAACAACTAAATTTCTGAAATTTCATTATTTTTTTTCTGATATTACTGCAATATTTCATTTTTTAATGTTACAGGTGAATTTCATAATTTTTTATGATTGATTTATTGTGTCAACTTCTGTCCAAGGTGATCGTGGAAAATCACCTGCTACATCTGTCCAAGGTGACCGTGGAAATGCACTCACTGTGCCTCGGCAGGTAAATGTTAAATATAGTAACAAGTTATGACTACAACAACTAAATTTTTGAAATTTCATTATTTTTTTTCTGATATTACTGCAATATTTCATTTTTTTAATGTTACAGGTGAATTTCATAACTTTTGATGATTGATTTATTGTGTCAACTTCTGTCCAAGGTGACCATGGAAAATCACCCACTACATCTGTCCAGGGTGACTGTGGAAAGGCACTCACTGTGCCTCAGTAGGTAAATGTTAAATACAGTAATAACTTATGACTACAATAACTAAATTTCTCAAATGTTAAAGTTCATCTCATTAATTTTATTCATCAATGTATTGTGGCATGGTCAACGTGGGAAGGCACCCACTGAGGATCTTGATGAGGATGAAATATTTTATTCCATTGACCCAATAGCAACTGTCGTGAAGGCCTTGAAGAAGGCAAACATAGAATATCTAAGTTTGTTTCACAAAAGACCCCTAACACAAGAGGACAGGGCAAGAATTGCAGAGCTACAAAATCTAATAACTAATTTTGGGGTAATTTGCATCTTCACATATTTTTATTAGCTATGACAATTTCATATCCGTTTTTTTGTTTTATATTTTCTATATGATCTGATAAAGTAAAGTTTTTCGTTTGTAGGAGTTTTTAAACCCCATGGCCCGAGAACCTGTCGATTCTACAACTGATATAGGTAGCATTGATGGTCCAATGCAACAAAAAATTCAACAAAGCAAAGCACAAGTGAGGATTTTTGACACTCCTGAGGTTCCCCTCAAATCCATTGATGAGCACAATGATGTTGACCGACATGACACACCGGAGCATGATGATCCAGAGCCTGGGACTCCACATGACTCCGGAGAGGAACATATTGTATATGGAGAGGAAGCTATTCTGCATGGAGCAGAATGAATTAATGCATCGGATCACTATATCTCACCTTTCTGGTGGATGACGCATGTGTTCCGATCAAGATTCAGAAGACTACAGGTATTTTTTAATTAATTGATTCATTTTTACCATGAAATTGAAATGGACATTTGTTGAGATTATTATAAATTAATGGATAACACATTTATGTAGGAAATAATGTTTTCTATAGAAACTTGAATGACAAAGCCTTGGAGTGGTTTGGCCCCACCATTAGGACACGGTGGAATGGCCAAGATAGAAAAAAGAAATATGAATTGATAGACCACATGGTAAACTTGTTCGACAATACATTCAACAAGAAAGTGGTTACAAAGTTAGTTGGCGAGAATTTAAAATATACCAGGGCCCAATATAGGGAGAAATTGTAAGTAGACCTCAAGCATGAGTGCCCTCCCATGGTTCTGAAGAAAGAGTGGAAGGCCCTGATAGAGGATACAAAGGAGAACTTGTTTAAAAAACAAGGAAGACATCCACGAGTTGGTCAAGCAAGGTACAATAGATGTCATATTATTAGTGAAATATGTTCATTTATGTTTTTCTTTCTTGTTTTAAGTAACAATTTTGATATCTATTTTTTTTCAAAAATTTCATATATAGGCTACCTGACACCTCCAAAGAAACCAAGGCTAGAATGGAAAAGCATGGGCAACATAAACTAGGCCAGGGTGGCTATGGAAAACTAAAATCCCGAATTGTAAGAATGAAATGATTAACTGTGGTTAATATTCATTTAACAGTAGCGAACAAATATATGTTTTTGTTATTGGTAATTTTAATGGTGTTATGCATTGCAGTTAAATATGTTCGACATTGCTGCCACCGAGGTGGACCTAAATCTTGGTTACAAGTTTTAAAAGTGTGATTGAATATAGGAAAATCTTGGGGCAAACTCCAATCTCCCCAACCATGCGGGTAAATAAAATGAATAAGGAAACCACATTAGCATGCTTGTAAAGTCTATTCATATTTTATTATATCACCCTTAACTAAGTATTTATGTTTGTTTTCAAGCAACAGCTCCACCACAATAGTGAATCTAGTGGTATTCAGCAAACACCAAGTCATAAAAGGGTGCACATGTCCAATGATAGTGGGGAGTAGAGTACCCATTCTGATATGTATGCTTCAGAATTATAAATATTTACTATGATTGTAGATATTTATTTCCTGACTTATACTTATATATTATCTTATTTAAATGGAAGAGCATGTATCTCAGGAGGGTGAACTACGAGAGGAACCAAGTAGACAATAAATTAACGCACCAACTTTCACAACTACACAAACAGGTAAAGAGAAATAGTGTAATGTTAATCAAAATAATGAATTAGTTATTTCAATTATATTTCAACATATAGATATGATCATTTTCGTTGTTGCATAGTTCACGCCCCTGCACAAATGCCTCGACGCCCTTCTCAGTGACATACCAGAAGTATGGTACATGAGCGCATGGAAACACAAACAATAAAAGGACAGGGCGCAAGAAATACAATGTCAAAGGATGATTATGATACCCCAATTGTCAATTTTATTAATGTAAAAAAACATAAATCAAAGAAAAATTAGATGTATAAATTCATGACTTGTATTTTGCTTTTTATCGATGTTTCTAGTATGAAACGTTGTTTATATGAATTAAAACATTATGCTTCAATGTTTATATGTTCATATGTTTTGATGATTATCCTAGTTATGCATGAATGTCTATATGTTTTCTATATAAACAAAATCATTTGTTGGGTATGGGGAATTGAGAGTGATGTGAGGGGGGGGAGGGGCCATATGAGCTTCCACCTTCACGTGGTTGGCCCTGTTCAGTAGAGAATAACCTATTCTCAAAACAAAGAGAATCTCATTAAGGTATGCGACCACTTAAGTTTTTTCTAGAGTATTTTACATAACTAAATGCCTGTTTATTTGCTTATATATTATTTACTCATATAAAGAATTTGTCTTTTATGATTCATGCAGGTCTTAGTGATGGAAATGCATCTCCTGGACAACTCTTATCAATTTTTATGGGCTAATGGATCTGGCGAAAGGATAATGATAAGGTAAGGGTTTTGACATGTTTTTTAAAGTAGGCTTTATACTAGTAAAAGTTCACAATCCTCTAGAAAGGATAGAATTGCATTTTTGGTAGACAAGCATCAATTTTTTTAACAAAGTATAAATCATAGACTGTGGGAAAAACCTTTTTTTGTATTCTTAAATTGACCAATACAACTATAACATATGTTTAGTACAAAATATTAACCACACACACATACACACACACACATATGAACCCTAAGTAAACAAATGAGAGAAGAGAAAGGGAGAATATGTACTGATAGGAGTGAATGAAGATAATAATATGAATAATGGAGTGGAGAGTAAACTCTATCCTAGTTGGATGATACTTTCATCCAACATGTCTTGTGCCATATTTTCAATCTCTCTCATTTTATCATAAGGGTATCTATAGGGACTTACGTTGGCAGAGATACTACATGGTGTAAGTTTATGGCATGTTCAGAGATCTCATGAAAAAGAAACCTTGTGGGAATTTCCTGAAACACCATGTCATGCTTATTGAATTTATGTTTATCTCTAAAGGAACATTTCCTACTTTAATTTGGGCTTCTATTCAATGAATATTAACAATAACTCCATTAACATGTTTTGAGGAGCTTCCCCATTTTATCTGAGCTAATCACTTGAATGGGTAGAGCCTTTAGGCCATTAATTCCCCATGGTTCATGGACATTGTACCCAATTATTTAAGCCATTGTACCCCCAAAACCACCCTTTCAATAGCAATGGAGTAAATGGAAATTGATAATTTGTAATCTACTTAGTTTAATGTTGTGGCATTTTCCTCCATTTACAATCACCACTTGAAAGTTTATAAATGGGTGTGTAACACAATTCAGTTTGTATACCATATTTTTGTAAATAAAGGTGTGGGTACTACCTAAGTCAATAAGGACTATGGCATTGGTTGTTGATGCATCCTATAATTTTAACGGTTTTAATAGTTGTTGTAAATCAGACCCGAATGTCTACATGCTCAGGATGGCTGATTCACTGCTACTTTTAGTTCTATATGTTGATGATTTGTTGATCACCAGTAGCTCGATTTCAGCGATTGTTGTAGTCAAGAGAATTCTACATGACAGGTTTTTGATGATGGACATGGGTCTGCTACACTTCTTCCTTGGACTCGAGATCAGTCAGGATGCATCAGGCATCAAATTGTCTCAAGCCATGTATGCACGAGATCTCCTTGAGAGATTTCACATGACAGACTGAAAATCTGCTCCGACTCCTTTCCTATCAGTAGTCAAACTTGAGGATGGCAAGGAGACTCCACTGGTTGACATCACACTGTATAGAGATCTAGTGGGGAGCTTGTTGTATCTCACACACTCTAGACTAGACCTCTCATATGCAGTTGGAGTAGTTTCCAGGTTCATGCAGGAGCTGCATGAGCTACAATGGAAAGCTACAAAGCATATCCTTCAATACGTACATGGCACCATCACCTTTTGGATTCATTATGCAGTAGACTCTAAATTAGATCTCATTGGTTTTACTGATTCCGACTGGGCTGGCGATAACATTGATCGTAAGTCCACATATGGTTACTCACTCAGTCTTGGTTTCGGGCCTATCTGTTGTTCGAGCAAGAATAAAGTTGACATTGCTCTATCTTAGCCGAGGCAAAGTACAGAGGGGTAGTTAACATAACCGTTCAGGCTATGTGGCTACAACATTTTCTCACTGAATTGGGAATTCAGTTTCATCGACCAATCGTCATCTGGTGTGACAACCAGAGCACTCTGAAGTTCTGCAAAGATCCATTTCAGATGCAGTGGATGAAGCACATCGAGATCCACATGCACTACATCAGGGACTTAGTACATGAGGGGATCATCAAATTACAGTTATATCCTTCAGCAGAATAGACAGCAGACATCTTCACCAAGACCTTCACTGAGCAGAAGTTCCATTCTCTGTGAAGTCGTCTTGGAGTGAAGGACACAGTTGCCTAGCAACTGTAGTTCTTATTTTTACATACATTGTACCTTGAGGGGGGGGTTTTCCCATGAGTTTTTCTCTCTTTCCTCACTTTATTTTCAATGTATCTTTTGTACTTGGGTACCTAACATGGCCTCGTTGCCGTAATCCAATCTTTATTTTCACCATAGTGATGCTCAGGGGGGGTGTTGGAGTTACTTCACACACACCTAGGATTTATTTTTCTTAAGGTTTTTCCTTGTTTATTATTCATAATTAGTCATTATCCAGTCTCCTATAATTTAGGGGAGAATATTCCACCTGGAGAATATTCTCTTTCAGTTGACACTTCAATTTGACTAGTTGACTTGAGTTTAGATGCTGCATTGCTTTTGTCACCATGCAACATTGGGATCATCACCATGTTAATTCAACCTTGCCTTGGTATCATCACCAGAGTGGCGCATTAGCCTTGATTCCCTAAGTTAACTCCTCACTACTCTTTGTTCATTCAGTTAACTGAAGACTAGTTGACTAGTTAACTCAACTAGGTGGTAGTTTACTCCCATAACTGCTTGAGAGACTAAAATAGGTGGAAGTTCACTCCCGTAACTACTGGTGTGTGTCCAGATCACTCTAGACCACCACTATGGCGCATTGTTTCACCTCAAGTAGAACTCATTGAGTTATACATAGTATATCATGTTGTTGTGAGGGAAATCTCCTTACGGACTAGCAAATAGGGTTAGACTTTGCATGCAGATATGACCAAGAGAAAATATACTTTCTACCTTCGTCCCCTAGACTTAAATCCTATTTATTTTCAGTAAAACATGGCTAGATCAACCTACCTCGTTCCAAGCATTTGATGTTGATCCCTTGTCGTGCTTGATTATTTGTTCGCGGTTATCCTTTCCAATGCTGACCTGCATACAAGACAAGCAACAACTACACATGCATCTTACCTATAGACTAACAGGTTAGAAATTCAAACATGTACTTAACAGATTATGAATAACTCATGAATTGGGACAGGAAAAGCATTTTCTTTATTACTTTGAATGAGTCAACTTACAAAAAGTTGAGACCGGCCACCGCTCCGCGAACCTGATCCTGGGCTCCTCTTCAACTGTCCTCCAACTTCTTTGCTTTGTCTCTCTTCTGGAACAAGGATGGCTAAAGGGTTGGGACAATGGGAATATGAAAATGGGCAGAGTTTCTTTGCTATATTTTTCCTCCTTCCAAATGGGACCCCTAGCCCTTCTTTTATAGGTTAGAAGAAGCTAGGTATTTGGATGAACCCTCGACCATGCATGGTCGGGAGTTTCAGTTAACTCACCCAGAGCTGTGTGTTCCATCGGAAAATTTCATTTTTTCATGCTTTTGTCGGTTCATGCAGGTTGTTTGAGGTCAGCTAGCATGTACACATGTGCAGTAATGGAGTAGGGTGCGTGGGCCTTTATAAAAGAGGATTTTTGAAGAGTTGTCTAGCAGTGCTTTGGCAAAGAAGGGATCTAAGATGGCCTGATGTCAGGTAAGCATGTATGGTGAAATTTAGGGTTATAACAGATGCCCCCTAATGCGTGAGGTCAGAAGAGCATCTGATGGCTGAAATACATTACCAATCTTTACTGATGTGCCAAACAATTGAGCCCAAGGATCAGGAACCAGGAGGTGTCGTCTACAAAATAACAAATGTCTCACCGAGGCAGGCATACCCATGCTCAGGATAAAATAGAATCATGGCTACCAATCAAATACACTGTAGATCCATGTCATATAATTATATAATGAGTAGTCGCGAACAATACATAGCGGAGCTACATCTCGAAATCGAAAAGATATATATAGAGTATCCATCTTCTATAAGATGATACGGTCGGATGGCTGGAGATGAGATCTTCAGAGCTCGAGCAACAACTTCAAAATCTTCAAAACTCGGGTGGGAGTGTAATATGAGTGTACGACTGCACTACCCAGAGTTCTTCGACGGCTCGTTAGTCATGGACTAGATAATCTTGATGATCATACTGAAGGCTTCGTTGATTTCGAACAAGCACTTGATTGGACATTCAGGATGGCCAGGTATGAGGGCAAGAGACAAATTGCAAAGGGGCCAACTCGGGCTTGGTGACAAACTTCCCTTGGACAATAGCACGACAGATGATGAGACTCAGGCAGGATGGCATTAATCATAAGTCTACGAAGCAGGAGGCAACATAAACTCTCCATATGTTTGGAAGGATAACCAAACATTGGAAGACACAACTCGATATAGCAAGAACAACTTCCTAAGGTTGTACTACATCCCATAGTTTGATGAAAAAATAGACAGATGTGCTTTATCCAAGGGCGATTCATTACGCTACCAATAAAGAAAACACTTTTCCCTTCCTCTTTTTGGGGCATATTTGATTTTTTTTTTGTCTTTTTCAATAATTATGAGAAAAAGAATAAAGGAATGTTACGTTACAATGGAGGAATGAGTATTGCAAACATACAAGCTCAAGGCACAAGGACAAGACTGATGTTCTAATATAATGATACTCGGGGAAAATCCTCTGGGGGCCAAGGGTGTTAAAATGTAGAAGCAAACTGTTACAAGACTGGCGTATAAGATATGCAAACGTGGTTAACAAAACACACAATGGTAATGTCCTTCAATGTAAGTTTAACGAGCCCAGAGAAGGTAAGCACGGTGGTTTTTCATATTTAGAGAGTCTGAAAAAACATAAAAGGAGACTCCATTAGGGTACCTTTTTCGAAGATAGTCTATTCGGTTCGAAAAAGGGGTAAACTAGCACCGACAAGACTTCTATTCAAAACCATTTTAACGAGTGTGACAAGGACAAGATCACTCGGCCATTTTTTCATTTTTAAGGAGTCTAAAAAAAGCTTAACTATGGACTCTGTTAGGAATGTTCTTCTAGACCAGTTTAACGAGTGTGAAAGAATAAGGTCACTCGGAGATCTTTTCAATTTTAGGGAGTCTGAAAAGAGCTTAACTATGGACTCCATGGGGGTTCCTTCTTTGTAAGTTTAGTCCCTCTGGCCTGAAAAGGGATAAAATTATACCTGAGAGTACTCTTCTATAGAGATGAAGTGCCATAGAGTATAACTTTGTTCGTACAGTTGACCATCCAGACCGAAAAAGGGGTAAACTATTGTCGAACAGGCGTGACTTCAAATTTCAGGTTAATGAGCGTGAAAGGCTACAAGATCGCTCGACAATCTTTTCATGTTTAGAGGGTCTGAAAAGGGCTTAAAAGAAGACCCGTATATTTTTTGGGAGTCCCGAGGGTGAGGTCAAGAGAGAAGAAGAATCATGCAAATGAGGCTCAAACTCGTATTCAGGAAAAACTACAAGGACTCCCGAGCCTACAGTGTTTCAGAGACAGCATGAATGCCATAATGCAACCAGGATCTACCTAGGGCATCCATGTTCCGGTAAGCTCTACCACCAAGTTGCGACACTTCTAAAGCAGAGATGATGGTTCTGTGTCACAATCTGATGAGATTGATCCTATGGTAAAGGAAAAAGACAACGAGATACAAAAATCAGGGTAGAAACCTAACCTATATGTTCAAGTTGAGCATCAGAAAAAAATTTCCACGGATCGTCGAAAAATACTCAAAACTAAAAAAAATTGTCCCAATACCTGATCAAATCCCTCCTATACAACTCTTGAATCACTCTAAATGGTTTTTGGTATAAAGAAAATGATAAGGGAGGCCAAAAAGGTGACAAAAAGAGGCAAAAAAGTCTATAAATAGAAGTTGGCAGCTCATTATAACTATTGCTGATTTGGAAATTGACTCTGGAGCCAAAAGACCCCCTTTGATTAAAGTAGTGATTCTGGGAGCTATAGTGGATGAAACGAACTTCTGTCTGGACCAAGTAAGTAAAAACTCCCTTATCTTGCATTTTATGTCTTTATTTATGCATTAGGTTTCATTTTTTATGTGGGTGTCGACCTTTAAAAGGTCGGCCCTAGGTCCACGCGGGCTGTCTCAGGATAGGCCGCGTGTACATGCAACTGTCGCTAATATAGCATGATGGGGCCCCTTATTGAATGCTAAAGACACAAAAAGCAAGGGTTTAACTCTTCTGAACCTTTTTTTTTTGCAGGATGTATGTCCATTGGAGAGAAAGAGAGCACGAAGACGTGAATGAGTTGGTCGGGGAAGACACCAATGCTATGGCTACTTTGATGCAGTGTGGGTTACTTAAATTTTTTCTATGTCCTTTCTTGCAGGCACAACCTAGGCTACTGAATGCCTTGGTTGACTATTGGCATCCAGATGCAGAGGCATTCATGCTAGAGGGGCAGTCACTGGTGCCCACGGTCGAGGACATTTACTTTTTGACTGACCTCTCTAGGAGAGGGGAACCAGTCAATTTTCGGACTTTTCCTGCGGGTCCGCATAACATAGCAGAATTGATAGGCCTATACTGTGTAGCTGATACAGACCGCGTGAGCACACATGTGCCTATAAGAAAGATCACTAACCTATCGCTACAGGCGATAGTATTGCTTATTGGGCGGATTACTGGTTCTGCGGCTCTACATCAGGCATCCCGCGCACAGATGAACTGTGTTGTCCAGTGCTTGAATGCACAAGTTTTTGATTGGAGTACCACTTTGCTTGAGTGCATGAAAAGGCAATTGATAGATTCTCATTTGCGGACACATAGGAACTTTGGGTTTGGGACCATTCTATGTTCGTTCTTTTTTGAGAGAGTTTCGAGTTTTAGTCCTCGAGTAGTGGTACGAGGACACCAGGCCTCTCTTCCTGCTGTGTGTAGATGGGTAGTACTACTGACGCGACAGGGTGGTGGAAGGACCAATGAGTCCTTCGATGATGACTTTTTTTCATGACTGTCACGGCAGATTCCAGTTATAGAGGACTACCCATATGCTGGGATTGATTTTTCGAGAGACCCAGAGATACCAGTACCTCCTGGTGAGGTGCAAGGGGAGATGGGTAAGTTTCTACCTTTGTAGCTTTTTTGTTGTATATGTAATTTTGTTATATGTATCATTTTTTTGTTATGCCAGAGTATTTGATGGATATGTGTTCATTGTGTGCAGATGTGGGACCAGTGTGACCCACTGACTATGCGAGGAACAGGCGTCATCCTCGGCTAGGGGCCGCACCAGGGGCCGCACCTGGTGCCGCCGGGGGACCAGCAGTAGCAGGAGATCTTCTAGTCGGGGAGGCTAAGAGGGTACTGAGATGGGTTGAACGTAACTTCATTGCACTCACTCGCATGGTCCTGATGGAAAAGATTGAGGACCTGCCACCATCTATGCAGCCTCATGTAGTGGGGGCACCACGGACGTGGGTCCAGTTGTTTCGGCGTTTAGCCAATGCTGTGGACCAGTATAACAGGGCCCACAAGCCCTGACTTTAGCTAGACATTTTTACATGCCATGAGCATTACTTGTATATATTTTTTTAGGGCATAAGCCATGTGACTCATTATCGGTCCTATTTTTTGAGACGCTTGTGTCCATCTATGTACTCTAGTTACTTTATGACATTATATATGGTTTTTTGGTCTTTTGTGTCTTATGGATCATGTGTGCAAAAAATGTATTTACATGCTTATGTCAATGTTCTTTCATGTGTGTGCGAGATGCCAATCTAAAATTTGATTAGCTAGAGTATCTGTAACTTGATTTAACCTCCTAGGAACATGAAAATATGTAATATAATCAAAGTTTTGTTCTAAGAGACGTACCCTAAGGAATCGTCGGTGTAAAGTTGGATCATGAACCCAGTACACTTTGTTTAACTGAGACACAACCAGTTGAGCGTCGAGATAAACCCGGAGATGAGAGATACCCAATGACAAAGCGTCACGAAGTAACTCAATAACTGTGCTATAATCGGAAACATTATTTGTGGTGTCACCTAAGCATATCCCTCCGAAAGATAATAACTGGCCTTGAGGTGTAAAGATTACCCAAGCTGCGGAGGCAAGCCTCCGAGTGTGCCGACTAGCATCATTTGCATACCCAACGAACACCTCGGAACCACTTGGCATCTTCCACAGTGACGAAAGATAATATCAACAACACGTCCATAACACTAAAAGAAACTAAAAAGTAATAGTACAAAGACTATACATATGTTACAAAACGTTACCCACAGTGACCTGCCTATGAGTAATACTTCTTGAGGTAGAGCACATTTCTAGGCTCCGTCAAAGCATTCCCCTCAAAATCAACCAGAAAATAAGTGCCCTTTTTTAAAACCTCTTTTATGATGAAGGGTCCGAACCACATGGGTTTGAATTTCCCTGCCCCCAAGGGGTCCTTATCTTGGTCGTAGACCAGGACAAGGTCGCCTTCAGAGAAAATCCGAAGATGAACAGACCTATCATATTGACACTTGACCTTATGTTTGTGAGCCTCATTGGCCAGGGCTGCATCACGACGCTGCTCATTGAGTTGCTCAAGGTATACAAACCGTTCTTCAAGCGGAAAAGTGTCTGGAAATAATTGTACTGCCAACTTTAGAGATGGGGTCTGACATTCGATGGGCAAGACTGCCTCCAACTCGTAGACGAGTTGAAAAGGTGAGAATCTGGTTGCAGTCTTAACAGATGTTCGGTAAGCCCATAATGTCGAGTATAACATCAAATGCCAATTTGACTTGGCTGAGTTGATAGTTCATTGTAAAATAGTCTTAAGAGTTTTGTTTACAGCTTCCACCTGCCCATTTTCTTGGGGGTAATAGGGTGATGAATGTCCTTGTCGTAACCCAAGATTTGATGTTAACTCGGTCATCATTTGGTTCTGAAAGTGACTGCCATGGTCAGTGACAATCTCCTTCGGGACGCTGAACCTTGCTATTATCTGATTGAATAAAAAGAGAGTTGCAGTCTCTCCATCATCTTTAAACATTGGCATAGCTTCGACCCACTTTGTGAAGTAGTCTATAGCTACGATGATATAGCGGTGCCCCCTTGTTGAAGGAGGGTGGCAAGTAGTGTAATCAATCCCCCACTTGGTGAAGGGACCAATCGTGATGACAAGAAACATTGGAGCGGGATGTGCCCTCATCTTCCGAGAGAAGATTTGGCACGGGTGGCACTTCTTGACCAATTCTATACAATCTTTGATAAGTGTCGGCCAGAAGTAACCTACTCGTAGAATATTTTGGGTTGTTGCCAACCCAGACAAATGATCGCCACAAGCTCTGGTATGGCAATCATTAAGCACGACAATTGCTTCCTCATGAGTGAGACATCGGCGTAAGATGCAATCTACACCTCTTCGATACAATGTTTCATCGATTATGAGATAATTCTTAGCCTGATGGCGTATGCATCGACGCTCATCGCGAGAAGAAGTGGTGGGACACTTCAAATTCTGGAGATAGATAAGTATATCTCCATACCAGGGATCTGAAGATGTGATAAAAAAACATATCTCCCCGGATAGGCGATTCTTCAAGCACAACGTCACCTGACTCAATCAGAAGTTCCGAAATAAGTTCTGCGAAGACCAGTGACTTCTTAGACTTTTCTGAAATGAAGTCTAAGTCAAAATCTTGGAGGATGACTATCCATCTACTGATTTTTCAGCCTATTACCCGTCGTGTCAACATGTACTGGAATGGATTCACGACAGCGATGATGGTGGTCTTGCGAAATAGAACATAATGACGGAACCATTGAACATCGTGAATTGCTGCCAACGCAAGTTTTTCAATGTGAGAATAATTAAGTTCTGGTCCTACGAGGCCTTGGCTCAGGTAATAGATCATGTATTCTGTGAACAAGTCATCTTCCTGAACTAAAACCATGCCAATGGTTGACTCTACTGCAGCCATATATAATAAGAAATCTTTGTTATAGTTTGGTGGCCGGAGCAGAGGAGCAGTTGTGAGGGCATGTTTTAATGCGTTGAAAGAGTGTTGAGCTGCATCGTCCTAGTAAAAGGGAACGTCTTTCTTAAGTAAGTGCATAAATCCCTTGGTGATTTCGGTATAGTTGGCGATGAAGCGTCGTAAAAAGTTCGCCTTGCCTTGTAGACTCTGAAGTTGAAGGATTGTATGTGGGGGGGGCAACTGAATTATTGCCTCAACCTTGAGAGGATCAACCATGATCCTTATTGTTGACATTATGAAACCTAACAATCATCCTAATGTTACGCAGAAGTTGCACTTGTTTGGATTCAGACGAATATGAAAGTAGCGACAACGTTCGAAGATAAGTCGGAGGTGTGTGGGATGGTCTGTTCTCTTGCGAGATCGTGATGTTAAATCATCTAGATAGGCCTCGACTATATGCTTGAGATCATGAAAATAAAAAGACATGGCCCGCTAAAAGGTGGCTCCAGCATTTTTGAGACCAAAAGGCATTTTACAATATGCGAATGTACCCCATGGGCAGATGAATGACGTTTTGTGTTGGTCTTCGGGTTTGATTTGGATTTGGTTATATCCCGAAAAACCGTCCATGAAAGAAAAGGATTCGCAACTAGCACATTCATCAATGATCTGGTCGATGAATGGTGTGGGAAAATTATCTTTGGGACATGCCTTATTCAAATCACGAAAGTCGGTACATACACGAATCGTGCCTTGTTTTTTATTGATCGACACGGGGTTTGATACCCATTGGGTCAAATGGATGGGATATATAAACCCGACTTTTAGCAATTTCTCAACCTCAACCTTAATGGCTTCTGCTTTCTTAGGATTAACTGGATGAAGCTTCTGTCGAACCGGCTTGGCATTAGGATACATTGTGATTTCATGTTCAACTATTCTTGGATCGATGCCTGGCATTTTCTCGTAAGACCAGGCAAAAACGTCACGGAATTCTTTGAAAAGATCTGTGTAGATTTGAATCTCTTCAGGGGAGCAGTCCGCTCCGACGAAGACATTCTCCACAATGCCAGGGTTTTGGGAGATATTGATCGGTAAGGTTTCAGCGATAGTTTCCATATTACACTCAGCATAAACCTCGTGTGTAGCTAAGTGATTAATAGGACAAGACCGCTCTCCTGTCATGGTCACAGTGAATTCTCCCGCTTCAATTCGGCTTAACGCTGGGAGGAAGTATGATCTATGATGAAGATCTTCCCACGGTTTATTCGGACTAGTCATTGCTTCAATTATTGCTTCATCAAAGGGAAAGACTAAGTCCAATGAATCGGTGTGAGCGAGAGAACCCTGAGCCAAAATAGGCTCTAGAAGCGGATCTAACTCTTGTGTAGGATCTGGATCAGCGTGGGCTGAAGTTTGTTAGACTAAGGAGTACGCTACTTCAACTGCGGATAAGGGCATGGACATGCCCGAGTGTCCTGTCTCATCCATCGTGGTCGATGGGGAAGGAAGTGTCCAAGGATCGTTGAAGTAAGTCGTGCGGAACGACGAAACTTGAAAAATATCAACGTTATGGTGATTGGATATAAACTTGATATCACCTTGAGGGGGCGGGTAATCGAAGGTACCCAACTAAGATGGGCACAAACCAACCCCTACGTTGATGACACCTGGTTGAGGATTATTTATCATAGGGACCGTGGATGCCCCCAAAGCAAGGTCAGGTCTGGAGAAGGACAATTGATCGATGGTCACTATCCGACCCTCGTGTGGAAACAACAAGACCCAGAAAACTGTATCAACCACAGCTTGCATGGCATAAGTCCAACTCCTTCCTAACAAGAGGTTATAGTTGAGGAGAGCATCAACTACCTCAACTTCGACACACACGGTCTTCCCTCCTAACTACATGGGAAAAGAAGGAATGATACCATGTGGTCTGAACAAACGACCGTCGAAAGAGGTGAGGAGAGTAAGTGACGGAGACAAAATGGGCTGGCCAACAGCCTTCCAACATGCCAACGACATAACACATGTCGAGGCACCCTCATCAACCACCGTGCGGAAGATGTTCCGAGTAAAAATTTTCGTGGGATAAGCCACTATGATCTGAAATGCTACGTGGTAAGGTAGACGAGGTTTTAAGTCGGTTGTATCCAGCATGATTGTACTTGGATTACAAGTCTCGGTAGATCCTAAAGCGATTAACAAGGATTTCCTCTGGGAAGGGCAGCTTTGGAGGACCTCCAAAGCAGACATCGCACAAGGGGTTTGTGATAAATCCTCCACCACAGAATAGTTTTGGGCGGCCCTTGCGTTTGGGTTATGAGAAGCTTTTTTAAATGCACCTTTAGGAATGCGTGTCATTGCTTCCCCCAACGTCTTCTCAATCTGTAGAGGAAGAGATGGGAGGTCAGCTTCTTTACCCTTCTCAGAAGTGTTGGGTTTACTATAGTCGTGCGCTCTAGTCGATATAAAAGCATCACCCCTAACCATATATATGTTCGTGGATGCGGGGTTGTTCGGAGGCAGACAAGGTTCCTGGCTACCCCCTTCGATGCTTGCAGAGGCTTGAGTTATATTTTTCCCATGTTGAAATGGATTAGTCAACACAGCCTGTTGTTGTTGCGTTACAAACTTTTGGACCTCTGCAAGTCGAGGACAGAGATGGGTTGAGTGGTCTTCCGTGCACAAGTTGCATGGATACCTCACCTTCCATTTTTCAGTGTTGTCCCCGCCAGCATTATCAGTAAGTTTTTTATCCCCCTTTCCCTTCTTTCGTTGTTTTTTCTTTCCTTCAGGCTGTTGGGTGGCCTTTGGGTTAGTCGATTGCATTGTGTGCACCTCTGACGTTTGGGAAGGGGGAGAAGCCAAAGTAGTAGTTTGGTTGGTCGTTGTGTGTTTTATAGATAACTGCTACAACTGCTTCATTAATTGCTTAGTGGGCTTTGTTTGTGCTAAACCAACAATACCATCGACATGTGGTCCAGCTCTCTGTCTAGTTTTATCCAGTATTGAGCGTGGCGCATCTGGCAAGATGTTGTATAATAAACCGGACTGAGAATAGATGAGCTCAAATTGTTGAGCTCTCATGATGGTGTCTTCTTCAGAGAATACACCCGACGTTGCGATGTCTTTGGAGAACTGCGGGACCAAATACTTAAGGAACCACTCGAGCAGGAATGCTGGTGGGACTGGCACTTTGATTAGACTCTTCCAGCATCTCCATTCTTGGATGTGATCAGAGATATGGTCTGTTGTCGTTTGTTCAAAATTGGCCAGTAGCTCTGTGCAAGCATCTTGTCTCACAGGTAACTGGAAATGGTTTAGGAAAGCCATTGCCAGCTCACCGAAGGAAGAGTATCGTGAGCGATCGAGCTCAATGTACCATTTCGTGGCACTCCCAATGAGAGTACATTGAAACAATCGCAACTGTACGGAGTCATATTTTAATGAGTTAGATGAGCACCAAAGATGGAAGGTAGTCATGTGATCACCTGGATCTTCGTTAGGCTTGGCTTCGAACTTTGAAATGTCCGAAGGAAACTTCGTCGGCATAGGAGGCCCACACAGATCATGACAAATGGGGTCATTCAACAACCTTGTCAAATCGGGCAAGTGCAAAGTCGCCAAGAAAGGTAATTTGGGCTGTTGGTGATAACCTGGGAAAAAAGGGCCTGGAGTTTGACTGGCACCAGGTTGCCAGGAAAAGTTTGGCTACTGGCCCGGATTCTGGTAGAAACTAGGGCCCTGGCCAGCGTATTAATTTTGCATATGTGGAGACATCATCGACTGATTTCCCAAATAGGACATAGATGGTTGGGCATGCATTATATTCGAAGGACTCTGGGAAGGGTTGCCCCATGTTGGTCCCATGGGGATGGGCATAGTAGTTTGTCCAGGGTTCCATTGATTGGGGAAAGAATTACCCCAGATCAGCATTCCAGACGAGAGAACGGATCCCTGCCCAGAATTCCAAGGTCCTGATGTGGAAGAAGTTCTTGGGTTTGCCCCCTATGCAGGAGTAGTACCCTGCATAGGAATAGAGTGTCCAAAACTTGGATTGCCCCTAGTCGGGAAGACGACTGATGAGAAGGCATTATTACCAAACGTTTCGGCCAAAGAAAATAGTGTCGAACCTACCGTCATGTGATGCGAAGGTGGTCCTTGATTCCCCACTCCAAATAAACTATGGTATGTAGGTTGCCCGGCGGACTACTGATGCGAGCCACCGAGTGAAGGGGACGAAGGAGGGATATGACCTCCTCCGTAAGAGAAAGCATTAAAAAGAGAAGAAGTGCCCCCTATGTGACCTTGCAAAGGAGAACTAGAGCTCCCTGCCCCCAGACCTGAAGTCTGTAAAGTGGAGTAGGAAAGTACAGGACTTGTACCCGAACTAGGAATCCCGTATGAGAACGAAGGGCCCATCGCACTTGGTGTGAAAGGGGTTGTGGCCGTCGCCAAAGATGGAATCGGACCACTGTGCGATGTAGAAGCGATCGAGACCATGGTGGCTCAGATCAATGACGGTGGGTTACGAGGTGAAAACTCTCCTGTGGTGACAACCGTAGTGGGAATTGAAGAATTCCTAGAGGGAGTAACAACACTTGTTTCCATTGTTGTATGCAACATTGTTCGGCCCTAGTAAAATTGGATTGGTACGATGAAAGGTGCCAAGAAATCAGTGGTTGGGGTTTCAACCGAGCCAAGAGCATGTGCTTCAAAGTCCAAAACAGTTGATTCCTCCGGGTTTTGGTCGGGCATAATTGCTTGTAACCCGGTCGCTTCAAAAGACCCTTGTTGGTCTAGCTTTCACCTCAAAGGTGGCGGGGGTGGCTCCAGTGTAACCGGCGGCAGGCCAAGAATCCTTCATGACCGGCGGAGCTCATGATCCTCCACTGTGTGAGAAGATCAAAGACACTTCTAAGGTAGTCTAAATGCTCAAAAGTAACACACACTAAAAAAGTCCCTAGAAGATAGAAGATAAGACAGGCAAACACTAAATTAATTGGAAGAATAGTTACAACAACCAACACTAGAGCAACTTACCGGTGCAAGTGCAACTTGAACATGGAAGCACCCTCCAGGTATACTCTGCAAAGCATGGCCCGATGTCTGTCCTAGGTACTGCAGTATACCCCCGCAGTCACCTGTGTATGTCCCTAAAATAGATAGGCAACTAGGTTGTCAGCGCGCAAACAGTCACCAGGCGGGTACAGTTGAAAGTCGGGTAGACCACAATGAGTAGGGTATCGAGCCCAAAACCTGTCAAGGGTATCGAAAGCAAGTGTTCCAGAAGACAACTGAGGACCTTGAACAGATTCGAGACCCACGAAGCCCCGTGGCAAAAGCAATCAACGGAATCCCAAAACAAACCCTCTATATGTGTTCTCCACTACGATTGGTCTAGCTTTGGAGGGGTTATCTCTGCTACCTTTCCGCACGTGACCTCGTGTTTATCCCCTGTGTTAGAGGGGGGTCCCAGATAAATTTCATGATACTGGACTTAGACACTCCCTAACTCAGACTCCAATGTTTGATTTTAAATGGCCTTGAAGAGTTTCCTCTCCACCCTAATCCAAGGCCCTAATCCTGAACTAGTTGGTGAACCCTACAAACATAAAAGTCTAGTAGATTTTAGATTTAGCGTTAATTTTATGGATTTGTCTTATGTCAAGGGGTATGAAAGAGAAACTAATGATGTGTAAAAGACGAAAGCAAAAAATGAATAAAAAAGCTGGAAACAAAAAACTTTTACGTAATGCAAAATTTCAACAACTTTTCAAAATAAATATTTTTTAATTTTCTAAGATTTTGGACAACAAACTCAAAAGAAATTTCACTTGACTACAAGCTACTTATGATCTAAGTAAACTACAAAAAACTTATGAAATAAATTACTTTTCCCTGGCTAATAATGCAGAAACACACTCTTCAACCAAACAAGAAAATGAAAACAGATTTTTTTTTTTTTTTTAAATGCTTGATAAAGCAAAAAGAAAAAATACCAACAAGCAAAAACCAAGAAAAACAATTCTGGCCTAATCACGGATTGCAAAGAATCAATTCAACAAATCACACACTAGCAATTTTTTAAAAAATGACTCTCACACTTGTCTAAAAACCCTAAAAAATTATTTTTTTTACAACCTTTAAATGAGAAAAAGAAAGCTAAGGGTAAGATTAATCCTAAGCTACTGATTGCTAAGACAGAGATTTAAACACCTGAGAGGTATAATTCTCATCAAGGGAAAGGATGATAGCCTTACCCTTAATAAAAATTATCATGTACAAGCACGTGACTGTTTATCCAACAGCAAGCATGTGAGCACGAGTTGTGTAGAGACAGAGGGTGTGTACACGCGGGCTGACCTTGTACAGGCTGCGTGTATCTCTAAACTCTGAGAAAAAATAACAACAGACAGCCCAGACCAGGAAGAGACCACTGATATTGATAACCAGGATCTCCTAAAGGCTTGGACACTCTTTTTAACAGAAAAAGCAAATAATGTAAGGAAAAATCATAAAGCAAAACAATCTGAGATAAGATTGACAGAACGCCAGAAAACCCCTAAGAATGTTTGATTCTGACAGGGAAGAGGATGATTGCCTCAAAAATTCTCTGGGCTCTACACGCTACTGCTACTTATTCAGCTAGCGTTCACATGCGGGTTGTAAGAGACTACGGCGCGGGTACACGCATGCAAACCTTATGCAAGTCGTGTGTACCTTTGTGGGTCCCAAAAAAACACAGTCAAGAAAATCAGAGAAAGATGGTATGGAAAACTAGGCTCTCTGCTAGCTCAGACTTTACAGAAACTAAAAAAAAAAAACCAGCAAGAAAACCCAGTCTTTTTCCTAAAAACTACCCAAAAACACATAAAATTCCTAAGAACCCTAGAGATCTTCCCCAGTATGGTCGCCAATTCTATTGTGAGGGAAATCTCCTTACAGACTAGAAAATAGGGTTAGACCATGCATGCAGATATGACCAAGAGAAAATCTACTTTCCACCTTCGTTCCCCAGACTTAAATCCTATGTCTTTTCAGTAAAACATGGCTAGATCAACCTACCTCATTCCGGGCGTTTGATGTTGAATAACTCATGAATTGGGATGGGAAAATCATTTTCTTTATTACTTTGAATGAGTCAACTTACAAAAAGTCGAGACCGGCCACCGCTCCGCGAACCTAATCCTGGGCTCCTCTTCAATTGTCCTCCAACTTCTTTTCTTTGTCTCTCTTCTGGCACAAGGATGGCTAAAGGGTTGGGACAATGGGAATATGCAAATGGGAAGAGTTTCTTTGCTATATTTTTCCTCCTTCCAAATGGGACACCTAGCCCTTCTTTTATAGGTTAGAAGAAGCTAGGTATTTGGACGAACCCTTGGCCATGCATGGCCGGGAGTTTCAGTTAACTTACCCAGAGTTGTGTGTTCCATCGGTAACTTTCATTTTTTTGTGCCTTTGTCGGTCCACGCTTGCTATTTGAGGTCAGCTAACATGTACACGCATGCAGTAATGGAGTAGGGCACGTGGGCCTTTATAAAAGAGGATTTTTTAAGTGTTGTTTTGCAGTGCTTTGGAAAAGAAGGGATCTGTTGAGTATACATGGGTTTTGTTGAGTATACGTTGTTGCTTTCACTTCATTGGCTTATGTCTTTTTACAAGTTCAACATCCCATAAGCCTTTGAACGGAGCGAGGATGACACTAGTGAGGACAAATGACATTTAAAAGGTATGTCATTTGTCTCTTGTTAGTTAGTATGCTTGATGATTGAAACTTAGGGAAAGTTTTATATTTTGTCTTGTTTTGTTCTAGTTTCGGGGTGAAACTAGGGAGATCTGTTTGTGTCCACACTTACCGATTAGTCCAATAACAATCATGTGGGATTGATAGTTTGCTTTTCTATTATCCAAGGTTGCATAGATCCTTGGCATGCTTCTTCCCATGTCCTCTATTGTCTCATCCTGCTTGATGTTATGCATAGTCCTCATCTTATCTTCTCAATGAGGACAATATTTATACATGTGATCTCCTTCACATCCCTAACACTTTATGGGTTGTTGTCTTGGCCTCTTTCCCAAGGAATATACCATTTTCTAATCACCTTGAGATGGTTTCCCTTGTTGATGTGCTTGAGAAGTATTCCTTATGAAAGGTGGCTTGAACCCTTTCTTCCTATAATCCATCTTGTCTTTCTTCTTGTCATCCCAGGACTTTTGGAAAGCTAGCTTTTCCCTGTTTTTCTCATATGAATACTTGGCCTTTCTTATGGCTTCTTTCAAATTTTTGGGCTCATCAAAATGAATTTTATCCTTGTAGAAGGATGGCAGTCCACTCAGGAACCTCTAAATTTTGACCTTCTCATCCTTGATGAAGCTCACATATCTGAGAAGTTCCAAGAATTTCCTCTCATATTCATCCATGGTCATGTTCCTAAGTTTGAGTTCAAATAACTCCTGCATCTTCTCGTCATAATAATGCTCTGACAAGTATTGTTGCTGGAAATATTTCTTGAGCTGCTTCCAAGAAATTCTCTTCTCATCTAGGTGTTTAACCTACTTCAATCAATCCCACCACATAGATGGATTTCCTTGAATATGGTAGGCTACAATTGTGTCTTCTAAATTTGATGAGTAATCATGTAACTAGAAATATTTCTTCATTCCCAACAACCATGCGTCTACATCTTCTCCTTTCCTATTCTCTCCATCAAATGATGGTAGCTTGATCTTTCTGAGCTCCCCTTGCAAGCTATCTGACCATGTATCCTCCTTTGATGCCTAACATGAGACATATTTGGGCTACTTTCCAACCTTGAAAAATGCATATGCTATTTTGGTTTAGTTCCCTGGGAATGATGATGTTTATGCTTGCTAATCCTCCATGATCATCCATCCTATCATGGAATCTAGATACTTATATTTGCCTTGCAATAACTTCTTGCTTTGTGTTATAATATTTATTGAATTGCTTCTGTATAATATCCATGCTCTGTATTATCTTCTCCTGAGCTTTCATGGTATTTTCGTTATCGACCCTATAGCTCTAGACTTCTCTTTGCAAGCTTCTCATAGTTACAGGCTCATCCATGTATATTCTTCCATTAGATTAGGTCTTAACATTTCCCATGATGACATGCAGATCTATGATTTATTCTTCATGGTTATAAGACCCTTATGGATCCTCCATATATTTGTTTCTCATATAGGAGCTAAAGTTTGCTTTCCCGTATCTCTAATTATGCAAGAATGTGCATGCAATAATTGATGTTAGAATTAAGCATATTTCCAAATATTTATTAATTATATTACATGTCATTCTTCATTTCAATTTATGAATAATACAAATTCACTAATCCAATTTATGGGTTTATATATGGCTTATCCTCCTCAATACCTTTCCAGCGACTATTTGTTTGCTCAAATTAGAGCTTTGAGCTGAAAGTTATTGTCTCTAGAAGTTTAGATTGTTTTCTCAATTTACCCATGTGTGCTACAAGTGTCTTCTTTCTCTTCCTGCACATTTTTACATATTGAGATTCCAAATATGTCTTTAGATATGTTTTATACGGTTCATAATCTTTCCATGGCCTGTTCTTATGCCCCAAACAGACCTTTGAGCAGGGTGTTATGCCTTCTGGAAGTGAACTGATACTGAAAATATACCCTCTACAATTCCAGCTGTAACTTTCTCATACAAACTCTATTTTGCATCTGAAGTAACTTGTTGGAAAGATATCTCCAAGTTCTTTTATTTAAACTACAAAGGCTATGTGTACCTTGGTACATCTTGTTCTCTTGTTTTTCACTACCTAAAAATGTTGTTTAGGCCCTCAAAAATGCTCTGCGAGTTTATGACCTTCAAAAATCATAAAATTTAGTGGAAAATCGAATGTTTTACCGTTATAACCGTCCTTCAATTTTCATAGTTGATCTCAAAATTGGAAGAAATATTAATCATTGATCCATCAGACCTTCCTCTAGGCACACAAACGAATTTCCACTTTCGATCACCAACTCGAAGCAATCTGGACCATTGTGTTTCCAACACTACATCAATGATCGATGATCAGATATTTCTTTGGTAAATCAAGCTCGCTCATTGATTTCCTCAAACACAAATCATCGACCATCAACCATTGGCCATTTTTTTTAGCAACCAAACTTTTCCCATCAATCTTGCCAAACCTCGATCATTAGCAATCGATCATCAACAAATTATCTTGACAACCAACTTGTCTACAAATTTCGTTGAACCCCAACCATCGACCATAGACTATCTCTTGGTTGACATGGAAACCATGTTGGTGTGGTATGACACATAGATGCTGACATGGAATGACACATAGACGCTGACATGGCATGACACATGAATCATACATGGCACTATGGTTGACGCAACATGACACATGGACGTTGACATGGAAAGACATGTCTTCATCCTCTTTCCTTTATCGATGATCGACATTGTCTCTTGGATGAATTGAACACCTCACTAAATCTGTTGACCCCTGATCATCGACCATTGGCAACTAACAATTTCCTTTGGACTCATGAAACCTTTTGACAAATTTTTCTGACCATCGACGATCAGAGATTTCTTTTGGTCGAACCAAAATATTCGCCAAACTCATCGATTCGATTATCAACCATCGATGATTTCTATTGGAAAACTAAAAATCTTCGCAAATGTCATTGATCTGATGATCGACCATTAACGATCTCTCTTGGCGAACTCCAACACTTACAAAATTTCAACCAAATCCTAGATAAATCTGGGTCATCGATCTCCCACTCAAAATGATCTTGATCGTTGATTCACCAAACTTCTCCCAACTCTTCCGATGAATCTCGATTGTCGATCTACTCGATTTCCCAGCCAACAAAAATGAATCTCAACCACCAATTCTTTAACTTTTCCAATATGAAAAAATGAATCCTGGCCGTCGATCTGTTTCATTTTTCAAATGGCTGAAAACGAATCCAGCCTGTTGATTTTTCTCCTTTTTCAAAACATCGAAAACTTATAATTTTGTAATTCAACTCGCGATGAATCTAGATCGTTGATCTAAAAATCAAACATTATCTTGGTCGTTGATTCTTCAAAGTCTTCCACCTCCTTTGACCACCATTAGAACGTGAATTTTGACCTTCATGATCGGATCTAACTCCACAATCCAACTGATTGACTCCATTAAACCTCATAGATAGTTCTAGGTCATTTAAAACTTGAATTTGCTCACTAATTTGGAGATTTCACTCTGATTTTTCACCATTTTCCCCCAAATTTGCCAGAGATCAAAATCTATAACGAATTGTTAAAATTCACATTGGTTCTTGGACCATATGGGTCTAGTGTTGAACCAAAATCTCTAATACCACTTTATAACATACCCAGCCCTAAGCTGGGTCACGTCACTACTAAAACGACCAAATAAATTTTTATGATACCAATTCTAATGCAGAAATAACACACACAACATGACATTCAAGCCTATACAATGGTTCGTGCTAATTAAAAATGTAAATGTAATGGCTTAACCATGCATAGAAACAACTAAATCCATACAACATCATTCGACCAAAAAAATAGAGATAGGAATACATCATTCTACACAGAGCAAGAAAGACTAACTAAGATAACTCAGAGTAAAACACACAACAACTATATCATCATTTAACATAAATAGATACAACAAATAATAACACTTATATTAAGAAAATATGAAACCCACTGCAGAGGATGGATGTTCCTTCCAACTATAGACTTACTATTCTAGTTCTCAATAGCAAGTCACCCCCAAGATGGGGCTATGAATCCACAAGTGATGGTGGTCCCTAAGGCTAGTTAATGCCCCCCTCTCAAAAATAAATCCGCATAGCTAATTCCAGTCCACCAACTCTCTTCCCCACAATATACACAACCCAAGGGATTGGATCCCCCTTCATTTCTCACATTCCCTCATGCCTTCCCACTCCTCTCCAAGGCTTCCGACATAGGTTGGACATGAAATCTCTCTACTGGGGCCTTAGGAATTCTACAACTACAATAGGAATTCTCCCATCATCAAAACACTTGCTTCTTTTGACAAATTTCGAACATAATATTTCTCACAGGCCCACAACCTCTCTTCTCATGAAATTACAGCTTCAAACAACTACCATGCATGACCCCTATGGTTTCCTTCGAGATTAATCACTCCAAACTCCCTTGTTGTCCAAAAATCTCCATGTAAAAAAAAACTACACTACATGCAAACATGAATGTGTAATTTTTCTCCTCTACCCATACAAATTTCCTCTCTTCTCTTGCTTGCTTGAATTACACTCTTCCCCAAGATAATTGTACTCAACCCCCATGCTCTCATTAACTATGGGATGTGACTTCTCACACCCACCCTCTTACATGAACTCAATGATTGGGCTCTAGAACACTCAAAAGATAATGGAAGGTTCATGGTAAGGATAATTTAGAAAGAAAAATGATTTGGGTTTAATAGACATAAGTAAACTCTTCCCCTTGGACCCCTTCCCTCTCTTGTGGAAACTAAGCCCCTGAATCTACGTATTTGTCCATCTTTATCTCGCGATACATTTTATTTATTATATTTAATTTACATCATTTACATATTAAATCACTTGTCCCTTGTCCATACATTACATTTACAATATACATTGCTAGTTTGGGGCTCAGAAATGGATATGTTACACGGGGAATGTTGGCAAAGAATTCCAATGAATTGCTTATTAATAAATTGCTAGAACTGCGATCCAAATGGACATGTATCATCGTGTCAATGTGATTTACCACCATGGGTCAGGTGTCATATGTAAAGCTTACAATGCTAGAACCCATAGGTCAAATCCTGCAAAGAGGTGAAGTGTTCAATTGGGCAAAACATCTCGCATGAATCATAAAAAGTAATTGCAGGGAGTGTCAGTAGTTAGGTCGAGCAATAAAGTTCCCCTCCCTGCTTATTTGGATTGATATGAATCAATACAGTCCAATTAAAAAGCCATTTTTTACAACAAATAATGTTCCATCCATGAAAAACTATAGGGTTTTTACACCAGGAGCAGTCAGCTCGTTAGACTCCCTCTCAGTCGATGAAATGTTCAAAAATGGGGTCATTAATCTTACGAATGCATCTCATAGATGGCGGGTCGAGAAAATAGTTCATCGGGAATTACTAGCAAGCTATCATATCCATCTAAGTATTGACAACACCAAGGTATCGTGCGGGGTCCAGTCGACACCAGTGCCAAAGGACCTAGACTATCAACCGACATGGTTACAAATTTTCCAAGAGTTAGAGAGACAACTCGGTCATGAAATCAAAATTTTGTAGAAAGTACTCCAAGAATGCTTGACCCTAATAACATCGCTCATAGATATTGAGCATGAAGAGGAGAGAGAAGATGAACTCTACACCATTATGTTTGTAGAAGACCTAGGAATGCATAAAGAAACCCCTACAAAGCAGACCCTTGTGAAGAGAAAACAACATGAAAGAATAGAAAAAGACAAGAAAGTAGTCGACTCAAAGAAAGTTCCAGAAGACATCCATGGAATTTGGCGTGAGGTATTCCAATCAAATACATCATTAACTTTTGACAACCACCACATGAAAGAAAAGCTTTCCAGAGTTACAAAAAAAATAACCCAGCAAGTAAAATAGAACAATAAGCAATCCTGACAAGAAGAAGCCATGACTAGAAAGATATTGTAGTCCAATGTCTAGCTGGCATTCAAGGAAGCCATGACCAACATAAAAGAAAAACACACCAAAGAAGAGAAACCTAAGGTTGATCTCAAAAAACACGTAGAAAAAATAAGACAGAAAAAACAAAGGTTGGAGGAACAATAGGAGATAAGTACAGGTCGAATGAACATTGTTGTAAGACATCAACATAAAGTAACCCGACCGACCCCAAGCACCAAACCAGTCCCAAAAAGGCAGAGAACAAGGAAAATCATGATTGACTTGACAAGGGAATCACCAACTATCGCTCTTGTCCTGGTCATCGAAGAAGAAGCATCAATAAAGAAAACACATGGGCAAAAAAAAACAAGGAGGAGGCACAGTCAAGTGTCCTTGAAAGAAATAGTATCAGATCGGTCAGATAAGGAAACCATTGCAAGTGAGAAAGGAAAATCAAACCACTCTAACTTTAAGGAAGTGGAAGTGAAAACAAAAAATGGTTTTGAAACACAAAAACATACAGTCGATTCAGTTCACACAAGTAATTTGACCCACTCCAACTCGACGCAATCAAAATCTGATAAGGCAAAAGAACATCAGTCGAGTCATCCCAATGTATCTGCAAAAAAAAAGCGGGGCACAAGTATACAAAGACGTCGAAGGAAAAGGAGAATTCTATAATCAAGGAATAGACCACACAATCCCTTCACAAAAATTAGCCAACAATGAGCCAATAATAGTGTTGACAACTGAAGCTAAAATCCCTAAACATACCGACAAGGCAGCTGAAAAGGAACAATAGAATGGGTAAACGGATAAAGGACATGAAGTAGAGACTGGGCTACATGAGTTGACTCATAATATCAACTCATAATACAAAGGTGAGAGCAATACTAGCAAGAAAACCCCTGGAAAAAAAATCCCTCCTCCAGAGACCCCATTCAAATACCAATCATCGCCTCTTGAGAATAATGAAAATAGGGATCAACATGACACTGCCAAGCAAGATAAGGATGAAAATGGTGAAGAGAATCCAAAAGGTAACATTGAGAAAAATAAGGGGGTAAATACTAAGAATAATGGAGAGGAAGACCCTGGAAATGATGGCAGAAAGACAAAGGAAGAGACTATGAAAAGAATCAAGACAAAGATGCAGGGAAAGATGGAGACAAGGAGCATTAGAAGTCGAAACATAAAGAAAATAACAAGAAAAAGAAGAAAACAATACACATGAAACAAACCACATCGTCGATCATCACCTTCACAACATTTAGGTTGGTCGGCTAGTCCGACCTCACCACAGAAATTATCTTCGATCAGTCAAAAACATCCGACGCCCAAATTTTCAACCTTTACAATGAAGTCACAAAAGAGTTCACAAGAAGATGGAAAAGGGACATGAAGGATGGAGATCGAATTTCATAAATAAAAGAGAAAGAGTTATTGTAGGGATGCATGAATATAGCAAAATAAAAACTTGGTATGGAATAGTCAACACATGAAACAAAACCCCTTGGAAGCTTTCAAGGGACTAGTCGAGGCAATGGTCGAGGAAAATGTATGAAATCATCGGGGAATATAGGACCTCAAGAGGGAAAACATGGAAATGAAGCAGTTGTAGGGCCAAATGATGATAGCTAACTAAAATTTAGTCACCAATCAAACTGCATCAATCCTCTAGGCAGAAAATGAAAAAATTAAAGAAGTTAGAGAAAGTCTAGAAGAGGCAACCAAACAAGAAGTCGCATATGGAACAGTCAACATAGGAAACAAAACCCTTGGAATCTTTCAAGGGACTAATCGAGGCAATGGTCAAGGAAAATGTATGAAATCATCGGGGAATCTGGGAGCTCAAGAGGGAAAACATGGAAATGAAGCAGTTGCAAGGCCAAATGATGATAGCTAACTAAAAGTTAGTCACCAATCAAAATGCAACAATCATCTAGGCAGAACATGAAAAATTCAAAGAAGTTAGAGAAAGTATAGAATAGGAAACCATAAAAGAAGTCGCATTAAATACTGTAGTAAGTAAATGGCCTTTTTATTTTGACTCAACCTACGATAAACTAAGAGCGTAAAATATAATGATCACGGACTTAAGGAAAATAAAGGATATGCCAACTGATCCAAAATTGAATATGGCTCTCGCAACCCAGATCACAAAAGAGAAAGAAGTGGAGCTACAATGATCACATCAAGAAAGAGAGTGGCTTTGAGAAGTGAAGAAGGCCCATATGGAGACAGACAATGAAATCAAACACCTCGACCAAATCATGGAAAAGATACATGAAGCGGAGGAAAGGTTCGAGCCAGAGTCAACCATGGTGCAGTCGAAAGAATAGGTGCATCCCAAAGGCACAATAGGATAAATCGGTCAATGAATATTTTCAATTTTGTCGAATGTATATTTATATGTATAAATTTTTGTATAATTATAGCTCATCAAATGTGAATTTTTGAGGGACAGATTGGCTTTATCAACATAGACTGCAAATTTTGTCATCCCAACTTACCAAAAAAAAGAAATTAGTTAAAGTCGATTTGGATTCCACCGTGACAAAACTGGGTGATGACACGAGCGGAAATCACATCAAGTAGTACATAGCCATAATTGTTGGCATCATTCCCTACACTAGCAGTCTCCCTAGACATGTGCTAAATCCACCATAAAATGACCAAGGAGGGGGGGCATAAGAAAACAATTGGAAGTAGATTTTGTTTGTATGTGAGGCAAAGCGAAAGTCATGAGAGTTTATCCATCTGCATAGATACTTCCTTCAGGAGGAACTAAGTTCTACTACTAGCATGAGGAGCTTCACTTGTTTTCACAAAGGAGATAAGGTCCCCTCTGCATTAATAGTGGAATACTGCAACACTAACGGGACATTACGCAGTTTGTTCTTGTAACATCTCATTCTATTGAGCACACTTTTATTGACATATTCTTTGAGGACACTTGCTTGCAAGTGATCCAGTTATTGTACATTATGATTTCGTTTCAATTATGGGTTATATATGATGATGATGATGTATTGTGACTTATTTATGTTTTTATGTATATGTATTGGCAGATACTATTGACGACTAGTTCAAGAGGTCCACGATGTTGTGAGGGCGGACTGAGATAGTCACTCACGAAGATTTCCAAGGGGAGCGCAATAAGGCAACATAATTATTCCTTAGAAGCCCTTGGTCTCTCACAAGGTCAACCAAATGGAGTGTTGACTCCAAGGGTCGGACAAAATTCCAAAACCATTCTAAGGCAAGTGGCACCCTTGGAGCATAGAGGTGCGTCTTGAAGGGCACATCACGTAATTAAAACTTGAGTCAATAAATCTAGGTGGCCAAGAAAACATTGAAATGGTAGACCTTGTTAGAATAAAATACTTAGTTAGTTAGTAAATTATAAACTAAGAAGCCTAACAAGAGTCTAATCCTAAGTCTAAGTCTAAGTTTAATTAAGGAACTAAATTAAATATCAAATAAATTAAAAGAATTGAAATAAAAATCAAACTCTTGAAAAAGTTGGATAAAATGCACAAGTGTGCATGAAATTAATAAAATGGATTTTAAATAAAAATAAATAATAATATGAGAGAATAGGCGTACACATAAAATAGTATCTTGAGTCAAACTACCACTAAGTATAACTAGAAGAAGATTCATAATCCATCTCTAACTAATATCTAGTCAGGAGACACTCATTAAATGAGAATTTGGGAAACAAAGGGACAACTAAGAGCGAAAATAGGAACACATTGGGGAATGCGAGGGAAATTGACTTTTTAAAATAAAATAAAAATGGTAATTACTTGTGCAACTTGGGGAGAGTGTAACAATTGTGTGGGTGAATAATCATAATTAATTTAATCTAAAAAGTTAATTATTTGTGCATGTGGACGTGTGTCATTGGGGATTTTTCTATAAAACAAATGTGGTAGAAGGGAAATGGATAACACTTTTCTTGGTATTGTTATGCTGCCAAAATTTTGTGGACTGTGTTTTACTTGTGAGAGTTGGGATACCAAGCTTGTAGAAAGAGTGGAAGCTCTTCCTTGCGAGGCAAGCCTTCGAGCTATTGTTTGTTGGTTTTTGTGTGTGGCCCCTTTGCAGCTCGAGGGGCTAAGGGGGAAGAAGAGTACCCCTAGCATTGGATGGAGGGTACCGGTGAAGTTTGGCGATTAGCAAGCGAGATTACAGAAAAGGAGCGCAAGTCTTTGAAGGACATATTCATTTCTCAATCTACATTGGTCCCGATATTTTTATTTCTGAAATTTTATTTTGTAGTATGAGTAAATTTGTATGTTAGAATTGGTATGGTCGTTTCAGAACCAATAGAAAATTTTGGATGCCAAATTGATATGTTCATTGCCAAACAAATGGTAGATATGATGCTTAGAAAATTTGAATTTTCGTTGTGATTAAATGCAATTCCGAACTCTAAATTTTGAGTGGCCTTGAAATTCTTATTATAAAATTGAATTTATATTTTGGATGGTCTGTGATTTTTATTTTTACCAATCAACAAATTGAAGTTCGTATGAACACAATAATTCAGTTGAGATTTTGGGAACTAGAACGTTGTTTGTTCACTGTCAAGCTAAAGGCAATCCAAAAGGTTGGAATACGTTGGGTCTTAGTTTAATTTAAATGTAAATCCGAATGCAAGTGTTTCGATTTAGTCTCTATTTAATTTAATTGCAAATCTGAGTTTAAGTGCTCGATTGAGTCTCTGTTTAAATTGATTATCGACCTGAATACAAGTATTTTGATTGAATCTTTGGTTAATCTAATTGTATATCCTAATTAAGTGTTTCATTGAGCCTCTATTTAAATTAATTGTTGTTTCATTAAGTGTTTCATTGAGCCTCTATTTAAATTGATTGAACGTTGAATGGTTGGGCGTAGATATTATTTGGTATATCTCAAGATCATTGTTCGTTCATTGCTACATTTGAGTAGGTTCTTCCAAGTGCACAACTATTGTATGGTCGTCTTGGTTATCCCTTCCCCAAGTTTGCCATTTATAAAAGAATCATGATTTATCTAGTCCTCAAACTTGATATTCGGATTATCCTTCCACCTGTAGGAAACCGTTAGTTGATGTTTAAATAGTAAAAGACTTGTTATTAGAACACGAGTCCTTAGACTAAAGGTTGTATCATAATTTATCAAAACTTCAATTGACTTCTCTTTTAGATATTAATATCTTAACTACCATAGATAATCAACATCTTGTAACTGTCAAATATTTGATACTAGATAAATATTTTAGACCTATAATGGTTGTACTAATAATTCCATTGTAAGAACCAATGAAATGATGTTAAATAATTATTAATTATTTACACTATAGAAGGTAAACTAATTAATCAATTTCAAAAGACTCATTGTAATGGAATGCTTTTATGAATCAGGCTTGAGCTAGTGATTAGGTTAACTGGTATAATTTACATTCCCAAATTTGAGTGTAAGTTAGGAATGATTATGGAGTTATTATAGGTTATCCATGCAGTTATTGTGGTACATTTGTTTAGATAATGAATAATTATTTGCTACTTCTATTCTTAAAGGAAGGAAAATTTGTTTAATGTTGAATATAAATTATTGTAGTATTTTTAGGGATTAGGTAAATTTTGTCTAGATAATGAACACATAATTATTTTGTATTCTTATAGAGATGGTACATTTGTCTAGATATTGAATAATTAATGTTACATCTAGGGAAGAAATTTCTTAATGGTGAATATTAATTATATGATGGTATTCATAAAGAGAAGGGATATTATCTAGATGATGAGTAATTATTGTTGTTTGTAATCTTTAAGGGAAGGAAATATTTGTCTAGTATAATGAGTATTTGAATGTTTTAATTTACGTTATGATCAAGTACCTTATTGTTACTTTAGTCCTGAGTCTAGAATTGATTTGGTTATGGGAATAGATACCTCCTTATTCTTCAAAACAATTACTAGTCCTGAGACCTTAAATGGTCAAAATCAATTGGATGAATTCTAGACTTGAGCATTGATTATGTGTCTTGGAGGTCCTAACCATGCATGGTAGGTTGGGAGGATAGACATATTTGTTATCCTTATGTGATATATTTTTCTATTAGTAACTTGATGTTATGTTGATTCTTGTCGTGTAGTGATGTGGATGAGAAGAGAATGTGTAAAATGGATGTATGTTATTGCCGTGTATCACTTGTTCTAACTGTTGTTTCAAATAAATAAATCACCATTGTATTTACTTACATACTTTATGTCGTAACGGAGGGGATGTTACATATGGTATCAGAGCGGGTTCAACCCTGTGACATTGGACCGTTACGCCTTCCACTGTGTTAAAAAATTAAATGATTAAAGATGTATCCCTAATTAATTTTGAAATTTACACATGCAGGTAGTCATGGTTAGAGGACACAGGGGAAGTAGACAACGTGGTACTAAAGGAAGAGGTGTGACACCTCTGATAGTATCCATGCAAGAGGGATCTAACCCTCAAGGAAATGAACGGATGACTAATGTAATGTCCCCCACCTCTCAGAGAGGTGATGAGGAGACTCAATGGCCTGGGCACCCCCACTAGGTCATAGTCTCACACTAAGGGGGTAAGTCAACGAGGCTAAAGTTATATTTTTAAGTTGACTTAAGAAAGGAAAGTGATAAAGAAGTAAAAGATAACTCAACAAAATAATAGAAGATTAACCCTGGGAGTTAACCTAACTCAACAGAGGATTAGAAGGAAAAGTATAAGTAAGAGGTTGGGGCACACCTATTAGTCATTCTGGTTTTGGTATAGTGTTTGCTATTTCTCTTGAGCATTCAGTTTTGGGGGTCTTCCTGTACAAACCCTTGTGAGCAACTCAGTGGTGAAATATCCACTCACCTTGTTCCGCAGCTTGGTCTCGGGGATGAAAGACTCCTCCACACCATTCTATTCTCAGCTCATCTCCATCTAGCGCTTCAGAAGTGAGCAGGTCGTATTGTTCTTGTGATTCTAGCAAGGGCGCACCATCATCTAGAGGGAGGTTCGATCCAGCTTATCCAGAGGGCCAGTGGTCATTCCGACACTTGGGTTTTGTTTGTAGGGGCAAAATCATCGGTTTGAGTGTTTTTCTGGAGGGTTATCATCATCATATATTTATCTGCAGATTGGGACGTCTTGGAGGCAAAGGGGGCGTCCTGTGATTCAGTAAAACTCAGATCTAGGAGGCTATGCTTAGAATTTGAGTCTGAAACTTCTCCCATAGGGTTCACATAGCCCGATCTACATTCTTGAAGAGTTTCATGCCATTTGGAGGTGTATTTATTCAAGGATGAGTTGCCTAGGGTTTCAGTTATTCAGGAGGGCGCAACTCCCTTAGAAGATTCAGCAGTTGGAGAGGATTTCCTTGGACGTTGGGCTTGAAACTTCAAGAGGAGGATCCCACTGCCCTGATCTATTATCTGACCGAGTTTGAGCTCATTCAGAGCACTCTTCCATCAGGGTCGTAGTATTGAGGGTTTCAGTCTTCACTTGGGGCGTGGCACTCTTCAGCTGGGAGGGTTGGCACTCAGATCTGCTTGGTACTGGTCTTCATTATTTATTCAGCCTTTGTGGCCTTCTTTTGTATTGATGGGAGCATTTTGTAGCAGCTCATATCTATTGTTTGTACGGCCATCTGAGGGTTTTACCAGATCGGTCATCCTTGTATTGATCCAACATTATTCATAATAAAAAGGTCAGATATTTTCTTGTGCTTCTATATCTTGTCTATATTGTGATCTTCATGTGTTGGATGAATCTTGTATTCTCTTAATAACTCAATAAACACCTGCACATCAACAAATCAGTGGTAGTTAGTGATTCCAAGCAAAAAATTTGGCTTAGGATCATTACAGTGGTATCAGAGCTTCGATCCTCCAAACCTGTGGAGGGATCGGTGCATGAAAAGGTACAGTGGTATCTTTATGGGTCGAAAGAAGAAACCCAACAGTGAAACAGAGGCCGAAATGGAAGGATCAGGAGATGACCATGAGGCTGTAGGCTTGACTTTCGTAGCAGCAGAATTTGACAAGTTCTAGCAATCTGTCAACCGCACGAAAAGCACACTGGTCTGATATTTGGGCGAATACCATGAAACCAACAGAAGGGGACAGACTGAACTTTCTGAAACCTTGAAGAGAGTGTTGAGTACATTTTGATGCTTCCTTTTTGCTCTATAAACCACACTTTTGCCTCTATATCCATCCATTTTTCCTTCATTTCATTCCATATTTTCCATAAAATAGCTTATGCAAGGTATATTTATCATTCTTTAGCTTAAGAATTGAGTTTTCTAAATTTTGGCATTAAAATTGAAAATTTATCA
>ML786719.1:18498-37842 GCA_009831015.1 Picea engelmannii | reverse complement strand
TCAAGTGTACCAGTGAAGCATTGGAGGGCCCCCTTTGCCAAACTAGTACACTCTTTCTTTATGTTCTTTTCAAGTAATCTTTAATACATGTTTTAGATTAGATCTTGTTGTAGATGAGTTTTATTCATATCTTGTTGTAGTTACATGAATTCCATAGCTAAGTTATATGCTTAATGTTTCAAATCCTTACTCATATTGTGAATGATTTCTTGAACAAGAATTCAATGTGTAGTTTGCCTTCAAGCATTAAGATAGTCATGAATGCTTTTTGAGTTATTTATGCTTAGAGTACTTTTGATTTAATTTGATAATAGTTGCTAATGAATGAATGAAAGAAGACAATGAATGCATCTCTTGAATAAGAGTTTTTTCCTTCTAGCATTTGATAAACCTTAGAACTAGTTCGAACATCTCTTGAATGCTTACTGTTGATACTCTTTAGAAAAACAATTGTTGATTACTGTTATGAGATCTATGAATAGGACTTCTGAACAGAAGCTTAGCATCTCTTCCATATTCATCCCTTAGAATAGGTTTTGGTTTATCTCCATTAAAGATAAAAGCTATCTCTAAATCCATATACTTTTGATGTGCCTCTAAGTCTTAGAAACACCGGATTGACAATCATTTATACTCTAATTTACATCAGTAGATTGGAGCCTAACAGAGAGTTGACGAGAACCTACAGCTAATGAGCCAGAACCAATCCAAGCTAAATGAATTTCTAATGCAAATGGCCCATAAAGGGAAAGACCCTGATATGTATGGGCATAAGGAGGTTGGTGGATCCGGTGGAATCCATGAGGAGATCAGATATAATCCGGAGAAAGCCCCCAAATTCGAAGAAAGTTTGGAAGGAGACACGCTCCAGGGTCAAATGGGTAGCAGGATCAATTCTAGGCAATACATGCCCACATTCACAGATGAATAGCTTGGCCGACATTCGGGTAGCAGAGCCAACCCAAGACCGTACATGCCCACATTCATAGATGAGCAAGGGCAACAGGAATAGGTTGAATATTTTGTGGGACAATTGGCGAGGAGTACCAAGGAGTACTACAGTTTGGATATGAAAATCTAAAAACAAATGTCCCTAGACTAGTATTGCCAACTCAAGTTCAGAAATCAACCCAGGACGAACCACAGGGGTAGCTTTGAGTTTGAACGAAGAGCAGGAAAGATAGAAATTCCATACTTTGATGGTACAGCCAAGATGACATCTCAATCCTGGGTACAAAAGTTGGATACTTACTTGCAGCTCAACCCCATGAGGGAAATGGAGGCCATCAAGTTTGCTACTATGTACTTGGATGGCAAGGCTCATGACTGGTGGTATCATGAACTCACCACACTCAGCCACAATCAGATTGTGTCCTATATAGAGTTCACTCAGAGGCTCATTGATAGATTTGATCAAGGAGATCCTGAGCTACATTTCTGGGAGCTCGCCCAACTCAAGAAAACAGGTACGGCTGAAGTATATATTGATGAATTTCAGAGGTTAGCGGTTATGGTACAAGATATTTCCCCGACCAGGCTCATGATGCTTTTCACAGAAGGGTTGATGGAACCCTTGAAGGGTTGGGTAAAGGCCTTCAAGCCCACCAACCTACAGGAGGCTATTTGGAAAACAAGGGATTTGGGTCCGGCTGCTAAGCCTAAATTCATACCCAAACCACCTCTTAACAATGGAGGAAGGGACCAAAGACCTCCAATAAACCAGGGAGGACATGACCCTAAGGGCTATGACAGGGGTCGAGGCAGAATAGATGATAACACCAGGAGAGAATTGAGAAGGAAGCAACTCTGCTTCACATGCAAGGAACCATGGAATCCCTCACACAAGTGCATGGGACAAGGACACGTACATTACATTGAGGTCACTTCAGATAATGAAGAAGAAGATGAAATTGGACAGATACAGAACATGGAGGCAGAAACCATTGAGGCAACAGAGGAGGAACAAATCACAGAACATGATAGTATGGCCACCTTGGCATCTATCAGTGGAGTGCCCAAGTATAACACCTTATGAATGAGGGGGGTCCTGCAGGGTTAGAGAGTCTCGGTCTTAATTGATGGAGGAGCTTCCCACAACTTCATTGATGCAACATTGTTGAAGAGGAGACACATACCCACAGTAGAATTTGAAGGATTCAAAGTGGAGGTCGCAGGAGGAAGCACCATGCCCTGTGACAGATATATTCTGGGCCTAAAGCTTACCTTGGGAAGGCATGAGTTGACACAAGACATCTATGTCATGGACCTTCCGGATACCAACATCATCCTAGGAGTTTAGTGGCTCGGCACATTGGGGCCTATCACCACCAACTACAAAACAATGGAAATGTCAATCACAGAGGAGGGTGGACGAAAGGTAGTGCTTTGGGGCATGACAGGGAATGCTGCAAAGGTAGTCACAGCCAAGAGAATGGAAGCCATCTTCCGGAGGGATGAAATAGTATATGCAGCCGAATGCAGGATTGTGACACGTGTGGATGAACAGGGCAAGGTCCATTACACTCCAGAAATCAAGGAAATCCATGACAAACACCACAAGGTGTTTGGGCCTATTCCTCTGGGAGTTCCATCGGATAGAGGATTTGAGCACATTATTGAGCTAGAGGAAGGGGCCAAACGAGTGATCACCACACCATACAGACATCCCAAGAAATACAAAGACGAGATAGAAAAGGCCATCAAGGAACTTCTGGACATGGGACACATCAGACCCAACAGTAGTCCTTTTGCTTCTTCAGTAGTGTTGGTGAAGAAGAAGGATGGCACTATGAGGATGTGCATTGACTTCAGGGCCTTAAATAAAAAGACCAAAAACAAGTACCCAATACCAAGGATTGATGAACTATTGGACGAATTGCATGGGGCCGTCTACTTCACTAAGATTGACCTTCATTCTGGCTATCATCAAATCAAGATGAGAGAGGAAGACATCTCAAAAACAACTTTTAGATGTCACTACAGTCATTATGAATTTCTAGTGATGCCCTTTGGGTTAACCAATGCCCCTTCTACGTTCCAGTCATGTATGAACCATGTATTCAACAAGCAGCTAAGGAAGAACCTGTTGGTATTCTTTGATGACCTGCTTATCTACAACAAGACATGGGAGGAGCATCTTAGGCATTTGGACCAGATTTTGTCAATTATGGAGGAACAATTGCTATATGGTAAAGATTCCAAATGTAAATTTGGAATGATGGAGGTCCTTTATCTAGGACACATTATCGAAACAAAAGGGGTACAGGTACATCAAGAGAAAATTGAAGCCATCATGGAATGGCCCACTCCTAAGACACTCACAGAATTGAGAGGATTCCTGGGAATGTGCACATATTACAAGAAGTTTATCAAGGGGTTCTCTCAATTGTGTGCACCCTTGACCGATTTGACTAAGAAGGGAGCATTCAAGTGGGACAAGGAGGCTCAAAAAATGATGGACAAGATGAAGAAGGTGATGAGTACGTGCCCAGTCTTAGCCCTTCCAGATTTCAGTCTTCCATTTACCTTGGAGTGTGAGGCATCCGGGGAAGGAATAGGGGTCGTACTGATGCAAAAGAGGCACCCTCTTGCCTACGAGAGCCAGAAACTTCGGGGTCCTGAGCTACTCTACAGCATTTATGACAAAGAAATGTTGGCTATCATGCATGCACTAGCCAAATTCCGGCAGTACTTGGTAGGTGCTAGGTTTGTTGTCAAGTCAGATCATAATAGTCTCAAATACTTATTGGAACAAAAGGACCTGAACGAGAGGCAACAAAAATGGGTAAGCAGAATACAGGCCTATGAATTTGACATTGAGTTTTTCAAAGGGAAGAACAATGTGGTGGTTGATGCCTTATCCAGGAGACCATCCATCCTTGCCATAACAGGGGTAACAGTTGATTGGAAGGACCAGCTAGTGATGGAGTATGCAGAGTATCAGTTTGCGTGCCAACTACTGGACGGACAGGTACAAGATGAATATTTCAAGGTTATTAATGACCTCATCTACTACAAAGACCGAATCTTCTTGGTTTATGGATCGACCTTCAAGGCCAAGGTATTGCAGGCATGCCATGACTCACCAATGGTGGGACATCAGGGGATCAACAAGACGTACAGGTAGGTGAGAGAAAGATTCTCTTGGAAAGGACTCAAGGAGGATGTGATTAGGCACGTCAAAGAGTGTACGACATGTCAGGCAAACAAGGATGAGCACATGCACCCAACAAGACTTTTGCAACCCTTGCCCATTCCAGAGAACAAATGGGAAAGCATATCCATGGATTTCATCATCGGGCTACCAAAGATGCAAGGGAAGGACTGCATATTTGTAGTGGTGGACAGGTTAACAAAGTTTGCACACTTCTTTGCCATAGCTACCGACTTCAATGCAGCACAGGTGGCTGAACTATTTTTTAGGGAGATTTTCAGGTTACACGGCCTACCCAAGACCATTGTCAGCGATAGGGATAGCAGGTTTATGAGTACTTTATGGCAGAAATTATTCAGGTTGGTTGGTATAGCCTTGACCCCTAGCACCAGCTATCACCCTCAGATAGATGGTCAGACAGAGATAGTTAACAAGTGGGTGGAGGGCTATCTCAGAAACTATGTGGCAGGGTAACATAAAGCCTGGGTTAGATGGTTGCATTTGGGAGAATATTACTACAACACCACCCAACATATGTCCATTGGAATGTCACCATTCAGAGCTCTGTATAGCTATGATCCTTTATCATTTGTAGAGATTGCATTCGGTGACAGCAGGGCACCGATGGTATAGGATTGGATACAACAGAGCCAAGACATTCTTAGGGAATTGAAGGATGATCTACAGAGGGCACAAAACCAGCAGAAGGTCCAAGCAGACAAGCACAGAGTTGACCGGACTTTTGAGGTTGGTGATTTAGTCTATTTGAGGCTGCAACCGTACAGGCAGGCTTCCATTAAAAGAAGTGGAGTGGAGAAATTGCAGCCACGTTTCTTTGGACCCTACAAAGTCAGCAGGAGGATAGGGGTCGTAGCTTACGAGTTGGAGCTTCCACAGGGCAGCAAAATTCACAATGTTTTTCATGTCTCGTGCCTTAAGAAAGCCCTCGGTCAACACATCAGGCCTATTGAGGTATTACCCCCCATGGATGAGGAGGGACAACTTGTTTTGATTCCAGAGGAGGTACTAGAAGTCCGAGAGAAGAGGCTCAAAAACCGAAGCATCAAGGAGTACCTGATCAGGTGGAAGGATTTACCCATTGAGGATGCCACTTGGGAGCAGGAGCACCTGGTAAGAGAAGCAGGTTTGGAATTTCTTAAGGACATGCAATTTCAGGCAGGGGAGACTGTAATGTCCCCCACCTCTTAGAGAGGTGATGAGGAGACTCAGTGGCCTAGGCACCCCCACTAGGTCATAGTCTCACACTGAGGGGGTAAGTCAACGAGGCTAAAGTTATATTTTTAAGTTGACTTAAGAAAGGAAAGGGATAAAGGAGTAAAAGATAACTCAACAGAATAATAGAATATTTACCCTGGGAGTTAACCTAACTCAACAGAGGATTAGAAGGAAAATTATGAGTAAGAGGCTGGGGCACACCTATTAGTCATTCTGGTTTTGGTATAGTGTTTGCTATTTCTCTTGAGCATTTAGTTTTGGGGGTCTTGCTGTACAAACCCTTGTGAGCAACTCAGTGGTGAAATATCCACTCACCTTGTTCCACAGCTTGGTCTCGGGGATGAAAGACTCCTCCACACCATTCTCTTCTCAACTCATCTCCATCTAGTGCTTCATAAGTGAGCAGGCCGTATTGTTCTTGTGATTCCAGCAAGGGCGCACCATCATCTAGAGGGAGGTTTGATCCAGCTTATCCAGAGGGCCAGTGGTCATTCCGACACTTGGGTTTTGTTTGCAGGGGAAAAATCATCAGTTTGAGTGTTTTTCTGGAGGGTTATCATCATCATATATTTATCTGCAGATTGGGACATCTTGGAGGCAAATGGGGCGTCCTGTGATTCAGAAAAACTCAGATCTAGGAGGCTATGCTTAGAATCTGAGTCTGAAACTTCTCCCATAGGGTTCACATAGCCCAATCTACATTCTTTAAGAGTTTCATGCCATTTGGAGGTGTATTTCTTTAGGGACGAGTTGCCTAGGGTTTCAGTTATTCAGGAGGGTGCAACTCCCTTAGAAGATTCAGCAGTTGGAGGGGATTGCCTTGGATGTTGGGATTGAAACTTCAGGAGGAGGATCCCACTGCCCTGATCTATTATCTGACCGAGTTTGAGCTCATTCGGAGCACTCTTCCATTAGGACCGAAGTATTGAGGGTTTCAGTCTTCACTTGGAGCGTGGCACTCTTCAGCTGGGAGGGTTGGCACTCAGATCTGCTTGGTAATGGTCTTCATTATTTATTTAGCCTTTGGGGCCTTCTTTTGTATTGACGAGAACATTTTGTAGTAGCTCATATCTATTGTTTGTACGGCCATCTGAGGGTTTTTCCAGATCGGTCATCCTTGTATTGATCCAACATTATTCATAATAAAAAGGTCATATCTTTGTTTGTGCTTCTATATCTTGTCTATATTGTGATCTTCATGTGTTGGATGAATCTTGTATGCTCTTAATAACTCAATAAACACCTGCACATCAACAAATCAGTGGTAGTTAGTGATTCCAAGCAAAAAAATTGGCTTGGGATCATTACAACTAAGCAGGAGCAGGTTGTTGTGGGAGATGTGGTAGGTATGATGAGATCCTTCTAGAGGATGGCAGAGGCATTTATCAACCGCCTGGATCGAGATGAGGGTAGAGCATCTGTTCCCATTGAGGATTCAAAATGTGCTCCAGCTAGTAGTAGTAGTATACAAAGAGAACTCAAGAAAGTGAAGTTTCCCGAGTTCTGGGGTGCCACAAACGGCTTAGCCATCGAGGCATGGTTGGAGAACATGGTGATGTGCTTTGTACTTCGTGATTACACCTCCAACATGAAAGTATGCATGTTGGTATTTAAACTGAAAGGGAGTGCTCTACTTTGGTGGAAGACACTCCTACCTCATCTAAAAATGGTCATGGAAGACGTGTCATGGGAATTGTTCGAGGAATGATTATGGGAGTGATACTTTTTCGATGAATTAATTGAGCGCCAAATTAATGAATTCAACGCCTTACGATAGGATAGTCATACAGTGCCAGAGTATGAGCCTGGGTTCATGGAGCTACTTAGGTATGTTCCACATCCAAACGCAAAGAAGCTAAAGGTCAACAAGTTTGTGTTCAACTTTAACTTCAACATTCGTGCGAAGGTGAGGATCCTAATGCCTCAGACATTGCACGATGTAGTTCAAAAATCCCTCATAGCTAAGGAAGAATTGAACAATGGGGCTCAAAGAATGACTCCTTCTAGACCAACTAGATATACGACATCAGGAGTGCAACGACATCAGACACCAGCCATATATACTTATGGCCATCGAGATACGCCCAAAGGACCGATGTTCTCGACACCAAGACAACAAACTCCTCAACAAAGGATTCCTTACATAGCACCACAACAACAGTTTAGGCATGTTCAGCAGAACAGACCAGGATCACAGACTTCTAGGCCAACAACATCTACTTCAGGGACCAGGAGCACTGGACCAAAGACTGGATGTTGGACATGTGGAGATCCATATTACTAGCGAGGTTGTCTGATTGAGAAGGCTAAAGCAGTCAGATCAGCATGACCCACTACAATTGGAGATTTGGGCAAGTCACACATGATACATGCAGCAGTGAACAACCGTCAGGCCAAGCACCAGTCCATTGTTCTCAAGACGTCAGGTATGATCGTCGATCAAAATTTTAGTATTTTGATAGATCCATGTGCTACAAAGAGATTTATTTCGAATGCAACGCTTAAGAGAATTATTGTAAAGACAGTCAAGCAGGACGAGTTCAGATACGTAGAAATGGCATCAGGTGCCAAACAAAAGGTCGGAGGAAAGGTTATGGACTGTAGAATTAACTTGGGTGAATTTGTAACAAAGACCAACCTATACATCACGATATTAGGATCGCATGATGCAATACTTAACTATAAGACAAAATAGTTAAGTTTGACAGATGACTTGGGGTAGAGTACAGTGATTGTAGGAAAAAAACAAGGGAGTGTCTCTGAGGTTTATTTCTTCCCTACAATTGCAGAAGAGTATGCGCAAAGGATTCGCAATTTATGCAATCTTAGCGCTAAATGAAAAGGGCGAGGTGGAAGGATTAGCAAACCTTCCTGTAATATTAGAGTTTGTAGATGTATTTCCATAAGAGTTGCAAGGTTTACCACTTGAAAGAGAGTTGGGGTTTACAATAGAATTGAAACATGGAGCTAAACTGATAGCGAGAATGCCTTATCCGATGTCAATGCCTGAATTCTAGGTGCTGAAAATGAAATTGAAGAAATTGTTGGACTTGGGACTGATTCATCCAAGCATATCGTCATGGGGTGCGCCAATATTTTTTGTTAGAAATAAGGATGGGTTGTGGAGTCTTTTTATTGACTACCGTCAATTGAACAAAACTACGATCAAGAACTAGTATCCTTTACCAAGGATTGATGATTTGTTTGATCAGATGAAGGGATCGATGATGTTTTCAAAGATTGAATTGAGATCGGGATACCATCAATTATTCATTAAGGAAGAAGATATCCCTAAGACCACATTTAAGACGAGATTCAGACACTATGACTTTACAGTTTTACCTTTCGATTTGACGAATGCCCCGGGGGTATTCATGAGTTTGATGAATGGGGTGTTCCGCAAATACTTGGACAAGTCTATTCAAGTATTTATTGATGACATACTGATTTAGTCTCAGACGAAAGAAGAGCATGACAAACACTTGATATTGGTTCTACAATGTCCAAGAGAAAACAAATTGTACGAGAAGCTATCAAAATTTTCTTTTTACCAATCAAATATTCATTATTTGGGACATATCATATTTGGTGAAGGTATCATTGTGGATCCAGTGAAAGTAGAGGATATTATGGAATGGCCATCTCCAATGAACGTACAATAATTACGTAGCTTTATGGGTTTAGCAGGATATTACCGACGATTCGTTGAAAGCTTTTCGAAGATAGAAAATCCAATCACGAAGTTGCAGAAGAAAAAAAAAAAAGTTCGTATGGACTAAGAAATGCACGGAAGCATTTCAAAAGCTCAAAGAGTTGTTAATGGCAACGTCGATACTGAAGGTCCTCGACATGGACAAAGAATTTTTGGTATGCACAGATGCATCCAAAGAAGGCTTAGGTGGATTTTTTATGCAAGACGGATGAGTGATCGCTTACATTTCAAGGGAACTGAGAAAGCATGAGGAGAACTATGTAACACATGACTTGGAGTTATTAGCAATTGTATATGCCTTGAGAGTACGGAGACATTATCTAATTGGAAAAAAAATCAAATTAAAGACAGATCACTGTGGATTGCAACATATATTTACACAGAGTGACTTGGATGAGCAACATAGGCATTAGTCAGAATTACTTAGCGAATACGACTTCGAGATTTCCTATATTAAAGGAATGATGAATAGAGTGGAATATACATTGATTCAGAGACCACTCATATTCTCGGTGATACCTCTTAAGATGAATCTACGAGAAAAGATTCTAACTCTACAAATTGACGATGATTGGTACAAGGAAGTTAAGGTTAATACCAGAGAAGATACCATGATGGTACCAAATTTTGAAGGTTATTCTTTGGACAATGATGGATTGTTGAGATATAACGGCAGAATCTATGTACCACATAATGATGAATTAATAAGTTTGATCTTAAACAAAGCTCATCGAGAAGTTTACATGGCTCATCTGGGAGTCACGAAGATGAAGGAAGACCTTAAGCCTTTATTATTATGGAAGGGAATGAAGAAGGACATAATGAGTTACGTGGAAAGATGTCTAGAATGTCAGCAAGTGAGGGCTCAACATAGACATCCAACATGACTGTTACAGCCACACACTATTCCTGAATCGAAATGGGAGGTCATTTCGATGGATTTTATTGTTGGATTGCCACTGACGGCAAGGAGACACGATTCAATTTTTGTGGTAGTTGACACTCTCACGAAGAGTGCACACTTTATTCCAATACATATGGCGTATCAGGTGCCAGACATAGCTAGAGTATTTGTCAACAATATTGTGAGATTACATGGTGTACCAAGAAGGATCATATCCGATCGAGGATCGATGTTTACAATACGATTTTGGACCAATTTCCAAGAAGCATTGGGAACAAAACTGAATTTTAGTACAACATATCACCCATAGACAAGCAGACAAACAGAGAGAATGAACTAGATTTTGGAGGATATTCTGCGTATGTATGTAATGGATTAACCGAAATGTTGGGAAGAATTCTTGCCATTGGTAGAGTTTGCATACAACAACAGTTACCAGAGTATGATTAAGATGGCATCATTTGAGTTCCTTTACGAGCGACCATGTCAGACGTCATTGAGTTGATAGCGACGTAAGGATAGGGTCCTAGTGGGACCAGAAGTGATCCAAGAAATGGAAGAATAGATGCAATTGATAAGACAGAGGATTAAAGAAGCGCATGATCGAAAAAAGAGTTATGTTGATGCGCATCACATTGATCGCAATTATGAAGTTGGCGACAGATTTTTCTTACAGGTAAAACCACACAAGAGTTCAATCAAGTTTGGAAAGGGTGTTAAACTCTCTCCTAGGTTTTGGTACCTTTCGAAGTTTTGGAAAAGAAAGGACCCATGGCTTATCGACTAGCCTTTCCTGATTCTTTGAGGCATATGCACGATGTATTTCATGTATCTATTTTAAGAAATTATATTAGTGATCTGTCACATGTTATTGAAATCATTTCTTTGCAAGTGTCAGATGAGGGAGCTCTCATGACGAAGCCAATCCTCATTCTGGACCATCGCATTCGACAGCTATGGCGTTGAATAGTCGATCAGGTCAAGGTCCAGTGCGACAACTATACTCCACACTCGGCTACCTGGAAGGACGCATATGGGATGCGTCAACAATTTCCTTACTTGTTTGATAGATTACACATATAGATCTATGTCATATACATTTATTTACTTGCATTTATATACTGTACAAACTTCGTGATGAAGTTTAAAACAAGAGGGGGTGTATGTAACATCTCATTCTACTGAGCACACTTTTATTGACATATTCTTTGAGGACACTTGCGTGCAAGTGATCCGGTTATGGTACATTATGATTTCATTTCAATTATGGGTTATATATGATGATGATGATGATGATGTACTGTGCCTTATTTCTATTTTGATGTATATGTATTGGCAGATGCTATTGACGAGTTTTCCTAAGTGTGAAGGACACATGACAGGTTATGGATGTTGATGGCATCAATGGACTTCCTTGGACTCCAGATTGAGTCAGGGAGTGGATTGTATTTGTTTGAGTATTTCATTTTACGAACATGTGACATATGATTGATTACAACATGATTTATGTATATGGATTATTGACACTATTTTTGTCACTGGATGCAGGCTTAACGATGCTTACTAATTCAAATCACATAAAGAGTAAAGGGACCATGCACAGAAACCACAAATTTGGGGGAGAGATGTGGCGCAATCCCTGTCACAACCTAGTAGCACTCCTTCCATGGTCTGAACTATAGGTTAATGATAACCTAGTTCGATAGGTCCACGATGTTGTGAGGGAAGACTGAGATAGTTTCTCATGAAGATTTCTAAGGGGCGTGCAATAAGACAAAATCATTATTCCTTAGAATCCCTTAGTCTCTTACAAGGTCGATTGAATGGAGTGTTGACTCCAAGGGTTGGAAAAACTTCCAAAACCATTATAAGGTGAGTGGCACCCTTGGAGCATGGAGGTGCATCTTGAAGGGAACATCGCGTAATTAAAACTTGAGTCAATGAATCTAGGTGGCCTAGAAAACATTGAAATGGTAGACCTTGTTAGATTAAAATAATTAGTTAGTTAGTAAATTATAAACTAAGAAGCCTAACAAGAGTCTAATCCTAAGTCTAAGACTAAGTCTAAGTCTAAGTTTAATTAAGGAACTGAATTAAATATTAAATAAATTAAAAGAATTGAGATAAAAAGCAAGCTCTTGAAAAAGTTGGATAAAAATCTAAAGATTGGATAAAATGCACAGTGTGCATGAAATTAATAAAATGGATTTTAAATAGAAAGAAATAATAATATGAGAGAATAGGTGTACACATAGGATAGTATCTTTAGTCAAACTACCACTAAGTCTAACTAGAAGAAGATTCTTAATCCAACTCTAACTAACATCTAGTTAGGAGACACTCATTAAATGAGAATTTGGGGAACAAAGAGACAACTAAGAGTGAAAATAGGAACACATTGGGGAATGTGAGGGAAATTGACTTTTTAAAATAAAATAAAAATGGCAATTACTTGTGCAACTTGGGGAGAGTGTGACAAGTGTGTGGGTGAATAATAATAATTAATTTAATCTAAAAAATTGGTTATTTGTGCATGAGGACATGTGTCATTGGGGATTTTTCTATAAAACAAATGTGGTAGAAGGGAAATAGATCACACTTTTCTTGGTACTATTATGCTGCCAAAATTTTGTGGACTGTGTTTTACTTGTGAGAGTTAGGATACCAAGCTTGTAGAAAGAGTGGAAACTCTTCTTAGCGAGGAAAGACTTGGAGCTATTGTTTGTTGGTTTTTGTGTGTGGCCCCTTTGCGGCTCGGGGGGCTAAGGGGGAAGAAGAGTACCCCTAGAATTGGCTGGGAGGTACCGGTGAAGTTCGGTGATTAGAAAGCGAGAGTGCAGAAAAGGAGCACAATTCTTTGGAGGACATATTCATCTCTCAATCTTCATTGGTCCCAGTATTTTTATTCCTAAAATTTTATTTTGTAGTATGAGTAAATTTGTATGTTAGAATTGGTATGGACGTTGCAGAACCAATAGCAAATTATGGGTGCCAAATTGATATGTTCGTTGCCAAACAAAAGATAGATACGGTGCTTAGAAAATTCAAATTGTCGTTGTGATTAAATGCAATTCTGAACTCTAAATTCCGAGTGGCCTTGTAATTCTTATTATAAAATTGAATTTATATTTCAGATGGTCTGTGATTTTTATTTTTACCAATCAACAAATTGAAGTTCGTATGATCGCAATAATTCAGTTGAGATTTTTGGAACTAGAACATTGTTTGTCCACTGTCAAGCTAAAGGTAATCCGAAAGGTTGGAATATGTTGGGTCCCTGTTTAATTTAAATGTAAGTATTTCAATTGAGTCTCTGTTTAATTTAATTGCAAATCTGAGTTTAAGTACTCGACTGAGTCTCTGTTTAAATTGATTATCGACCCGAATGAAAGTGTTTTAATTGAATCTTTGTTTAATCTAATTGTATATCCTAATTAAGTGTTTCGTTGATTCTCTGTTTAAATTGACTCTCGAACCGAATGTAAGTGCTTCATTGGTTCTTTGTTAGTTTAATTGGAGATCTGGATTTAAGTAATTCGTTGGATCATTATGGAAGTTATTTGCAACTTCCGAATTTAAGTTTCGTTGGTCACCGTAAGGCAGATTTCAATTTCCGAATTCGAGCTTGTATGCTCATTGTAAACCTTACAATTCAGATACAGAATTATTAATCATTGCATATTAATATGAAGATTCGATCTTTCTTAAGATCACTGCTTTATTTATTACCTTCTGGAAATTAATAATTTGGGATCGTCGTCAAGTTGATTACATTTCGAAATTTTGAAGTTTATTGTTCATTGTAAAATCTCTTGCATTGTCGAAATTGAAAATTATAGAGTCATAGAAAAAGAAATTAAATTACAATCCAAAGTAGAGAACACACTTATTCTTTGTATAGTTACTTTGAATCCTAAACATGAATTCATTATGAATGACGCTTATTATCTTTCATTTGTGGAAATTAAATCTTTGGTGATGTGGTAGTGTAAATTTGAAATCTGTTAGGGTCCTAACCTGCACATAGGTAGATCAATATATTCGGATGTAATAAAGGTCAATATTAATAACGCCTTTCAATAAAATAGAATAAGTCAGATGTAAGAAGACCTAATAGAAGCTTTCGCTTCTAGAAGGATCTTCCTCTAGATGCTTCTCTTGATAGACATATTTAGTATAAATAAGGGTCGAGGGTATGAAAACCCTAGCTTAGAGATTATTGTAACAGAGCGTTGTTCGACTGGAGGTTGCCCCCTTGAAGAGGCCCGTGAACATTGCTTTCTGAATCAAAGTGTTATTTCTGTTGTTGTTCTTATATCATTTCTGTGTTATTGTGGAGATTATGCTGGTTATATTGTTGTTATTCTGCCATTTCTAGCATTTTATTTATGTTCTGCATATTTACTATATCTGGTATCTTGCAAGTGGTATCAGAGCACTTTCCTTGACAGAAATTGTGGGAATTTTTTTTAGGGTAGAGACGTATTCCGACGTCTTTAAGCCACAGAGATCTGTCATTACGTGCATAAATCCACGGTTGAGGGATTCATACATGCAGGAAATACAAGTGGTTCTTAAGTGCACATCTGTTGGCCACCCTTGTAACCCCTGTTGGTACCCCTTCGAGTGGTAGCGCATCATACAACACCTGTGTACGGATCGGCCTAGATTTCCTTAATCCCTCTTTAGATAAACCTATCGATCGCTGGACTACTATAGTGTCACCAAGAACAACACTCGGGAAGATACTCTCTAGTACTTGGGTAGTCGGGTAGTACGGCTAAGGGTACGGTCTATCCTCCTTAGTTAGTGCCCTGAGATATTGGGTTGAGTACTACTGTTGGACCCCACACGTATATCAGAGAGCTATAGCACAGGGCAAACCCTTGTCTGTAGAACCCTTGAATACCTAACCCTTGGGGGACAGAAACATAAACAAATTAAAATAGACCAGATCTATTGTTGCGCAACTGTGTTCGGGTTGCCAAGTAAATACACATTTCTTTCTAGTTAAGCATTTGGGGATTTCATCACTGCAGTATTCTTTAGACCGGAGTATAACTCCGCAGGTGTAAAATAAAATAAAAAATTCTGGAAATTTTTTCACCATTATTTGAGACCTATTCCATTGGATTCATCTCTTCGCCCTTATCACATTCATCCATATCATTTTTTGGCAAAATTTTTGACCCCGCCCGCCCCTTTTCAGTTCACCCATCCTCATGGCCCATACCCATAGCCAAGATCTGGAAACTTGCTTCAACACCTTGCAATCTGGTTTCCTCGAGACCCAAAAAGAAGTGAAACAACTCAGTGCAATTGTTGCCTCCATCGATTCATCCATCAATACAACCATAAATACAACCATGCAGTCCTCAATGGAGGAAGCCAAACAAGAACTGACCACCCATCTTGAATCTATATTTGCATCACTCTATACCAAACTGAAGATCCCTACAGATGACCCTTTCTCTGAAGCACCTCCAAAGACCGAAGGCGAACATTCCTCCCATTCCCATACCTTTCAGCCCCATCACTTTCAACGTGACCTACGCCTTCCGGGGGTGGATGTGACCAAATTTGATGGCTCGGACCCCACTGGTTGGGTAACCCAAATGGAACATTATTTCTCTTTATACGGCATCATAGATGACTTGGCCAAACTCTGGTATGGTGTTCTCCATCTAGATCAAGAACGTTGGAAATGGTGGCAATGGATAAAAACTTCCCGTCAAGGGTATATTGCTTGGACCCAATTTGTGACTGAGCTTTATGAACGCTTTGACATGGACACTAACCATTTGGGCCGTTTGACAAAGTTGAAACAATCCGGAACAGTAGAAGACTTCATAGTTGCCTTTGAATGCCTGGCTTTTCGAACATAGGGCATGACTGATGCTTTCTTTCGAGAGTGTTTTATCAGTGGCCTCAAGGAGGAGATTCAGGCCCATGTCCTCATGGCTCGACCCTTGAGTTGGGTGGAGGCTACTAAAAGAGATAAAGAAGCACAATAGGTTGTATCCTCTCAAAACCGAAAAACCTCATTTATCTCTCGCCCTAAACCCATCACTCCCACTACTCCCTCTGCCCCATTAAAGATCCAAAAATTGACCAGGGATGAAATGGTTGAACTCCAACTCAAAGGCCTTTGTTATAATTGTGATGACAAATATTTTCTGGGCCACAAGTGTAAGGAACAAAATCTTTTTATGGCCATCTCTGAGGATATTTCGGAAGAGGATGTGAAACTCCCCTTGTGTCTGAGTCACCTGAAATCACTGACATAACCCCTCCCTCAGGCCCTCCCGAAGTAGAACCTATCATTTCCCTCAATGCTCTCACTGGCTTCTTCGCTCCCCAAACCCTCAAGTTAATCGGTTACATCAAGCATCAAAAGGTCATCATTTTGGTTGATAGTGGAAGCACCCATAATTTTATTCATCGTCGCATTGCCCAAGAAACTCATTACTACATCCATGCTGTCAACAATTTCCAAATCATGATTGCCAATGGTGGTTCCATGAAATGTGGAGGGCATTGTGAAAATGTGTGTCTCCAAATCGGTGACTACCACCTAAAATCCCATATGTTTGCTATCGACATAGGTGGTTGTGACATTGTGTTGGGTGCAGACTGGCTAAGAACTTTGGGTCCCATTCTCATGGATTTTAAGGCATTAACCATGCAATTCGACCAGGAAGGCCACCAATATAAATTCCAAGGAATCATTGTTGGTTCACCTGAGGTCATTAGTTCCCATCGCATGGAAAAGCTACTCAAAAAAGGTCATTCTAGTGTCATTGCCCAACTCCATGCCATACAAGCAACAGAGACACCCCCGGTGCCGCACGACCTCCAAGCCCTCCTTTTTAAACATCAAATGATATTTTCCACTCCCCAAGGACTCCCTCCTTCCTGCGGTGTTCATGATCATTCCATTCCCCTTGTACCCAGAAGCCTTCCTCCCAATATCTGTCCATATCGCCACCCATTTTCACAAAAAAATGAAATTGAGAAAATGGTTCAGGAACTCCTTAATGCAGGCGTTATCCACCCTAGTACGAGCCCTTACTCTTCTCCTGTAGTCATGGTCCTGAAGAAACAAGGTTCTTAGAGAATGTGTCCTGACTTATGTGCCCTCAACAAACTGACCATTAAAGACAAATTTCCCATTCCTATCATTGATGGCCTCTTGAATGAATTGAGTGGCGCCCAATTCTTTACTAAACTTGATCTTCGCTTGGGCTATCACCAAATACGTATGAAAGAGGCAGACATTCCCAAGACAACCTTTCACACTCATGAGGGCCACTATGAGTTTTTGGTCATGCCCTTTGGCTTGTGTAATGCCCCCTCCACCTTCCAAAGCCTCATGAATCATGTCTTTCATCCCTTTTGTCTTAGTTTTCTTTGATGATATCCTCATCTATAGAAAAACCTAGACAGACCATCTTACTCATGTGGATCAAGTTCTCCATCTACTCTCTCAGCACCAACTTTTCCTGAAATAGTCTAAATGTGCTTTTGGTGCTTCAAAAGTAGAATAATTGGGTCATCTGGTTGGCAAGGATGGCGTTAGGGTGGATCCGAAAAAGATTGAAGCTATGCAAGACTGGCCGCACCCAAAGACTCTCAAAATCTTGCATGGATTTATGGGCTTAACAGGGTATTATCACAAGTTTGTTAAGAACTACGAAAAGATTGCAGCACCTCTCACTGCTCTCCTCAAAAAGAACTCTTTCACTTGGACTCCAGTCGCTGCTCAAGCTTTTCAAACCTTAAAGATGGCCATGTGCACCACTCTGGTTATGGCCCTTCCTGACTTCACAAAGACCTTTGTGTTGGAATGTGATGCCTCAGGGAAAGGAATCGGTGATGTCCTTATGCATGAGGTTCGACCTTTGGCCTTCACCAGAAAGCAACTCTCTGAAAGGAATCTGGGCAAACCCATTTATGAAAAAGAAATGTTGACTATTCTGCATGCCGTTGATCTGTGATGCCCTTATCTCTTGGGGCAACGCTTCCAAATTAAGACCAACCATCAAAGCCTCAAGTACTTTCTGGAACAACGCATTTCCTCCCTGGAGGAACAAAAATGGGTGACTAAGCTCTTTGGATATGATTATGAGATCATTTACAAGAAGGGCAAAGACAATGTAGTGGCGGATGCACTGTCCCGAAAACATGAAGAAGAAGGATCCCTTTTTTTTATCTTTCCTTCATTGTACCCGATTGGCTCCAAGTTGTGTGCCAGGAATGGCTTCAAGATCCCAAAAGTTCGCATCTGATCCATAAATCGCAGACCAATGCTCCGGCTCCCCCAAGGTACTCTTGGCTCCAGGATGAGCTTCGATACAAAGGCCGTTTGTATTTAAGTAAACAATCAAAGCTTAAATCCACGGTACTTTCTGAGCTTCATGCTACACCCACAGCGGAGCACTCAGGGTTCACCAAAACATATGACAGGGTCAAACGTTCTTTTTTCTGGGATGGTATGAAACAGGACATCCGTAATTTTGTCGCTGAATGTGAGGTGTGTCAACACAACAAGGGAGAAACAGTCAAATCTCCGGGCACACTACAACCGCTTCCGATTCCACTTGCTATTTGGAAGGATATCTCTATGGACTTTATCACCGACCTACCCAAATCGGGGAATAAATCAGTCATAATGGTGGTTGTGGATCACCTTTCCAAGTATGCTCATTTATGCGCTCTTCAACACCCATTTACTGCATCCACGGTGGCTCAAATTTTCATGGACTGGGTCTTTAAGCTTCATGGCATGCCGTACTCTATTGTTTCTGATCATGACCCAACTTTCACAAGCAATTTTTGGCAAGAATTGTTTAAGCTACAGTGCACCCAATTGCATCTCAGCACAACTTATCATCCCCAGACTGATGGTCAAACAGAAGTTGTCAACAAGTGTTTGGAAACATATCTGAGGTGTTTTGCCTCTGAAAAACAACATTAGTGGGCTCAATGGTTACCCCTAGCCAAATGGTGGTACAACACTTCCTACCATACAACTACTCACATGACTCCTTTTGAAGCGGTATATGGACAGAAGCCACCTTCAGTTCTCTCATACTTACCGGGTACATCGAAGGTCCAGGCGGTTGACCAAACACTTACAGTTCGAGAGGATATTCTTTGTACCCTTAAAGATAACTTGGTCATGGCACAGAATCGCATGAAGCAACAAGCAGATCAAGGTCACTCTGAACGTCAATTTGCAGAAGGGGATCAGGTGTTTCTGCGACTGCAACCATACAAGCAAACTTCCCTCAAGGCCGAGCATTGTCAGAAGCTAGCGCCCAAATTTTATGGTCCTTA
>ML786719.1:7395-18281 GCA_009831015.1 Picea engelmannii | reverse complement strand
AAATTGTTTGTCTGAAAGAACCTCTCCCAATCAATCTTCCTTAATAGAAATAAGCTTTGGTAGTATCACCTCCCCTAGTATATAAGCCTCCTCCATCATTTGATCTCCCTTTTCATTCCTTCTTGAGCATTCTAGGATTGAAATTTCGTAAGGATAGTAGTTTGGGCCTTCATCAACCTCCTTGCCCTTCTCTTGTATCTGTTTCTTTTGGCATGATAACAAGATCCAATTCCTTTCTTAAACCCCTTACCTCCTCAACCATTTTTTCTCTTCTTTCCTTTTCCATCATTTCCAAATCTCTCCATGAACTCAAGGTTTCTTCGAGATTATCTTGTGTGCTCCCTCCAATATTCCAAAATTCAAGGCTTCCTCCCCCATATCCCCCTACTAGTCATTGGGATGTATATTCTTAGTTCCAAAATTCCTAAGGGTACATCTCCCATATCTTGATTTTCTTAGCATTAGATATGTGTTTTCTAAGGGATCCTTCTCACCTCTCTCGAAGCATGCATGTTTTAAATTCTCATACTCATTACATTTTCCACCCCCAAATGGGAAATTCATATAGTCCAATGTTTATCTATATAATTGATTACCTACCTCAATGGCAAGTCCATCTAGGAGGTCACTGTTATTTTGTAGAGTGCCCTCTTCCTTTATTCCCAACGGTTTAACCAAGACTTGGCATCCTTATGCCATTATTATATTATGTTATTAATTTTATTTTTTTTAATAAAATAAATGATTATTGTGATCTATTATTAATAGATTCTCAAAATGTTTATATTATATTGTCTTTCCTTAAATGTTTCAATGTTTAAAATAATTTAAAATATTTTAATTTTCAAAATGCTTAAAAATATTTAATATTCTAAATACTTATATTAAATAATGTAATTGTAAAAAGTTTGCATACAATTCCAATTTTAATAGAGAAAAGTATTATAAATTCTCTACATCTAGTGGATTAGTATGGACTTCATTTGCAACTAGTAATAAAATATTATATTAGTGTAAAAAAAACTAATATTACTAGATTTTTTAATTAATAATAGTATCTGAATTAATAATATTTCTAAGATTTTGGCTAAAAAAAATCAAAATTCTTTTTAATCCCTATAAAACCATTAAACAAATATTCATAACTGCTAAGGATGAATTTGATCTCATGTTTGGCCAAGGAGTTTACCAAATTCTATGCTCTTGTGGCAAATCATACATCAATCAAACTAGTAGATCTTTCAAAGCTCAGCTCAAGGAGTATATAGTTGACACATTTCACAATTGTATCTCTAAATCAGTTATTGTTGACCACACTCACAAACCTAAACACCTCATTTTCTTTGACTAGACTATAAGTCCTACCTTAGTGTCATTTCACACTTCTTGTATCATTCGAGAAGCGCTTGAAATTGAAAAAAATCCAAATAATTTTAATTGGGAAGATGGATATAAACTAAATCAATCTTGAAAACCCAAGATCCGTCACCTTTCTCAATAGGCCTTTCTAACTCCACCCAGATCAGGTGCCATATGGCCACGTCAACCGAGACAACATGACACCTAGAAGGGAGGTGGGACATTATGTTCACACGCGAGTTGTCTCGTACATAGGCCCATTTCCCATCACCTCACCTATCCAAGTTCCTTAGGTGCATTATTTCGCAGAGTGGGAGAAGGGAGGATTACCTGACCATGATGGTCATCGATTGACGAAGAATGAAGGCAGGTACGAAGTATTGGTTCTTGCATCATAGGTTAGGATGAAGTCATTTATGGAGACAATGATTCGAATGAACTTGTGTTGGCATGCATTATGCCTGCGCATGGGAGAATTCCTAAACATGAAGCTCAAATCAAGTTGAATCTCATTATGTGGCTCTCGGGTATGTTGATTGAGTATGAGACAAGAAACTTTCTATGGTGGGCTCTGGTGATTCAGTGGAGTTTAAGCCATGATTATTTGTGCGGATTTTCTTGTTGTTCCATGGCGCATAAAAAATGAGAAGTAGAGTCAACACTGAAGAAGGAAACTTGGGTTGTCTTGGTTGTTGAGGAGGTGGCCATGAACTATCAATTCGAGATCGACCCAACTGATAAAGAGGCAATGCAGAAATTAGAAGCTAAGGTGAGAACGAGGCGAACTCAAATTGGGGATGAGGCAGTGAGACAGGTAGGGGACATTATCCATGACCTAGGTTGCACCATAAACAGGGACACAAAAATTTATCGCACGGTGGAGTTATATTGGCATGTAAAGGCAATGGTGGCGCATGGAAGGATGCCATGGGAGCAAGAGCTTAGGAATATGCAACAACGGTTGGAGGCATCGGAACATTAGTCTAGTCTAGTGATCACTATGGTTTTGTGGTTCATGAAGAAGCATGGAGGGGTCTTCTAGGTTGTCAAAGGCAAGGAAGCTCCATCAAGCTCCAAGCCCCCATCGATGTCGTCACAATCTGTTGGTGCTCAGCCCAACAGGGCTCCCCATATTCACATGCTTGATGAGTGATGGTATTTTACTAGTTCTGAGTCTTTTTAGTCTCGGTTTTTTGGCTCTTCTCAATTTCTACTATAGTTTTGAAGACATTGTTTAAGACTAGCTAGACATTTACTATAAACATAAGTATGACAATCCTAATTTTTCTTTATAATTGGCCTAGTTTCCTTTTGGGCAGACCAACAAAAATTGGTTTATTTTTTTATGAGCATCTAGTGGCTACTATAGCTAAATGGATATGCATGTACATACTATCATTATATAAATAAAAGATCTTATGCTTACTTACAAAAAAAAAATGCCTTTCTAACTCATATTAAATCTTTTTATTTCTTTCTTTATTAGCTTCCAATTCTATCCTCTTAGACTACTCCTATTCTTAATTGATTATCCTTATTTCATTACTTTATTTTGATTTGTTTATTTTTTTCCCCTTCTCTTTTTGCGCTCAAAACTTTTTATCTATATCATCAATTTATTTCTCTCTAGGATTCAAATGTTAATATAATATTATAATAATAATAATTTTCTTATCAACATTTAATTCCCTTTTTAATTTAGAGGTTACATTTGTTTTGTTTGCTAGTTTGTCTGTGACTTGCAGGACTAGTCTATGGTCTAAGAATCCGTGACCCAGGGCTCTCTAAGCTGTCAAAATCACCCAGGGATCGCACTCGGCCTGGGCCACACCAACACTTTGTTAGAATGAAAAAGATGTGCTCGTTTTTCCATAGACAATATAGAAATATTGTCACCCAACCATAGGCACAAAGGCCACCCTCGAGCACCTTAGCCTTGATAGACAAAATAATTCTGATAGAATACCAATAGCCAACCAAGGCTAGAACACCTTTCTCCAAGGGTAGTGCACCAAGCAAGAATAAACAGAAACCAAGCAGAAAGTCCAAACCATAACCAAGAGACCAAGTCCAACCAAAATCCAAAATACCAGTTGCAGTAGTTGCAGTTGCACCCCCTCTCCAAACTTGCTCACCACTAGTCTTATGCAGTTGTGAGTGAGTGAGTGTCAAATGAGCTTTAGTGCCCTCTATTTATACTACTCTATCTCACTTGATTGGGCCAAATTCTCTTTCTGGAGGCTAATAACTCAATATTAAATATTCTCTTGAGCCGACTTATCTTCTAGGGTTATTATCCAATGTTTTAGGGTTTCTCTTACTTCCGGAAATATTCTAGTCTCGTCAAAGGTTACACGTAGAGGTTAATACCTCCCACGACTACCATAATATCAACACTCCCTTCTAGCTAGGGAGGTATTAAAAGCAATGGTCTAGAGCACAAACATACCATTCAACCGGTAGCATCATCATAGCCACACATGCTATCTCATGATCACGTAGATCAAATAACGAGCAACATCATCACTATCAATATCATTTGATGGCATCAAATGCATCATCTCTTGAAGCCATACTCCATCTGAGTAATTAGGCATGATGCTAAATAAGTCACTCACTCCACATAGTGATACAATGACCATTCTTCTAATCGAGACATACATCCTAGAAGAATGACTGTCCCAAAAGATGTTGAAAGCTACGCCATGGGCGACATAGATCATTCCTATAGGAATGTCAGTCTAGGACTATTTTCTAATCGGGTCATATGTACCATAGAGATCCATCTCTACCTATATTCCTTAGAAAATATCGGTCCTTAACCATTTTCCTAATCAGGCCACAATCTGTGACTTAGGAAAAGACCAGTCCATGACATGTCAACAAACTTTCAATCTGGACCATTCTCCACAGAGAGAATGCCTGCCCACCAGCAATATTTTCTGTCTGGACCATTCTCCGCCTAGAGAATGTTTTTCCACCAACACACTGACTATCCATCTAGCTGGAAATCAACTCCAACACTAGTGGTAGTCTCCATGGCACTCAGATAGTAGCATATTGTTGTTATAATTCCATCCAATAGAGCACAACTGTGTCTATCCATACTAGTATACAACTACTATTCAATGGTACACAACCACTCCTAGTAGCACACTGCTACTAACTAGTGACACACAATCACTACCAGTGGACCACATGCACCACATTAGCATACAACTACTGTCTAGAGACATACAGTCTCCACAATAATCATATCATCTGATATCAACCTGCATAAACAATATCATGATACAAATTGAGTCATCTGGGCCATTCTTCCACTCACATCTTTGAGATCTGGAAGAGCATCTTCCCTCAGAAAGTAAAACTTTAGCCATGGGCTATCTAGACTATTCTTCCCAAGCATAGAAGAATAATTGTCCCTGATTTCTGAGCTTGGACCATTCCTCCAACACTAATCATAGTGCAACCTGGAGAGAATGAGTATGCCCTAGGGAATGCTTGTCCTTGATTGTTGAACCTGGACCATTCACCTAACTGGGCCATTCCTCCGATACTAATCACAGTGAAAAAATGAGTTTGCCCTAGGGAATGACTGTCCGGACCATTTCCTATGGAAATGATTGTCCTGCGCCAACCTCCAAAACAGACCATTCTTTGAAACTTCTCATAATGGTGAACTTCGAAAGAATGACTGCTCGGCGAGGCAGACCATTCTACTCGACCACTACTCAGAGTGACTGCCAAGAAGAATGAATGTCCTAGACCATTCCCCCACACTAGCCATAAGGGGAATTACTGTTTATGGTACATCAACAATCTATCAGACCATTTTCATTACGAAAATGATTGTCCGATATGGACCATTTTCCGAATTGGAAAATGACCGTCCATAAATCAATAACATATCAGTGCTCCCTCTAAAAATGGGAGCAATCACTTCCTTTTTCAATAAGGAAGTCCTCTACACGAGCCCCAACTTGTCCCTTAAGTACGCAAGCTTTTCATCTTGGAAAGAGGCTTTACCAAAATATTTGTTATCTGCTCATCTGTGGAGATATACTGGAGAACCACTTCTCCCCTCTAGACTTTATCAAAGAAAATATAATGCTTGATCTCAATGTGCTTCAACCTGTCATGGAACACTGGGTTCATAGCTCTAATAATCACAATATATCACGGTCAAATTAAACACCTGATCAAACAGTCCATAAACCAACTTATAGAGCCACAATGATTTTGTACAAGCATCACTAGCTGCAATATACCCTGCGTCTGCAGTTCTAAGTGCAACAAACTTCTATTTCCTGCTATCCCATGACATCGTGGCAAGGCTCAAACTGAAACATATCCAAGTAGCACTTCTTTTGTCATCTGCACTCCCTGCCCAATCCATGCAACTATATATCATAACTCAAATTTCCCACAAGGAAAATATTCGGCTGAGTATTATCCAAATACATTAACGAGCCAATCAATTGTCGATACAGAGATGGGTATACTGGATCAAAGTCTCTCAACTTATTCAGATCAATCATCATGAGATTTTGCCATGGATTTGCAATCCATCATCCCAGAATTCTAAAGAACCATTTCAATATACTTCCTTTGTCATAGGAAATTTTCACCACGCTTTTGTTATACATGAGAGGCTATGCACCAAGTTTGCTTGAATACATACACGGTCTTCTTCCATCTGCATACAAGGGTATCTTTCTAGCATACCTCAAAGCCTTGAGGTTTCTCTACATACGTTTCTTATTCAATTACTCTATTGAGAAGAACAGTCTTTACATTCATCTGATGTAAAATCCAACCCATGGATACTGCATGAGATATAATGGCTCAGGTAGAGGTATGTCTGGTTACTAGAACAAACTATCATACTAGTCTTATCCCTCCTTCTGGGAGAACCCTCTAGCGCTGAGTCTTACCTTGTATCTATCAATGCTCAAGTATTTTTCACAATTTCTCTCATACATTGTTCTTCATCACAACTTCCTTCCATTCATTCTGCTTGACTGCTTCTAGTGGATTCAAACTGGTTCAATTGGTTGTTCTGACTTTTTCTTTCTTTCTTGGAATCTTCATGTTCTTCCTCATGTTTTTCTTCATTGTTGGAGTCCATGGAATCTTCTATAGATTACATGCCCTTCTTTCCTGAAGGCTCCAACCTTTCGTCTTAGGAACATAAATGTAGATGGAGTCAAGTTGAACACATATTGCTTATCATGGTTGCTACTTCCAATGAAGAACATGGACATATACTTCATGGTATTCACATATTCTTCAATGGATCATATCGTTGGGATTAGCTCCCTCCTAATCCCAACTTCATGCCTGAATGCATGCTCTTCTTTTGGAATTTTGTCATCAACTCCCTCCATCTGAGAGAGTCCATGATTTCGTCTGTTGCATCTCTCTTTTCTTTCTACAAAGTGTCACAAGCCTGATTTGGTTTCCTTTTGATCCCTGACTTCCTTCGAGTCTGACTCCTCTGAGTCTCTTTAAGTTTGTTTCTATCTGTTATGATTGCTTCTCATCTGGAAGTTGTGTTATTCTTATAAACTTCTTCTATGACAACTTCCACAAGGATTGTTCATCAAACATATTTCACAAGGGTACTTGCCCAGAACAAGAATAACAAGAGAAAACAAGAAATATCTATCTAGAGGAGATATTAGTTCAACTTACGAACAATTACAATAAGCATCTATATCAATAATATTCATATGCAGTCAAGTATTCATTGCACCTAGCAATAATATAATCTTTCAAAGTCTGCTTTCACAATTTGTACTATAGCAACTAACACCCTTGATAAACACAAATTTGAAGCTTAACAATTTAATCAAACTTGGAACCTGAAGCCTCAACTGCTATGGAGGGTGCACTTGTTCCTCTGAATGCACTGAATCCAAGCTTGGACAAGGTCTCTAATACTTTTTTCTGCAAACACACTCATGTTTTACTAGATGTAACTTTGATAACATATACAAGTGCATACCTTTGAAACCTTGTAGCATCGTCCAACTTGTCTTCCAATCTGAAATTAAATACCATCTTGACAAGAAGAGATTAGAAACTCAATCATAAGATTCAATGATTAGAACAAGATAGAAACTCTAAAATTTCAACTTTGACCACAATATCAATTTAGACCAGAAGTCAGACTTTGACTTTGACTTTGACCAGTCAGACTTTGACTTTGACTTTGACAAAAAATTCAAACCTGACATTTTTGCTAGATGAGGGTACCAGGAGGTGCGCTAGGCTAGGGCGCACTAGGATGTCAAGAAATTAGGTCAAACGTTTCATCAGAATTGTCCGAACACAAGGGTTAGGGTTTGTTGTAGCTGCATAATTAGAAAACCTAGTTGTAGTTGTAACTGGTGCCATAACGAGCTTAACAAATAACTTCCCAATTTATCTTCCAGTGGTTAGACTATCTGAAGATAGTGTGAACCCATAACCTATTATAATGAAAGAGATGTGCTCATTTTTCCATAGATAATATAGCAATATTGTCACCCAACCATAGGCACAAAGGCCACCCCCAAGCACCTTAACCTTGACAGACAAAACAATTCTGGTAGTAGAATAATAGCCAACCAAGGCTAGAACACATTTCTCCAAGGGTAGTGCACCAAGCAAGAATAACCATAAACCAAACAAAAAGTCCAAACCATAACCAAGAGACCAAGTCCAACCAAAAGCCAAAATCCCAGTTGCAGCAGTTGCAACTGCACTCCCTCTCCAAACTTGTGCACCACTATTCTTATTGTCACACACCCACTACGACAACCTAGATTTTTTTTTTTCTTTTCCTTAGAGGGACAGAATCCTTGAATTTCTATGGGGCCTACCGCAGCCCATCCCTTCCCTTATCCTTCTCCAAACGACCACAACCTGGCCTTAGCGCAAGTGCCTTTCGCAATTCGTGAGTTGGGAGTCAAGGCTCTCGACTCCTCTTTCACCAAACGTCGATACCCGAGATGCGATATGGGTATGGCTCCCTCCTCACTAGCACCTACTACATATAACCGCAGGCTAGGATAAACACTAGAACTACTCACAACTCGCGACTTCGCTAGTTGGAGTGTTGAGCCCTCGTGCTCCTCCTTTGCGAATCCACGAGATGCGAGAGGTCAACGTTACGTGGACTCTGCCAAGAAATGTGTACACGCCACTTGTCTCCTCCGCTGTACTCTACTTACGAGTTGTGTCGCTACCACCCGTTGCACGAGACCTCGGCTCTCGGCGTTTCACGACCTTAGCGATCAAGGGGCAACTTCTTCATCCTGCGAAACCCCGAACCATGATAAGTCAACAATGGGTTGACTCTTTCCCAGGCGACATGTGTCCACCACCTGTCACACGCTCCCACCTTTCTCTGGGCACTTGTTGTTACGCCACCTATCAACCACGTGGTCCCCACCTAATGGGTGTGCCACGTGTTCACATGAGCCCTCGATGCTTGGCACTTCGCAACTTCTGCAGTCGAAAGGAGATTCTTTCAACCTTCGAACCCCCAATACACGATACCATGTGGAGGTTCTGATCCAACGGTTCTCCCGTTGCTTGGATCCAACGAGCACGATCACGTTGCAATTTCACGAATCATGAGTTCGTGCAGTCCTACCCCTGACCACTCGAAGTCACGAGTCAGTGAAATGCTACTCTCCTGCCTATGCAAAGGCTAAGATCGACGGTCAATAGAGCTCCGTCAGATCCTTGGATCTACGATCCTAGATCCCATCACTACTAGCGAAGGCTGAAAGGGTCGAGGTGTTAACGCCTGCGCTCCTTCTCTAGATCCATCGGTCTTGACAGATCTGGGGTATTTCCGAAAGGATTCTAACCATTCGTCTACCAAACGATAGGGTATTCTCTTTCTATAATTGGACTCGCTATCCCTTCTGAGCTTGAATCACGAAATTCAACCTCTCGGAGCTTCGAACTCCCACAACTCTGAGACCTTAGAGAGATACTCTTTCTTGCATAAGGTTTCTAGACCCGGATCACATGAACCTTCAGACGGTTCTTAGGCAATTTTCCCTGATCTTATTCGAGTCTCTGGGTAAAGGTTCGGTACGGTTCCAAGGTTTATGGGGTAATTCCCGGGGAAGAGTACTCTCGAGGAACCTTCCCAGAATATTACGAGAATCAAGCAAACAAGACGATTCTCGGTGGAGCGAACTCATGCCCCAGACTTAATCATTTGTACAGAAACCAACTACGACATGTAAGCATACACATGCATCCATTATTTCCAGTCTAAAACACCAGGCAATCATTCCACACATAAATTATTATGGGCATATAAACATAAGCATGTATTCATGATATTCAATTCAAAATACAAGGCATAAAACACTTATCAGATCCACCAGGCGTGATGCAACTGCTGAGAGGGGTGCTCGTTTCCACCCAACCATAGGCTCAATGACTCCAAACGGATTTACCACAAGCCACCCCCGAGCTAGACCACGATGCTTTGAGATTCAGTCTCCTACTTCCAGCTCAACGGAATTCAAGGATGAAGGTTACTCTCCTTCTCCCGATACAGAAAAATAATCCATGACGAAGGTTACTCTCCTTCTCCTATGTTCAGAACTCCCTGTGTTTTCCAGATTTTCTCCAGTTCTCTTATGCGATCCCCCGTCGCGCACACTCTCCTCTACCCTTTACCACACCTCCTCTCTTGCCTTTTCTCTGCAAGATTGCGTGTGGCACGAATTTCCCCATCTATGGTCAGGTCTGGGAGCTTTTAGGGATGGGAGGTTCACCCCCATCCCCTCATTAACTCTTGAAGAGCCTCCCCACCTACCAATCTGACGAAAAATCCATTCTAGGGTCAGAGAGTTGCTTTGGTCTTTGAGCAAGTAAAAACCAGTACGATACTGGCTCGATGGAAGTTAACGCAACTATTCCAGGTCCCTTCCACCACCTCTCATTAGCCATCATGGTCTCTTTTAGCACATCCCCCTCCCAACAGTCATGCAACACATATTCATAACATAATTTACATTCATCGACCTTTTATACAAAGGTCCGTCAAATCAAACATTTACATCTTTGAGTTTGCCATAGTTCTTGGCCAATATAGTTATTTTTACAGACTGGGGGAAACAGGGTGTTACAATTCCCTCCCCCTTAAAGGAACATCATCCTCGATGTTCTATCTATCAATATGACGTGTATGTATAGTAGTAAACAAAATCGGATATGCTTGTTTCATGGCATCTTCCATTTCCCACGTAGCCTCATCTGGGCCAAAATGTTTCCACTGCACCTTGACCTGTGCAACGGTTGAGTTCCTAAGTGGGGTTTCCTTTCTGTCCAGTATGCATTGAGGTTCTGGCAAGAATTCTCCCTCCAGTTCCACTTGGATCACAGACCAGTCAATTATATGATTAGAATCGTGTACATATTTCTTCAATAATGAAACATGGAAAACATTATGTGCTTTTACTGTGGGAGGAAGTGCTAGCCTATAGGCTACAGGTCCCACTCTATCTAGA
>ML786718.1:262511-278769 GCA_009831015.1 Picea engelmannii | reverse complement strand
AGGAATCACATGTAGACACGTTTGCATGCACCATGCATGCATCTTAGGAGACAAAAAGGGAGCCACACACATCAGACACCATTTTGATATTTTCTGATCACAATTTGCAAAAACAAAATTGGATATTTGAATTCCTCTCAGGAAAATATCCAATTTCAAAAAACAAATCATCCGAAACAGAGTCCGGAAAGTGAAGTTATGACCATTTTAAAATCAACAAAATTTCAACATTTTTCTGGAAACGGCCGCACGATTTTCAAAATTTCATCCAAAATTCATTTGGATATTATTCATTAAAAGAAGATAAAGTGGATATGTGTGGAAATATCAATGATGCATATACTTCATCAAATTCATGCATACATCTACATCTTCAACAAAATCTTCAAAGAGCACAAACTTGCACAGTTGCGAGGTCTTCTTGGAGTGAAGGACATGGTTTCTTAGCAATTGCCTTTTATTCCTTATCATTTTTTATTTTATGCATTGTAATTTGAGAGGGGGTTTTGTTCCCATGAGGTTTTCCCTCTTTCCTCATTTAGTTCAGTGTATCTTTTGTATTTGGGTACTTAACATGGCCTCGTATCCAGGACCCATTCTTTATTTTCACCATAGTGATGTTTAGGGGGGGTGTTGGAGTTACTTCACACACACCTAGGATTTATTTTTCCTAATGTTATTCCTTGTTTATTAGTCATAATTAGTCATTATCCAATCTCCTATATTTTAGGGGAGAATATTCCACCTAGAGAATATTCTCTTTCAGTTGACACTTCAACTTGACTAGTTGAGTTGAGTTTAGATGTTGCATTGATTTTGTCACCATGAAACATTGGGATCATCACCAACTCACTACTCTTTATTCAGTCAGTTAACTGAAGACTAGTTGACTAGTTAACTCAGCTAGGTGGCAGTTCACTCCCGTAACTTCCAGAGAGACTATACTAGGTGACAGTTTACTCTTGTAACTGTTGGTGTGTGTTCAGATCAATCTAGACCACCACTATGGCTCATTAGTTAGTCATTTATTCTATATATATTGTAAATTATTCACTCTTTGAGTGTGGAATACAGTTAATGAGAATTCTTCCATTATTTCTCTCTTGCTTCTTCTTTCTCAATTTCTCTCTGCAAATGTGTGGTATTTTCTAGCTAGATCTATTATGTGCAGGTTCAACACATTTACACTTCCAACTCTTGATAGGCCATGGGAATCTATCTCAATGGAACACATGTCAGGCCTCCTATCCACCAAGCGGGGAAATGAATGTGTTTTTCTGGTTATGAATCTTTTTTCTAATATGGCGATTCTGGTCGCCTGCAAGAAGAGCATCACAACAGAGGCCATTGCAAATATCTTCTTTGAAAGAGTCTTGGTACATTTTGGAATCCCAAAAACCATTGTCTCAGATTGGGATAGTTGATTTCTTAGCACATTCTGGTCAAGCCTTTGGTCACTACTGGACACCAAGCTCACCAAATCCATGACCTTCCACCCCCAGATGTGGAATCCTCTGAATCAGATTCATCTTCAACCCAAAGTTATAATTTCTCCATTTTTGATTCATCTTCCTTGTGTCCTCATCATGAATTTAATGGGATACATTTTCACTTTCAGGTGTCCTCTCTATTAGGAAATTGTTCAATCCTTCCATGATCTCCCCTTTTAAACCATATCTTAATATTTATTTCCTCCAACTTAGCTTTAGTTGAATCCATCATCTCTTGTAATTCATCTTTTGTTACTGTCTTATTTTGTAAATCATTTATGCCCCTACGCATTTCTTCACCTTAATCAAGAGTCCAAGTAGGACTATCTGGAGGCTTATTTGGTGTAGAAGTTCCCTTTTTTGGTGGTATGTTGTCCAAGTATCACTTTAAACCTTGATTTTGAGGTGGTTCTGCTAGACAATATTTCTTTTATTGTATCTCCAAAATTTCAGCCCTTCTGGGTATGAAATTTTATATTTTGTAGTTCTATGATATTTCGTTTTTGCAATGCCACAGGTTTGATCAAAATTGGATGTGCCAAGTAGAATTTATGGTAACTTCCCCACAACTTGTTGATTTTTGGCCTTTCTAGGAGATATCACTTCTATAGCATGCCCCGCACAAAATAATTGGTATAAAATTATGAAACTTGTACCAAAAATAGTACAGACTGTCCACTATCCAATGCAACTAGTCTCACTCAAATTGGATACTCTAGGAATAATTTATGATTGTTTTACTCGGAATACCTGCTTGAGATTAGTCAAATACCCTGTCTTCCACAGGGTGTATCTACAAATGTAAGATGACCCAGAAGCTAAAAAATTTATCATAGATAAATTAATAATTGATGTGAATATTCACCAGATTTCATGGTTAGAAATGTTACAGAAACATTTTTATAGAGAAAATTCCACGATGACTCAATTTAGGATGATTCTGAAACCTTCTCTTACATAGGTTGTATCTCCTAAAGTATAAGGCCTCAGGAGATGAAATTTTAACCCAATGTACCTTGATCCGTCTAATAACTATTATCCAAAGGGTTCCTTCTGAAACTTCGTAGAAAAAAAATTATAGAAAAAATTCCAAGATGTCTATGATGTTGGAGTCTTTTTAAACTTTAGTTGGAGCATGAGATGATTCGGTCGAGGTGACTGCAAGGGGTAGCGAAACATCTATGGGACCCAATGGTTGGAATCCCAACCCCACTTGAAAGGGGTTTTGTCTCATTGAGCTATGTAGGGATTTGTTGTAGCTATGCTTAACATAATGGAGACTCTCATCCCATGTGCGAGGGTGCTTGGAATTATACATGTACAATATATGCATGATCATTCGATTTACGACTCTAAGTCAGAACCAAAAATCCTCTTAATCAGATGTGGGTTATGAATCTAAGTCATAAATATAAAGGGGTAGACAGATCATTGACGTAGAACCCAAAGCTACCATTGCTACCACCATGCTCCATCTCGATGAACTAGATGAGCCAAAGGAAGGTGAACACCTTTTTCATTCATAGATGTGGGTGAAGGGTACCCCACTGCACTTCATCGTTGATAGAAGTAGCTAGAAGAACCTCATATTAGAAGAGGTTTTCAAGATACTCACCCCTTTGATAACACCACACCCGCAACCCTACACCATCAAATGGCTTCACCAAGGAAGCGACATCCACATCAGCCAACAATTCTGCCTTTCATATGGCATCAAGCCCTTCAAAGATGAGGCATTATGTGATGTTGGCCCTCTCGAAGTTTGTAATTTTTTTTTGGGCCAACCATATTTATGGAATCATCATGATGTATATGAGTCTAGGCCTTGCAGGGTTATTATTACTTTGAACAAGAAATTGTACAGGATACCCAAGGCAGTACAACCCAGTGCTATTTACTTTATCTTTGCCAAGCAATGGAGAAAGGTCATTTGTCAGACAGGGAAGTTTGTCTTCTTCATGATTCGCTCTCAGAATGAGTGAAAGATCACAACCACATACAGGGTCTCTGCAACTGACCTCTCCACATAGTAGAGGAAAGTGGATAAGGTCATGGAAGAATACTCAGATATCTTCTCCTCACCTACCAGGGTACCTATGCACTGTCAGGTGAAGCACCCCATCGATCTAACCCCCTACGCACCACTGCCTAATGGGCTAGTATACCACCATTCTCTGTTAGAGAATGAAGAGATCAAGTGACAGATCCAAGAACTGATCCACAAGGGGCACATCCATCCCAACTCATCACCTTACGGGAGCCCAATTGTGATGGTACAAAATAAATATGGAACAAGACGACTCTGCATTGATTATCGAGCCCTGAATAAAATCACAGTAAAACATAGGTACCTGATTCCCTGAATCGACGACCTCCTTGATCATCTCACAGGGGTCAAATACTTTAGTAAGATTGATCTGAAGTCTAGATACCACCAGGTCCCGATAGAACATACAAATGTATAGAAGATCACCTTCAAGTCAAAGAAAGGTCTTTTTGAATGGTTTCTCATGCCCTTTGGTTTGAAAAATTATCCAACCATTTTCATGAGGATGATTGACGCTATCATGTGACCATTCACCAATAATGTTTTAGTGGTGTATTTGGATGACATCCTCATTTACAACAAGACTTGGGCAGAACACTTGCAGCATATTCGACAGGTTCTGCACACCCTGCAGCAACACCAACTCTACACCAACTTGGACAAATGCTCCGTCGGCATGGATAGGGTTCATTAACTAGGCTACATCATTGATCAACATGACATACATGTGGATCCAGCCAAAATCCAAGTCATCCATGAGTGGCTAGCCCCAACCACACTCACTCAACTTCAGAGCTTCTTGGGCCCTGCCAATTTATACCACAGGTTCATGTTGGGATTATCCCATATTGCTTGGGCCTGCAACCAAGTAACTAGGGGTGGTGATAAGGATAAATTTGTGTGGTTTCGGTCCCGACAAAAAGCATTCGATTATTTGAAGCAATGATTGTGCAGAGCTCCAGTACTTTCACTACCGAACCTGCAAAATCCCTTTGAGATTAAGACATATGCTTCAGACTATGCTGTGGGTGCCATTATTACTCAGCATGACCACCCTATGGTCTATCATAGTGAGACACTATCATATGTTGTTCATAAGTAACCTACTTACGACTAAGAAATTTACTCCATTGTGCAAGCCTACCTCTAGTGGAGACATTACATTCTTGGGAAGGAGATAGTCATCCACAATGATCATAAGCCACTGCAATTCATGTAGACATAAGGAAAATTGCATAATGACCACCATTATAAGTGGTCCACATACTTGCATTAATTCCACCTCAACAGCAAGTGTAAAAAAATAAGCACCAACTACATCATTGATTGCCTTAACAGACCGCCAATCATGACACTCACCACGGTGATAGAATCTTTCATCCATGAGACATCTATATGGCCCCACCTCTATGAGACAAACCTGGACTTTGACACCACCTACCAAATATTGGGCGAAAATGCAGTTGTCGCTAATTTCCATCTTCAGGATGGGTTGTTGTTCCATCTGGGCCATATCTGCATTCCATCAAGCGAGAAAGTGAAGTTGATTTGGGAATCCCACTACAATCGGGTGGAAGAACACTTCATCATTGAAAATAAAGTGGAAATCCTGCATAAACATTTCTACTGGACAAAACTTTGACAGGAGGTCAACAAGTATATGAGGTCTTGTACTGCTTGCACGATTTCCAAACTGACCACTAAGAAATAAGGCCTGCACACCCCTCTGCCTACTCCTGACAGGGAATGGGAATCCATCTCAATGGACTACATGTCAGGCCTCACATCCACCAAGCGGGGAAATGACTGTGTTTTTGTGGTTGTGGATCGCTTTTCTAAGATGGCGATTCTGGCCACTTGCAAGAAGAACATCACACCAGAGGCCACTGTTAAGATCTTATTTGAATGAGTTTGGGTACATTTTGGAATCCCACAAACCATTGTCTCAGATGGGGACAGTCGATTTCTAAGCACATTATGGTCAAGTCACTGGTCACTGCTGAACACTAAGCTCACCAAATCCATGGCCTTCTACCCCAATACAAATGGCCAAACCGAGGTTGTAAATCAAATGATCATGCATATCCTATGCATGTATAACTCCAAGAACCCTCACACATGGGATGAGAGTCTCCTCTATGTTCAACATAGCTACAACTGAGCCCTGCATAGCTCAATCAACCACAGACCCTTTCAGGTTGGGTTGGGATTCCAACCATTGGGTCCCATAGATGTTGCACTACCCCTTGCGATCACCTCGACCAACTCATCTGCTTCTCTAACTGAAGTTGACAAAGCCACCCGGTTCATTGAGCGGATCCAACAAATCTGCCAACAAGTTCAAGATACCCTACATAAGTCTAATGACAAGTACAAGCAGTGCCATGATCAACACCAGGTGCCACATAAGTTTCAGGTGGGCGACAAAGTTTGGTTGCACTTGCATAAAGAGTGCCTTACATGACCCCATCACAAGTTTCACCCACTCCATTATGGATTGTACATCATCACCAAGGTTGTGGGTGATAATGATTTCGAGCTCATTGTTCCTCCTTTCCTTGGCTTGTACCAAGTGTTCAACATGGATATCCTTGGACTGTATTTCCCTCCATTATTGGACACCTCAAAGATAATAGAACAAATGACACCAACAGAGCTCAACCCCGAATGCATACAACATGCATCCAATGACCAGATTGTGGACAAACATATCAAGGGAAATTGCCAGAAAAGGATCCAACTTTATCGATTTTTCAAAGAAGGGAATCTCCTACACCAAGGAAAGTGGCTCACTCGGGGCCAAATTCAGCAAATTTTTTTGGTTCCCTGACTTGTGGGGCCATTTTGAGGCCCTAAACAACGTTTTTTAGGTTCTCCACATTCACATAGATTGAAATTTGCAATAGAGAATTTGTCTAATTCACACTCATTTCAACCCATACCAGTTTGGTGTTTGAACCTGAAGCTATGGTACCACTATGAAATGTACCCAGCCACCAACAGGCTCGGTTGGGCTACTTCAAATCACACTTCAAGATCTAATTTCAAATTTTGATAGCATTTAATTAATAAAGAATCATGAAACAAACACATACTATAACCAAGATTCATGCTACAACATAAAATACATGTACAATATGCCATGCGAAACAATAACCATGAAGCATGCATATTATAAATACATATCTCAGAGTTAATAATTAATACATAGTGGAAATAAATATACAAGCATAGAAACACATAATAGAGACAACTTATCTTTATTAAAAGCAATCACCAATTGGCTGCAGAACAAGGACGTTCCACCCAACTTTATATACTGATGTTCCAAGTCTCAACAACAATTCACCCCTGAGCTAGGGCTATGAATCCATAAGGATAGGTTCCATAGTGACACTTAGCTTCCAAAACCATTCAAAACTCAATCTCTCACAGGTTTCTCGATACATATTAATCCAAGGTACACCAACTCTCTTCTCTACATCATGCACCACCCAAACACATTGAACCTCCTTCACTTCCACACAGTCCTTTAGGATGTCCACTTCTTTCCATGGCTCGAGTTCATCTGGTAAAGAATCTCCATGCTGAAACTCTCAAATTTCATAGCTACGAGTAAGGCTCAACACATGCCAATGCATCTCATGGATAAAGGCACCAATTCATAGCTGGAATACACCAGTAATTACTACAACCAGCAAAATAATGGCTTCTTTCCTCAACAATTTGTCCCCATGTCCCAACTAAGAACAAGCATGAATAAGTAATGATGAATGAGAAAAAATGAATGAATAAGAACCCCCAAATAATCCATGGGAGGTCTATATTTTATTACATGAAATAAAGAACCACATGGACTTCCCCCCAAGAATCTCATGTAACCACGTTTCTCAATTAAAACCAAGATGGGTAATTAAAAAATAATAAAAATACTTATTCCCTTTAGCCCCTTCTCTCATGGAATCATAGCCCCTATTACTTTGTCCTAGTCTATCTTGTAGCCAGTGATGTATTTTATTATTTTCAATGTTCAAAGTATTACATTTCCTAGGCACTCCCACCTCTTTTAATTGTTTAGGAACTCCGACCTTTCATCAAATAAACAAAATACATTATTAATATAGGGACTCAAAACTGAAGTATTCAATATAATGAGAGAATAAACAAACAAATTGGAGAAGTAAGTGAATCGAGTAAAAGTAATAAGACAATATCACCAATAGTATTTATAAATAATAATATCAAGATAGAGGTCGAGGTATTGTTGGCTGCTCACAACAACCCCCTTATTTTTATTTAATCAAAATCTAGGGTCCCTCTAAATTTTACTTGGATTCTTCGTTTGTTTCCCTTTGAATTTATTGGAGTGGTATTGGTTTGCTTTGTTTCAAGGTTGGTTGGAGTTTATATTCTTTTCTTTTGTTTGGTTTGAATTTCATGAAATTCAAATGCCATTTCATTTTTTTTTCTACAGAGTTTTGATGTTGATGGACGAGCTTCATAATTTGGGAGTTTGTTATTACCTCTTCTTTATTGAATTTATCTTCTATGAGAATGGCTTGGTTGAAGACATGGATTAAGAACAATGATTTTACAGGAAGAAAGCTTATTGTGACACATATTTTCTACAACATTTTTTCACATTTGATCAAATTTGAATGAAGGAGAGACGAGCAAAGAATTCTTAATTATTTAAACGAAAACATCAATTTTTATCAATTGCGTACTTTCGTTTAAATTATTATTATGTTTTCATCTTTTTCTCATTAGAAAGTTTGATTATTCTATATAATGGGTTCAATACGTCATCAAATAATCTCTTGTTTGGTTTCTCATTTTCAAAAAATCATTTGGTGGGTTTAATTAATTAAATTCTTTTGTCATTTTTCATCTTATTTCAAAATAAAATCAAAATAAAAAAGAATTATCTATCATTTATTTTATTTTGTGGAAAACAAAAATTAATATTTTTCTCCTCTCCGTCAACTTGAAGCTTCTAGAATTTTAAGATCATATTTGAAAGGAAAATATAAACAATATTTGTTTACAACTTATAGTTAGTTGAAATTCATTTTAATTGTATTGTTCTTGATTTTGTTTTATTCACAATTTTAGGTTATTAATTTGGTTTCTTTTTGTTTCATAGGTTTTTATTATCAGTTATTTGGTATGGATCTGATCACGACTTGATTTTCTTATCTAAATACGTTCAAGATAATTGATCCAAAAATAACATTGGATTTCTGCAAATAATTTATGAGCAACAATAGATAAGATTTGGAAATGCGTTCAAGAACAAACAAATAGTTTTGTGGGACTGATTGCAACCAAACCGTGAACAATCTGAAGAAACGTTTGAAAATTCATCTGCAGAATAGACCCATTTAGCTTATATGCTAAATGTTTCTCAAACAAATGCACAATTTGAGAGATAGTTTTGTTTCTTTACGAGGCAAATTTCAGGTGGCGGAAATTATTAATGATGCCCAGACTGTTCATTCATTGCATAAATATATGACAAAGTTCAGAGCCTGGGAGATCCAATAAATCCAGAGGACTTTTATCTTTTCTTTTTGTATATTATTGATTTTGTAAACTTTTTCTTTTCAAACGGAGTAACAGATGGTTGTAATTTTGGGAGAATGGACCAGTACTGTCGAAGAAGAATATGGAATTCCAGATTGCTTAATGACTTTTGTCCTGTGAGTAAAAGGGTTTTGTTTTCATTATAATATCTTCATATTCTTTGATTCATTGACTATGCATTGATTTAAATTAGCTTTAGTCTGTTTTATCAATACATGGTTAATTTCTATTATTTATGTATTAATTTTGTCAATCTTTAACAATCTATTATCCCAATTATCTTAGTCTTGGTGATTATATTATTTTGATACAAATCTTGTATTATATTGAGTTTATTCATGTAATTCGGATTTGTAAAGATATAATTGTTCAATTGAGATTTTTCTTATTGTCAATTAATCTATTATATCTTCTCTAAGGATCGTGATTTGAAAGTTGTTTTTTCTGCATTTTAAATAATATTTAAATTGTGAGTCAAAGTGATTTTTATCCTGACACTGTCACAATCTTAGAATTATACAACCTTCTGCTATAGATTTCTCTTAACAGAAAGGTTGTTGGAGCAATGTTATACAGGAAGACACAACCATAAGTTCTCTTTAAATACTGGCCAATTATAGGTTAATGATTTTCTTTTTGTTTTGATTTATATTTTGTGAATGTAAATTAACATTTAAGCTTAAGTATTTTGTTTATTTAAGTTAAAACATTATTTTTTACATTCATTTTTTTTCCTTTTTTAGTTTCAAGGTTAAAATTAGACTAATAGTATGTTCTAAATCTATTTAATTCTTCATAAGATTTAGTTCTCTTGTACAATCTTAGTTTATAAGGTTTCTCATAAATCTTACACCTGTTTATTTGTAAATGTTGTATATAAAAGTGAGAATAGTGAATGTATATAATAGTTCTTCGTTAATGCATATTTAGTTATTTTATTTTCATAGTTTAGATTGGATCCCTTTATCAGCTAGCGAAGTCGTTAAACCCATCAGGGGTAGTTATTCGAAACGGCTTGGGTTATTTGGACAACCTCGGACCAGAATATTCCCTTCCAGCTGATGATGTGTCATAAATGCTCGTCAATAGATGACACTAGAAGGAGGGTCAAGGTAAATTTAATGATTAAATGTTTTACCCCTCATCCTATCATAATTCTAGATTTATAAATTGTTCTTCTGTGTCATCTTGAAATGCACTAGAAGGAAGACCAGAAAGACAAGGTGGCCTTGTTGGAGTCTTTGTTTCGAATTTATTTAATTTTCCATGGCTCCCCAAATTGCTGTGTTGGAACATGGTTTTCACTTATCATTACATAATATTCCCAACAAGAAAGTCTCTCGGTTGTCCAAACTCGCATTTGATGGTGGGGGGAATGTATTTGCAAAATACCATCTTAACAAGTTTTGGTGTAAATGCATCAAGCATGATATTTTTGATTTAAAGGTTTTATGTAGATTGTTCTCTTTTAGTTTCAGGGGTCAGATTAAACATTGGTTTGACTCTTTTCCATCATATCACAGTATTGATTGGTTTCAATTTGTAGAGGAATTTTTAGATTCTTTTGAAATCTATGATTACAATCGATTATGTGAAGAATTTCAGGTTCTACTAATCAATGACAATTCTTCTCCAGAGGTATTTTTAACAAGCATCCATCATGTTCTCTATAAATTTAAACTTGATGACATGTCATTTGTACTAGATATCCTCTCTGATTTTTGTACCCCTTTAATCCAACCATTTTTTATCGCAGATGATGAATCAGTTAGAAATCCTATCACTCGATTACGAGATGAATTTTGTTTGCAAGATGAGAGGAATCCACCAGAAAATCTTGAACAAGTAAGGGAGGTAGAATATATTGAAAAGGTTCTTACTGACAATCAAATTGGTCTTTCCTCTAAATCATTGCATATTCAATCCTTGACCATCGTGGAAGAATATTTGATGTTGGGTCAAGGTGAATGTCCATATTTGTAACACCCTAGTTTCCCCTAGTTTGTAATTAATCATAAAATAGGATTACCATGCTAAGGCATGTGGACGATGTAAATGTATTATTGTTAAATTGCCCATAACTCACTGTTGGGGGGTGAAGCCATGAAGTACGAGCCATGATATATCTAGAGGAAAGAAATCAGTTAATGAAGAAAGGAATAGTGGTTGAATTATCAACCACACCCATGAATGGAAGCATGGTATAACAGTAGAATGTCAGCTCGAAGTACCACAGAGACCTACAGACCCGAGCTTCCTTCTGACAGAAGGAATAGGACATGTCAGAAACCTTCCAGAGGAGGGAAGGTAATATACATACAAAGACATAACAAGAGAGGAGACACGGGGATGAGAGAACAAGCTCGTAAGGGAGATGTTCGAACCCAAAGGAAGTGTCGAGAACACGGCCTAAAGGACCTGAACGAGAGCTTGATGTTGAGGAAGCATCTGATAAACCTCACAGGGTCGTTGTGACAGAGAGAGTTTCTATGAAAGATGGCGTAAATTCCCTAGTGATATCATGGCTTGGCATGGGGTTGGCCAGAGTGTTAAGAATGAATTCCTCTGAGCCTATGGGTGGGTGGAAAGGCACACACCCACAGTCGGTTGGTTGGATGCAACCTGTAATGGATAAATATTCTCATACCTTGTGAAATTAAACTGTAATTATGTAATGAAAAGGGATATACTGTGAAGGACCCAGGCATGTGTATGTTTTCTTAATGGCTTTACTGTATCTTTTTATTCTCATTTAAATTGTGTATTTAAGAAAGTATGGATTGGACAAGTTTTGTATTCGTAAATTCTTACGCCCTATGGTGGCTTAAGCTAGATCCATGAATTGTGAGTTCATCGACCTTGGACACAATTTCATGTAGGCATGTCGACACTCGTAATTGTTCTGATTCCCTTGGAGGAGGGATTCTGTTAAAGATCAGGAGAGATAGTTCATGTATGCACAGGTTATCTGTGAGGCAGGCAGAGACCAAGAACCACTTAATTTATAGAGTTGAAGAATGAGCATAAGGGGTGTGCGGAAGGATTCTTCCAAGCGTTAAGTTCAAGAGAAAGAGCGCAAATCTCTTAAGCCTTTCAGAGGTAAAGAAGCTCATGAAGAACAATGAGCTTGAAGTACCGAAAGGGAAGGTCCCTTGTTTGGAAGACGAATGGACAAAATCGGTTTGGAAGAAGCTACGGTCTGTTGTGACCGTTGGGTACGAGAAAGAGCGTGGGAGTTAACCCTAGAGTCATTTGGACTTCGCGAGTTCATCGTAAGGGAGGTAAAATCACCAAAGTCCCAAATTTGAGGATGCTCAGGAACCATCCCGACCATCAGATCTAGGAGGTAGACGATAGTCAAGTTAACATAACTACCCATGACTTAAGAATCTGATAGTGGAGATGGATGTGAGTCGTTTAACGAGAGGAGAGGCCATCCTGGTCATTATATCGACTCAAATATTCAATGGAGTTACAGAATCAAACCCCAGGTGCTCGATTTAATCAACGATTGGGAATCATTGTGGAGTGCGAAGGTGAATTTAGTGGGCCTGCTAGTTCATGACCTGCAATCAACCCACGTTGTTGATCTCATTTGGGATGGAATATCAACAACTAGGATTATACTAGAGTCGAGTGAGCACTTCTCAGATTACGGAGGTGGGACCCTGTAATCACTGTGAACCATTGATCTATGAATGGAGATCGAGGGCAGGGAATCATTGTGGAGTGCCAAGACAAAAGTAGCAGGCACGCTAGTTCGCATCCTACAATTCACCATTTCCATTGATCTCATCGGGCTAGAATATCAACTACTCTGGTGGAACCAGGTTGTGTGAGTACTTCCATATTGTAGAGGTTGAGCTCTCTAATAAAAAGAACGCACATTGGGACCCCACAATTGATGTGAACCATCGATCGACAGACACCTCGGTATCAGTAGGATCATGATCGTGAATAGTTGTGATATGGGTGGTAATGAGCCCTTTTGTAAATTTGTGGAGTAACGAAGTCCCTCGGTACCGTCGGTACGAAAGAATCTAAAAGCTCAGAAGAGGTAATGTTTTCAATAGAGAAGATGAGACCCAACATAGCTAGACTCATAGGAGGAACGAAGGTTGAGGCCTTTGAAAATCTACCAAACTCTTCCAAGTTGAACGAAGTCAAAAAATCAGGAGGAGGAGCGACAACATCCATGAGATCGGTTGCGAGGAGAAGCCTTGACCGTTAGATCAACGTCAAGGGAAGAAAAGGAGAAGCGTTGGGAAGGAACAGATCCAAATCGTCGGATCTAAGTGAAAATGGATGTTATTCATCTAATATAAGGTAAAGTGTATGAGTTTTAACATTTGTATGCATGGGAGGGTTGACTAGCCAAGGTCCCGAAGTCCCGAAGTGAATTGGGACCATTCATCGCCAAGAGGGACAAGTAGTGCAATATCTACAACTCCTGAGTGAGATATTGTGGTCAAGGAGAGAGAAGAATCGCCGAAGACCTAAAGTATATCCAGAACATTGATCGCCAGGAGACAGGTATCAGCAGATTGGTAACTCCGAAGAAATCATTTCAAGAGTTTCATTCGAGAGTTGAAACTCCCAAAGCCCAGAGAGCCGGAGAGACAAAGTGAATCTCAACCATCAAATCGAAAGGGACACATGGTAGAGATCTATTGTCCTGGGGTGAAAGAAACCCAAAGACCTGAAGAGAATATAGAGCTTCATATCCAGAGGGCATGTGGCTACCGATCGTGAACTCTGGGTGAAAATACTCTTGGAGAACACGATGGATAAGAGTTTGAAATCGCCGAAGCCCGAACAACCGAAGCAGCTGGGATCCATCAATCTGAAGGAGGATACATGTCATCAGATAACGAACTTCGAATAGAACATTCCAAAGGAAACAAATCAAAGAGAATTTGAATTTTGAGATGTCTGAAGGCCGAAGTTCTGAAGTAGACGAAAGCAATCGATTTAAGGTGGACGCATATTACCAGATCTAGCACTCCGGGTACGAAATACTTTGGAGGAAAGTAGAGGGTGAGAGTGCTAGAGTCCTGAAGAGGAATCTCAACCATTGATAAAGAAGGGGGATAAAGGTCATTGATCCAGTCTTGGTTGAAAAGAGATAAAGAACCGAAGTAAGCCTCAATCGTCCAATTCAAGTGGACACATGACATAATTCTTCATACTTCGAGGGGAATTAAAAGTTGAGGCTTGAGATTCCCAAAGTCCGAAATCATGAAGCGATCAATGTCATTGATTAAAGAGGATATGTGGAAGGAGATCTGTCACTATGAGAGAAGGTAAGGGTTGAGATTTGAATCTTTCGAAACCTGAATCACAAAATAAATCACAAACGTTGATTTAGAAAGGTTAGATTTGATCCGTAGATTCATAAAGGATAGATATAAGCCGTCAAGTTCATAAGCACTGTCAAGGTCATGAGATCAATGGTCCCATTGTATTGTAGGGACTAAAGGTGTGCGAACTTTAAAAAGTTGAGGGAGGGACACAATCCAGACCACGGTTTTGGAGAAAGGACATGTGGAGGCTGAAGGTGAATTGTGGGGCAAAAATTAGTTTGGCTTAAAACCACCCTTGGTTGTGCCCGCAATCATGTGGTTACATAAGGACATTTTCCAAGGTTATATCAAGGAAGGGGATTATTAGAAAAGGAGCTAGCACCTAGACTTCGATATTTCGCAGGCGTGAAAAGAAGGGTCGTGGGTACCTTTAGACCTGCACCAGGAAGTCGAAAGGGTCTGTGTCTAATTATAGAATGAGACCGTGAAGGTATCAAAGAGTCGTTTGGCTCTAGAATCAGATATCCTTGACTGGGAGGTCAGACTGGTTCCTCGACCTTCAAAATTAGAAACCATGGATGGAGAATCTGTCCTTTAAGAAAAGAAAAAAAAATTATGCCCCGTCATGGGTGTATTACAAATTGGTATCAGAGCATGGTTACAACACTTGGCCTTCTTGGGCTCATGTATGAGTCATATAAGGAGGTATTTTTATATACATTTACTCCTTGAGAAGAAGGACTGCAGATTGAACCTGTGATTTTAGGAATTCTTGTTGAATTTCAACAGAAGAATTTCTTTAGCCCTTTGTCAAAGTGATAACTACTCTTACTAGAGTAGGGATATGCTAATTAACATTTATAATAAGACTTGAATGTGGATAGATGAAGGTGGCAGGGTTCTGTCAAGGGCAGCTGAAGCCTGAAGGACGAATGACTTGGTGTTTGTAACACTGCTTCTAAGCATGGGCAGTTGGAACTTCAAACATTGATGATGGTGGATTATATAATGGTTAATACCTTTGTGGGCTTAAAGGAATCTGATAGGATCAGGTAGGATCCTTGGATGTTATAGTTACTTATTTAAATTAAAATCAAAGTATATAACTCCTCATGACCAAAGAAAAGTGACAAGGGAAAAACCCTATGGACGTTGAGGCAATAAGGTTTTCTTGCTAGACATTGTCGCATAAAGAGGAAAGTGACCCTAGTTGGTTATTGTCATAAGAGAAGGAAACATCAATATGAGATATGACTATGAGATTAGTCCTGTAAGTGACTGAAATATCAAACTAAAGGACACTAATGATGAAATTAAACTATCAAGTGAATGCATGAGCTAAAAGGGTGCAAGAGATGCACCTACTTATACATGAATGTGTATACACGATCATAAGGATGATTGGAATATCCTTGGGAAAATGATATAGAATCCTGATATGGCCATTTGTGTGAATGACATGGAAAAAGTGAAAGCAATAAACTAGCATGATGAATACTTATCTATGTTTAATTATGCTTGAGTGCATGGGTTTAATGCATTGTTGAGCTTCCTAACATGAAGCCTGATATTAATACCAGTTAGGTATGAATGATATTAAACATGCAAGTGATGCACATGTATGATGTAAGAATATAGTTATAAGATACAATATGGTTTCCCTGATGAGTGAAATATAAAGAAAGAATTTCTCTTGTTCAGAATAAATGAATACTATGGAAGCATGGATGAATCCATTCTGAAGAGTCATGAAAGTTCTATTCCAAATAATAGCTTGAGGGGGAATGTATTCCCTTTCCTCAGGAAATACTAATATAATTAGATAAAAGGGG
>ML786718.1:159850-198247 GCA_009831015.1 Picea engelmannii | reverse complement strand
AAAATGGAAGCTAGATTGAATTTTGGAGGAATCGTAATTGGTATCTCAATTCATGGCATTAAAGTTAGACATTTAGATTTAAATTTGTTATTTCTTATCGTTTTGTAAATGAGAAATTGACATGAAATGTTCATTGCTTGTGTCTTTTTGTTATAGTGAAAAGTATTGTAACATATTTTAGTTGTGGGAATAATTCCAGTGGACATTTTATCTGTGTTTCAAGGTTTATTTCTATCTGTCATACGCGATATTTTGTAGATTTTAAAACTGTTCTTTCTTCTAGCTTTGTAAATGAGGCTTTGACATGAAATATTGGCGTCTTTTATTAGTTTCTCTATCAATGCAAAGTGATTGTTACATATTTCGGTGTATCTATTCTGGAGGTTGAGGGAATGACTACAATGAATATACTACCTATGTTTCAAAGTTTGTTTCTATTTGTTGAATGCTATATTAATGCAGATTCTTCATCGTCGGTGCATTTCTTTTCCTCCAATTTTATTTAGGTTGGTGAATGCTTCTTTGTATCGGAAATGAAGAATATTTCTTGGTGAATATAAAGAGTACATTTTTCTACCCGCAAGGGGATTAAAGCACTAAATTTATCATAGTTAATATTGCAAAGATAAATCTATCAAGACCGAGGGAAGAAAGAAGGAAAATTTCAGAATCTAGCAACAAAAGGGATTGTTGCATTGTAGACATTGCGACCGTACATCAAAAAGGCACTTTGGAAGGAAGTCGAGTGATGAGTAAGCTAACCATTTAAATTTACAGAAATTAAATTTACACATATTTATAGTTAATTAAATTTACAAAAATTAAATTTAATTAATTTGTCCTGACTTAATGTTAATGTTATTTTTATTGTGATTTCTAATATGATTTTTGATGTTATTTCTATATTATATTTGTGACCTGATTTTATACATAATATTGATGATGAACAACACTAATTTATTTTCCAAAACAAATGTTTTTTAGTGCAATTAAAGTTACAATTAAATAATAACAAAAAAATTCATAATTTTTATCTAAATTATATACAAAATGACAAAAAATATAAAAATAAAGAAATAGATTCCAAACTATTTTTATGACATCTGGGATGGAATTTAAATATGTGATGAATAGACATATATAAAAATAAAGAGAAAAATCTATGTTTTAAATTTAATTTGTAACTTGAAGTTTGTAATCAACAAAAAAAAATTAAAAATTATTATATCTTCAAACATAAATAATGTTTTAGGATTAATATTTTTCTTTATTTTATATTTTATAGGATTATCTTGATTCAAGTTTATCACACATAAATTGTGTAAATAAGTTGTTACAGGCCTATTCAAACTAAAAGTAGCCACATTGAAATTATAGAGGAAAGTATTAAATATTAGGACCAAAATGTGCATACATTTGATAAAGAACTATAAACACAACTTCAAAGATATTTTAAATGTCTGTTTTACATCAGAATGACGTATAATCCTATAATCTGATTTATATTTTATAGGATTATCTTGATTCAATTTAATCACACATAAATTGTGCAAAAAGTTGTTATAGGCCTATTCAAATTAAAAGTAGCCACACAAAAATTATAGAGGAAAGTATTAAATATTAGGACCAAAATGGAAACAATGCAAATGAAAGATCTCGAGGCAAAAATGGTAATATTTTTTGCATGTGTCCCACTCCCTCTAATGTTATTACCATTATGAAAGACAAATTTGTATAAGCATTGGAACATAGATTGGAATAGGAAGTTCATTGAATACATTGCAGAATGGTATATTTTGAAATGATTTAGATGCCATTGAAGGATCAGTGGAACAATGTAAGTATTATTTGCAAAGTCTCATTTTAGAAGCTTCTACAAAATTTCAATTCTTTCCTATTGAAGGACTACCATGTTGTGCTATTAGTATATATTTGATCTAAAGCTACAACATGATTGTATATTGCTGAGTTTTGTAGTATTCTCCCATAGTAATGAGGTATTTGATATGAACATGACCATAAACATTTCAGAAACATAAATGTGAAGAGAAATAATCATCAACTATCTTCCTCAGCCTCAAAGAAAAAACAGATATCAATGATTAAATATGACAAAGAATGATCATCTTTGAATTCGGCAAGATGATCAATTTACAACTTAGAAAGTAGCAAGGCATCATTCATGCATGACAATGAATGTATCAATAAACCATAAACAAGGGAATAAGCTTGAAATGATGAAGATTTCCATTAATCATCATGCAATGATCAATTAGTTATAGGAGTATAAATCTATTTTGACTTAATGAAATCAACGAAAAAAAGATAGTGACAATAGGAGAGAAATTGATAATTTTGAACTTCATCAATTGAATATCAAGCACATTGTTTATCTGAACAAAAAATTGAGATTTCCTAAGGTCTGGAACATTTTGGGTTTTCATTTGTTATGTAGATAAATTATTTACACTTGGTTGGGCCTCCATTTTCTTTGTCTTTTTGTTGTTTCATGTCTAATATATTGATGCTACAATTGTCTTTATCATTAATCCAACTATTGTCAATGTTTTTATTGAAGGCATATTGTGTCAGTGATTCATCTGTCAATCCCCTAATGTTTTCATTGAAGGAATACTATTTCATGGTGCAGAGAGTAAAACCCCTTATATGAAATGTTAGCTAGATGAATACATTTTCTAGATTGTAGCTATAAGACAGTAATATACATGAATTTTTGGTTTAGAGAATTAAGATTACAGAGCTACAATTTAATATACAGAGAATAGAAAACATACAAATTACCAAACAATTCATATGAAAGACAAATTCAATTTTTTTTATTTTTTTTATCTATCTTGATTCAAATGAAAAAAAGTATCTTGATTCAAACCCAATCAGTTCAGATTCATGGCTTGGCCACAGGGCTGGCCCCCCATGACCAAGTCACAGCCCGTGGACTGTGACTTGGCTACGGGGGGCCAACCCTATGTCCAAGTTGTGGGTGTTCCCATGGCTTGGCCACAGGGTTGGCCCCCTATGGCCAAGTCATATCTCGTAGACTTTGACTTGGTCGTGGGGGGCCAACTTTGTGGCCAAGCAGTGGGCATGCCTACAGCTTGGCCACAGGGCTTCCCCCCCCACGACCAAGTCACAACCCGTGGAATGTGACTTGGCTATGGGGGGACAACCCTATGGCCAATTTGTTGGTGTTCCCATTACTTGGCCATAGGGCTAGCCCCCCGTGGTCAAGTCACAGTCAAAATGACAAATTAAATTAATCTTTAATTAAATTTAAATTAAATTTTACAGAAATTAAATTTAAATTTAAATTTACAGAGATTAGGATTACCTACAACTCCAAGACCCGCTCTTCACCACTCTATCCACCTGCCTGTAGGACCGCACCAAACAGGACTGCCCTCCAACAGTACCACACCAAACACGACCACGCCAACACACTCACTCACACTATCACTCACACTATCACTCACACTATCACTCACACTCACCAAGAACTCATAAAAATTGTAACAATCACAATGTGTGGTAAATATATAAATATTTTTCCGGTCGAAAGAATGTTTCGGCTGAAAAGTTATTTCGGCCGAAAAACTATTTTGGCCAAAAAAATATTTCGGCCGAAAAAAGATTTCATCTGAAATATGCTTTCGGTTGAAATAGCTTTTCGGCCATAATATATTTTAGCCAAAAAGAGGTTGTCAGATGAAAAAAATCCTTCCAGCTAAAATTGTACACGAAAATCAAGGGTGTCATCATGGTACCATTCGATTTGACATTCAAAGGTTTGGCTTAAACATATTTCGCCCGAAAAAATAGAGATTTTCGCCGAAAAAAATATTAGTGTGGCCGAAAAAATGTCTTTCAGAATTATGGAGATCTAATTCTCATGAAAATGTTACCCACCTTAATGAATTTACCTTCCCATTCTTGTTATTGATATTCGATTTTGCTTTCATTGCAGGATTGAAGTTACTCCGATGGTTGCACTAGTAATATGACTACACTTAGTATTTTGATGTGTTAAGTAATCTAGAGTAGGTGTAGAAATAGAGTCTTTTTGGGTTTTTCTTTCCTTTTCAAATTTTCATTTGAATAATCCAGTTATGAAGGAATGAGGGTATGTATAAAGAAACATCGTTTGAATTTTGTCAGGGAAGTCTTCTTTCAATTTCTTTCTTTTTCCTTTTCACATCTTTCTTGATTAAATGGTTCTTTTTCAAAACTTGGCAGCATCATGCAATGATTTCAGATATTATGAAGCATTAGTAAAGAGGTTAGGGATTTGATATTAGTTTTACCCTAACAAACATATCTTACCGCTGCACGTAATTGAAACCATCCTAGTTAAGGATTTTTCTATTTCCTTGTAGTTTATGTGACTTTTAATAATAAGATTGGTCAAAATGATGTATCATGCATCACTATATTAAGAAAATAAATTTCCTATACAAAAACTCTGAACCTTGTAGTTCTTCCTTTTGATCCTCATTCTCTATGAGAGGTTGGCCTCATTTTGTTTTTAGTCAAATTATTTTTAAAAGTGTGCTTTTTCTTTTTCGATTTTGTTTGCTTTGATGTACTTCTGATTTTGAAGCCCATTAATGATTCAGTTTTTTGTGTATATATATTTTTTTGTTTTCTTTGATTACTTTGATTGAATTTTCTTCTTGTCTATCTTTTTGAATCAATATATTTATGATCGAAGAGCGATTGTCGAAGGAAGAACTCATTTCAAGACTTATGTTTTTAAAAGCAATTTGAAACAGTTCAAACAGTTTCTGATGTTAAGGTTCAACACATATAATTGATTTATAAGTCAGTTGAGTGCTATGAAATCATAAACGGTCTTTGTCAGAGTATTACCCCTGAAATGTGTCGAAATATTTGGGAATTACGATTATATTTAGACTTGTTACACCATCCCTATTCTTAAAAGATCACTTTTAAGCACTTCCCCATTCTCTAGATGATTTCTTAATTGAAATATAAAATATCTAAACCATGATAAAACTTCCAGTACTGAAAGCAAATAAATAGTGACCAGTAATATACTTGTCCTATAATCAATATCTAAATTATATCATTATAAATGACATAAGAGGGTTGAAAACACTTAAGTGTGGGAAATGTGTGTAAACCCATCAGGGTACTGAACAAGCCTGCTAAAAGTGGGTAAATACACACATGATACCAAGGCAATTTCATCGGGGTACTGAACAGGCCTGCTGGCAATGAAGCAATGTTGAGTTCGATAGATATAAGGTATGTTCTTATAAGTTAACTTTGTATGGGAGTATATATCATGAATAGAAAACTATTGGATGGGATTAAAGTACTTGAGTGGGTTTAATGACATCCATGTCGAGGCTATAAATTCCTGTTGGAAGCAGTGGCTCTATCAACAGTATTGAAGTCATTTTTATAGACATCGTTACCCTTTGATCAAAACACACTTTCATGCTATAATCTTCTGTAAAAGCATTTATTCTTCTTTTTTTATTATAATCGTGGTAATATTTTATAAATCTGAGCTAATCTTAATATTGTGTGACCTGAAAGGGAATTTGTTTCAAACCAGCTTAAAAACCATCTACAAGTCTTGTTATTTTTCCCTGAGATGAAAGTTTGACAGTTCAGAGATAACTGCTTTGCCTAGTGAGTCACCATTTGTTGGTTGCCCACAACAACCCCCTTATTTTTCTTTAATCAAAATCTAGAGTCCCTCTAAATTTTACTTGGATTCTTTGTTTGCTTCCCTTTGACTTGTTTAGAGTGGTATTGGTTTTCTTTGTTTCGAGGTTGGTTTGAGTTTATATTCTTTTCTTTTATTTGGTTTCAATTTCATGAAATTCAAATGCCATTTCATTTTGTTCTCTACTGAGTTTTGATGTTGATGGATGAGCTTCATAATTTGGGAGTTTGTTATTACATCTTCCTTATTGAAAATTATCTTCTATGAGAATGGCTTTGTTGAAGACATGGATTAATAAAAATGATTTTACAATGATAACAATTGTTGGATTACTGAGAGGGGGGGTGAATCAGTAATAGAGCAATTATAATCCTTTTTAAACCAAATAATCCAAGTGTTATATCAATGTAGAATTATCATCCAATAATGAACAATGAACAAATGAACAATCATACACATACACAGTACACCATTGTTTTATGTGGAAACCCAAAGCGAGAGAAAACCACTGAATGTTTTTTCTTATATGTCTTGAAGAATTACCTTCATTAGAAGCACCAACTTCCTTTGTTTTCCAGATGCAAATGGAAGGAGGCTCCAACCCCCTAGATTCTCAGGATACAACCTGAGGGAATCTCAAACTCCCCAATTCTCTAGCTACAATCAGAAGGAGGTTACAACCCCCTATGTTCTCCGGATACAACCGGAAGGTGGATACAACCACCTGTCCTTGACTTGTCCAACCGCCCTAAAGTAGAAGTAGAATGATGGAACTATTGTCACACTATCATTGTGAGATATACCACTGTAAACATATACCAATAAACTTGAACCATGCATCAACCATGCATCAACCTGTATCTCAACCTGTAATCAACCTGTACCATAAACAAGTGCATCAACCATGCACCAACCTGTACCAAACAACATGTAATCAAACTATACCATAAACAAGTGAAACCAGCCATGTACCTAGTATGTACCAATCATGTTTCAACTACTCATCAGCTATGACTCATCAATATGTACCAACATCATCAACTATACACCGCATGTATGTGCTAACGCATCAACTACTTGTCTCAACCATGTACCCAAAGACCTTATCAATTTCATCATCCAAATATGATTTGTAACTCTGTAATAGAACCGGTGTATATGATCACATACCTGCAAACCTTCCTTAACTTTAACAACAAGAGACTAGCATTTTTATCAAACTTTTCTTTAGTCTCACATGACTAGTTTTGGATTAGTCAACTACCCTAACTTGAGACAATCATAACTTTGTACCTATAATGAATAAAGATATGAAATTGATACGCAATGTTATTCAGTGTGCTTTATTCAATTTCTCCAAGTTTCACTACTTGAAACCTCTCAGAAAAGGAGTTATATAAAAAATGGCATACCTTGTTGAATTCTGGCTTATTCTAGAGAGAGACCTTGTAGAGTGTGCCCCGCACGAAATATTTTCTGAATCTATCTGAAATTGTTACAAAAAATACTATGGATTGTACTCTAAACAACACATTTTGTCTTACTGAATTGTGATCTGTTATGAAGAAGTTATGACGTTTTTACTCGAAACACATGTTTTAGACTAGTTTCGGGACTAGCCACAAACCCTATTTTCCACGGAATGTAACTCCAAAAATACAACGACCCACAAGATGAATGTTTTACCAAAAATACTTGGATATGTTTCCTCAATGGCATATCAATTTCATGGTCTGAATCATTCTAAAAAAAAAATTATTGCGAAAATGGTGAGATGACCTGTAAATAACATACCTTAGAAAACATCATCAAAATAATTTATCCTTCCTTGAATTTCAGCCTTCTTTTATTCACCTTCCCTCAGAAATTTGGCTTATATATCCTTTGGCTACCTCAGAAACCTATATATATTCAATATGCTCAAGTGTGATATAAAATGAGAGAGCCTTGCCTCTTATTTATACTCTCCAAGTAGCTTCCTTAAAAACATCTTCTAGGTCACTTTGACCACTTTCCTTATTTTAGGGTTAACCCACTTTTAATTTGTCCATTAAATATATTATTTAAATAATTTATTTTGTATTCACTTTGAATTATAGTACACTCATCACTTCACTTTATTTTTTACCTTCTAAAATCTCTTAAACCACTTTGACTACTTTGACCTTTTGGGGCTTCTAGATGGCATATGAGGGTCCTCCAACTTTGGAAGGCCATAACTCTCAAACCGTGAGGCGTTATGTGACGTTCCACATACCACCAAAAATGGAATGACATGTACTATCATGTAGAATAGTATTACCTTAAAATATATCAAAACTCATACCGTTATCCATCAAACAAACTTGGGTCCATTACCCAAACATTGGTTCTCCAAATTCTCATGGTCATAACTCTCTAACCGTGAGGAGTTATGTGACGTTACACATACCATCGGAAATGGAATGACAAGCACTATCCATATAGGATAGTTTAATTTAAAAATTCACTGACTCTAATATCATTATTCCACAAATAAGCATGGGTTCTCTAACCATACTTATAGGATAACTCAATCTGCAAAGCGTTTTCCCATGAGGGATTTCACCATAAGGGGACCACTTTGGATTTCATCCATTTGTACTTATTATCAACCATGACAATAAAATAATGAGTCATATTTACATCAAAAAAACTTGGGTCCATTACCCAAACCTTTGTGTCATTGAGATTTCTTCAAGGGTTGACATCAATGACAACCAACCTTAATCAACATAAAGCTTATTGCGACAACTAGTTTCTATGACATAACTTAACATTTGCTCAAATTTGAATGAAGGAGAGATGAGCATAGAAATATTAATTATTTAACCGAAAACATTACTTTTTATCAATTTCTTAATTTCGTTTAAATTTTGATTATGTTTTCATCTTTTGGTCATTAGCAAGTTTGATTATTCTGAATAATGGGTTCAATACGTCATCAAATAATATCTTGGTTGGTTTCTCATTTTCACAAAATCATTTGGTGGGTTTAATTGATTGAATTCTTTTGTCATTTTGCATCTCATTTCAAAATGAAATCAAAATAAAAAAAGAATTATCTATCATTTGTTTGATTTTGTGTAAAGCCAAAATCAATATTTTTCTCCTCTCCATCAACTTGAAGCTTCTAGAATTTTAAGATAATATTTGAAAGGAAAATATAAACAATATTTGTTTACAACTTATAGTTAGTTTAAATTCATTTTAATTTTATTGTTCTTGATTTTGTTTTATTCACAATTTTTAGGTTATTAATTTGGTTTCTTTTTGTTTCACAGGTTTCTATTATCAATTATTTGGTACATATCTGATCATGGATTGATTTTATTATCTAAATACGTTCAAGATAATTGATCCAAAAATAACATTGGATTGCTGCAAATAATTTATGAGAAAAAATAGATAAGATTTTGGAATTGCATTCAAGAACAGAGAGACAGTTTTGTGGGGTTGATTGCAGCCAAACTGTGACGAATCTGAAAAAATGGTTGAAAACCCATCTGCAAAATGGACCCATTTAGCTTACTGTCAAGATTTTTCGCAAACAAATGTGTGATTGGAGAGATATATTTGTTTCGTTATGAGGAAAATTTCAGGTGGCGGAAATTATTAGTGATGCCCAGACTGTTCATTCATTGCATAAATATATGAGAAAGTTCAGAGCTTGGGAGATCCAAGAAATATAGAGGAGGATTTTATCCTTTCCTTTTTGTATATTATTGATTTTGTAAACTTTTTCTTTTCAAATGGAGTAATGGATGGTTGGAATTTTGGGAGAATGGACCAGTACTTTCGAAGAAGAATATGGAATTCCAGATTGCTTAATGGCTTGTCTTGTGAGTAAAAGTTTTTTTTTTTTCATTATAATATTTTCATATTCTTTGAGTAATTGACTATGCAGTGATTTAAATTAGCTTTAGTCTATTTTATCAATACATAGTTAATTTCTATCATTTATGTATTGATTTTGTCAATCTTTAACAGTTTATTATCCCAATTATCTTAGTCTTGGTGATTGTATTATTTTGATACAAATCTTGTATTATATTGAGTTTATTCATGTAATTCGGATTTGTAAAGATATAATTGTTCAATTGAGATTTTTCTTATTGTTGAATAATCTATTATATCTTCACTAAGGATCATGATTTGAAAGTTGTTCTTTTTGCATTTTAAATAAGATTTAAATTGTTATTCAAAGTGGTTTTTATCCTGACATTGTCACAATCTTAGAATTATACAACCTTCTGCTATAGATTTCTCTTAAAAAACAGGTTGTTGGAGTAGCGTTATACAGGAAGGCACAACAAAAAGTTCTCTTTAAATATTGGCCAGTTATAGGTTAATGATTTTCACTTTGTTTTGATTTATATTTTGTGAATGTAAATTAACATTTAAGATTAAATATTTTGTTTGTTTAAGTTAAAGTATTATTACTTACATTCATTTATTTTCCTTTTTTAGTTTCAAGGTTAAAATTAGATTAATAGTATGTTCTAAATCTATTTAATTTTTCCTAAGATTTGGTTCTCTTGTACAATCTTAGTTTACAAGGTTTCTCTTAAATATTGCACCTGTTTATTTGTATATGTTGTATATAAAAGTGACAATAATGAATGTATATAATAGTTCTTCATTAATGCATAGTTAGTTTTTATTTTCATAGTTTAGATTATATCCTTTTATCGGTTAACGAATTCGTTAAACCTGTCAGGGGTAGTTATTCCAAATGACTTGGGTTATTTAGACAACCTCAAACCAGACTTTTCCCTTCCAGTTGACAGTGTGTCATAAATGTCTGTCAACAAATGTCGCTAGAAGGAGGGACTAGGTAAATTTAATGATTAAATGTTTTACCGCTCAGCCTATCATAAATCCATATTTATAAATTCTTCTTCTGTCTCATATTGAAATGCACTAGAAGGCAGGCCAGACTGACAGGATGGCCTTTCTGGAGTCTTTCTTTTGAATTTATTTAATTTTCCATGGCTCCCTAAATCACTACGTTGGAACACGGTTTCTACTTCTCATTACCTGATATTCCCAAAAAGACGGTCTCTCGCTTGTCCAAACTCACATTTGATGGTGTGGGGGAATGTATCTGCAAAAGACCATCTTAACAAGTTTTGGTGTAAATGCATTAGGCATGATATTTATGATTTAAAGGTTTTATGCAGATTGTTCACTTTTACTTTCAGGGGTTGGATTAAACATTGGTTTGACTCTTTTCCATCATATCACAATATTGATTGGTTTCAATTTGTAGAGGAATTTTTAGATGCTTTTGAAATATATGATTACAATCGATTATGTGAAGAATTTTAGGCTTTACTAATCAATGACGATTCATCTCCAAATCTCTTTTTAATAAGCATTCATCATGTTGTCTATAAATTTCAACTTGATGACATGTCATTTGTACTAAATCTCCTCTCTGATTTTTGTGCCCCTTTCATCCAACCATTTTTTTATCGTAGACGATGAATCAGTTAGAAATCCTATCACTCAATTGTGAGATGAATTTTGTTTGCAGAATGAGAGGAATCCATTGGAAAATATTGAACAAGAAAGGGAGGTAGAATCTATTGAAAAGGTTCTTACTCACAATCAAACTAGTTTTTCCTCTGAATCATTGTATATTCAATACTCAACCATCGTGGAATAATATTTGATGTTGGTTCAAGGTGAATGTTCATATTATTATAACTCTTTCTTTAATTAGTACTTAAATTCAATTATTGAAGAACACTTAGGTGATGAAAATGATCTTAAGCATTCTAACATTCCAATGAAACTGATTAGAGATGTAGATCTGCAATTGGAAAAAGAAACCTTAAACCGTCATCCATGAATCATACCTTATCTGCAAGAAAGATTAGATGTTTGTCATGAAAGTTTTGAATTATCTATCATACATGAGGAAAATTTAGATGATCATATTATGTTGAAGGATTTATCACCAAAACAGAGTGAAAGTATTAAGGCAAGCGAAGAGGAATGTCTTGAGAATACCATTGTTAATTATCATATATAAAGAGAATCTTTTCATGTGCTCATTTCTAATTCATGTTACTCTTTATATCCTAATCTCTTTTTAGATTCTGGTGTGCATGATATTTTACCCACGGTATCTTACTCTTTTCCATCACAATCTGATATCTTCGATATGCCAAGATTTAGTGAAATTAATTTTGAACATAACATTTATGAAGTCAAATTTGACTCTCTTTCTCTTTCATCACTCGCATGGGAAAAATATGTTTTGCAAGATGATTTTACACGATTTATTTTCTAAAAATACAATGCACTCATTCTTATGGAGATCAAATATTCTACATTGCATATTCATTCCTTGATTAATTAAAAAATTGATGATTATGTTTCATGTTTTGAAATGATCCATCTCATCAAAGAAAGTGTTCAAACCAATAATCTAATTGATTTCATGAATCCTCTTATGATGTGTTTCCCATTGATAGATCTGGTTCATCAAAGTCATAGCTTGCATTCTAACTTTTGTGACAGGATCTTAGAATGGCTTGAGGATTCATATCTAAAAACTATTCATAATAAAGGTAAAGTTATGCTTGCTTTGTTTTTACCTAAATATCTCGGAGGTAAGCATGACATGATTTTTTTAGGTCCTCCATGTGGAGAAATTGATGAACACTTGGATAATTGTCAGGAGGATGGGGTACTTCAGCTTTGGCCTATGGTTATGTCAGGTCCCCATAATATTGACAAGTTTCCAAACTCACTTACATTCTTTCATGCCATTATGACCCATATGATGACAAGATTGCATAATGGCTGGAGGATTCATACATCCAGAATGTTCAAGGGAATGGTAAGGTCATTCTTTCTTTGTTTATAAATGATTATTATAAAGGTAAGTATGATGTATTATTTTCATATTCCGATACACTGCCATTCTTGTTACTGATATTCAATTTTTATTTCATTGCAGGATTGGAGTTACTCCGATCATTGCACTAGAAATACGACTACACTTTGTATTTTGATTTGTTAAGTAATCTAGAGTAGGTTTATAAATAGATTCATTTTAGGTTTTTCTTTCCTTTTCACTTTTTCATTTGAATAATGCAGTTATGAAGGAACATGGGTATTGTTGAGGAAAATATATGAATTGATCTTACTCAAGAATTTTCAGAATTTACTTGGATTAAAAAAAGTATACGAGAATACCACCCTATGTTTATATCCAACAAAAATAACATCCTAACTCACAAGTATTAATTACAAGTGCTTAGGCTAGTATTTTATCAACACAAAAAACTTGTTGGAAATTCACTTTTTATGTAATTTTCTGAATATATCAGTTGCTGAAATAAATGCAAGAATGGAAGTAAAGAAACCAAGAGGATAATCAAGATAGATGAGACATAAAGTGATCCTTTATTTCATTCCAATTCACCGAAGAGTCATTTCTTTACAAAATCTCATACAGAAATCTTGGACCAAAGTCAAACTTAGAAATCCCCTATGGAACATACAAAAGGACCTCTGACAGAAAACCAAAACTAAACTCTAAAAGTTGGATCATCTTTCCACAGATTGTTTCCCACTCGACTCTGCACAATAGCCTTTATCACTCATGAAAGTTAATTCACAAACAGACAATTCTACACAGACTATCAAAGATAGATCAACACCTCTGAAGAATAAGTGTCTGAATGATTTGAGTCAGCCCAGAATATTGTTGTCTACAATAAGAACTTGCTATCACAAAAGAGAATTAGGTTGTGATGAATATATGAATGAATGAAATCTAAACTATCTCAACATAAACTCAAAGATCGAACCTTATCATGCTTGTGCTTCTATCCTCCTTTTGCCCCTTCCTTCCTCTTTTCTTTTAACAAGTTAGAATTGGTTAAAGTAGATAAACCAACTCATTGGTTAATTTAATTAAAGACTCAACTAACTTTAGTTAGGGGGCAAGGTAATAATCATAATAAGGGTCATAAATAAATAATAACTAGTAGGTGGGACCCCTTGTGACTCCCTTTAGCTCATAATAATCATATCAATCATAACATAACCATTAGTTAAGAAAACACACCTCCTTGTGTCTCCCATCAACATATTTAATTTTGGCAACTTTATCTCATGAAATTTGAAATTATCTTCAAAAATGATACTCATATATCCAAAATAAAACATGTTATCCAAAGATCCATGAAGTCAACTATCATAAAACAATAGATAATCATAAAAATCAAAATCCATATTTCCTAGTTTGTGATGCAAATTTTCCTTGGTTGTTGTTGTCACCTCTTGATTTTCCTAAATCTGCCTTAGGTTGTGCAGAGCCTTAAGGCTTAATCTCACTGATAACATGGGAACAATCATCCCACAAATGCATCGATGAAAACATGGATTTTTCAGAGTCATTGGAAGGTGAGGAAGGGGCAGTAGTGGCTTTTCCTTTATCAAGGGCATGATGGGCTTCAATCTTCAATCTCTTGCTAGCATGGGAGGATTGCACCAGTGAGTGGTTAGGGGAAACTTGGACAATGGGATTAACTAACGGAGGAGTAGGCAAAGACAAGTTGGGCCAGCCATGATGTTGGGAGACTGTCGGGTGGACAATCTCCTGCCATCCATCATTTTCAGGGACCTCAGGCTGTAAGGAGACATGAGGTGGTACAAGGATTCCAGATGCTTGCTAGGAGTGGAAGGGAGGCCTTTTCGTCCTAGGTTGGACTATTCCCTATCCAATCCAATTAAATAATCCCACATGAAACAATTGGCCAAGATCTTTTGAATCAACATAAAAATGTATGGAGAAAATGGGCCTTCTTGGGCCTTGGTTCCAATTACCTCTACCTCTATTACCTTGGCCATGGCTTCCATGACTGAAAAAACTCATCCTGCATGCGTTATCAATTAGCAAATAGTCTTTTAAATAACCATGCATGACAACTCTTAAAAATATGAAATAGATTTGGCTCAAAACATATCAGACTCATGCAATCCAATCAATAAAAATTGTTTTACTATTAATTAATGAGCAGGGGGGTGAAACAAGGTCCTGGGATATGTAAGGGGTTTGTATTGAGAGAAAATATGATATAATGAAAGGGAATAAGACATGGTCATTGCTCAATGACAACAACAATAATTTGTTAAACAACTAATAAAACCTCATTGTTATTTACACAAGACACTGCCACTTTCATCTAATTTAACAAAAAAATTCCCTTGACTGTAATCAATCTCAGAGCAGGGGGTGAAATAATGAAATGGGAAGGTGATAGGATTTGTAATTAGCGAAAAATGATATAATGGGATGGGGAGATAACGATTTATGTTCATGAGATTAATTAAGTGATCCATAAAACATTCTACAGTAATACTAGATGCACCAACCAACAATCATCATGACCGAATAACAATTCCTGTGTATTTAACTAGTTCATTGTCCAAAATATCCAAAACAGTGCCATCACAAAATAGTAAGTATTTCACATAATTTGTAATAGGTTCTATTCCCTTCCCTTTACACATTCTGCATTTTAAAACAATTCACTGACAATACTCGATTTCAATCTGTAGGCATCAACATCAACTATTTCCATGCATTTCTTCAATCCACAAATATACCAAAAAGTCATGTTTTTAAAATAAAAATGAAGTCACTATTACTGCAATAGAACCCATCAAAATTCAATGATATTCGTTCACATATATATGCAGTAATCAAAATAACCAAGATCAGATTGTCATGCCCAAAAGACAATTAATCATACAACCAACAACCACCATTTAGATACCAGCTATGCAGGAGTAAATTTCCTAGGCAATGAAGTTATGCCATTGTAAAAGAAAACCAATTCAACGTGAGTTAAAAGATGGGCCACCTATCCAACTCGACTATCATCAACAACATGTCGGTTTGGACAAGTGATCGATTGCAATAATAAAAATGCTTAAAACTTATGTGGGTGCCCCTAAGTGTGAAAATCAACTATCCATATTATACACAGTGCGCAGCTAACACAACTCCACAGTGCAACATTTCTTCTTGACACATCAAACACACAACCACGATAAATAACTCAACTTGTTGTGCTAAGCTATAATATTTCTTGGATTTAGTCACCCGTGATCGACTATGTTGTGCACACTGAGGTCTATACAACCAACAAGCATAAATATGCAGGGGATATACTTTCCATAGTTATCCAATTCAGTAGTCATTCGGCCCCAAAGAAAACCATAGTTACTATGCCCATTATTTACTTTGAAAAACACCATACAAAGAATGCGACATGTGTGAACAACACCAAGCATTCACAACCAATTCCAGCCATCATCCAAATCATCATAAGTGAAAATACTAGTGATTATATATCAAAGCACTATTTTCCACTCTTGTAAAAAAAAAAAAATCAATCAAACAAGTTGTAGCAATGGTGCGTACCCTTGCATCAAATTGAAATGGTGCAAAAACCTTCTTCATTAATAATACTGAGTTATTTGACACAAGGAGGGTGACTGTGAACTTTAGAAGTGTAATTGGCACTGTAAGGTTTATCATTATCGTCATAGAAGAAATAACTAAATGCCATACCAACATGACTGCCATACAACCAATGGTGATTCTGCATTCAAAGTAATTAATCACAACAATCCATAGCAACTTGATAGGCCGAGAGTCTTCCCATGAAACTCCAGACCAGAGGGTTAAGGGTTTCTCTCAGTAGCCATCACAGGAGGAACATATCCAACCTCTCGCACTAGTGAAACTTCGAAGCCATAGGTATGCATACAGAGAGAGATATGAGTCATTTGTGGACATGTGACAATCCATGGCAGGGGGGGAAAAAGAAGGGCGAGGCTCTGATTATGCCGGGAAATTTAATCAATGCACACAGGGTATAACCCTCATTTTATTTTTCCAATTACCATAGTACTGAGGAGGATACATGGTCGAGTTAAGAACAAAACACTCAATTCATGACCCTTAGCAGTGGAAATCAAATGCCGAGGTGAAACATAACATCGTGACGTAGAAATACTTTTGACCATTAAAAACCAGGAAGGCCAGATATTGGATATGGTGACAGTGCATGAAGAAATTTCCACCCAAGAATTAAACATAAACCCTCTGAATGAACTAGTAGTAGTAGCAGGGAGTTATCACCAGGAAGACCAATAACTTCTACAAACTCAAAAATATTACAGGAAGAACCATCCATTTTTCATTCAAGAACCAAAATTACACACAGTTGCAACACTTAGGAAAAGACACAAATACATACACCTGAGCCAATAATCATTTTATAGCCAGAGTGAAGTCAAGAATGGCCAAAACAAATGACATACCTGTTAATCGAAATCCTTAAGACGAAAGGTGGTCGAGCGGTTTCACCCTCCTAAAATTCTGGAGCATAACACATGAGCAAGATCAAACAATACCCTGAGTAGGGTGGAAGCCAATGGGAAGGGTAAAGGTGACATGTATTAAATGCACGTGGCCTCCACCCACATTACATTTATGCATCAGTACATGCCAACAATCCCTTCATTAAAACCATTAATTTAAAATCTGCGTTGGAATCCACATCAATTTCTTGCTAATTGCACCATCCACATCGTATTTCCCATTTATAAATTAACCATATTGCATGTCAAATATACAATCTAAGAGATAATGTATAGAATCATCACCAATAGCACGATTAACATCAACCTATACCATAGCATAATCACCATGCATATAGACTATATAACTCGAATAAAATCACAAAGCCATTAACTTCCATGAGCCACCGATGTTCATACCATATGTATATCGACTACCAATTCCATTAACCAATGTATAACCATTACCATTATTACCCAATCAAAAGTGCCACCAACATTTCACACCATATGCATATAAAACATGTAATTCGATCAACATTTCATGACCATCTTCTTGTTAGCTAGGGTTAATTAATATCAACAAGTATTTTTGTGCATGTAGTATCGTTAGAGCTTAGGATAGCTTCAAAATCTTCCCTTGCAATCATCTCTCATCTCCTTCAAATTATTTGCATGTGGTATTTCCGAATTAGGCATCTTTTTCACTTGTTATAGTGTTTTTCTTGTCTCAAAACTGCCTTTCATATAATCTCACTAACATGTTTTTTGTGCAGGTGCAAGAAGAACAAATGCCATGAATAAATAGAAGGTTGTAGTAACATGAAGGAACAACATCTCAAAATCTCAACTCATGCCAACAACAACAATATCTCATCAACCGTGTAACTGTGTAGCACATAAAAAAAATGAGCAGATCTTACTTCAATAGTTCAAGGGGGTCCCACCTACTAGTATTATTTAGTATTATAATTAATAGGCATTAACAACACTTTGCGGGAGAAAATACGTTGACGTTTTCAATCGTTAAAAAACTGGTGACTCCATAGGAAAATTTATTTTTAACTTATTTAGAATTCATAACTCATGGTTTCAAAGACCAAGAACAGTAATCTCAAGAAGACATAACTTGAAAGATTATGCAACAGGAGGAAGTGAGCAAGTTTAATGGAATGGTGACTGGGAATTTGGGAATAACTCATGAAAAGTTTTAAGTATGAGGGGTTTTACCACTGTATGCATAATCATTTGACTGGAGTATGTTATTAACCTTCAAGGAGAGAAACTTACAGACTGTCTCTTAAGATCTCACTGGATAAAGAAATGGCAATAAGAGCGGGAAATAACCAATTCCTTGTAAGATAGCAATGGAAATATGCAACAATTTCAAGGGCCCTTTTGAGGAGAAATCATAACAGTGTGTAAGATTGATTGTTATTGACTAACAATGCTTTGCAGGAGTGTCACTGTGGCAGATTTGATCCAACATTCTATCTTGACTAGAAGATGAAAGTTGATAAGACAAAGATGCAATAGAAATAAAAGGCAGAAATTCAAACAACAGCAATAAAAGACAAAATCGAGAAGCAACCAAAAAAAATAGAACTTTAAAATAGAAAGAATAAAACAAAGAACTGTAAAGAAAAAAAAGAAGCACACACAAAAAAAGAAGGCACAACTAGGCTACTAATATACAGAAACCTAGTCAACATTATAACCCTTTCACGTTGGTCCTTCACAATACTTCAAGAGAGGGTTGTTAGTGTTCTAGGAAAACCATTGTCTCTGTAATCCCCTTAAAATTTCTGAGTTAGTGTCCAAGACAATGGTAATATGGAAATGACCCAATACTTGAAATCCTAGTGTAATTATCAACCCCTTGACGCATATGATTAAATCATCAAGATAAGCATGGAGACTTACCAAATCATTAAAATCCATGTGTATGGGCCTTTTAAAGGTGGTACTTGCCTCAAATAAACCAGAAGGAAGGCATCTGTAAGACATAGTATCACAATTTGTAATAAGAGTGGTTTTGTGAAAATTTACCCTTCCTACTTTGATTTTACTGTAACCAAACAAAATGTCAAGTAAGGGCTCCAACTGTGACTTTTCAACCTGTTGTAGAAACATTTCCATACTGAGAGGAGGGAAAGGGTTTCTCATGATTGCTTGTCTAAAATTTCTAATACTAATGCAGGTTCTAAAATTATCAGAGGTCCTTGAAGCAGGTTCCCAATTTGAAACCCATTCAGGGTGGACTAAGAAGAACATTTCAATCCGTAAAAAATATCCCAACCTCCTTTGCAAGGTTGCTTTGAGTGTAGAGTTAACAAATCTCTATTTTTACGTAGCTAGTTTCATAGTATGTTGAACAAGATTTGGATCAAAACCATGAAGATCCATTTTAAACCAAGCAAAAAAAATTTGAAATCGACTAAGAAAGTCAACATATCTCATCTCTTATTCATTAGAACCCCGAACATTTGCTACAGATCCAGGTGTCCTAATGTTCATGGAGATGGTTTCAACTACCTTCGTTTGTAACTCCTCTTCTTCATGTTTTTCTTTGTTGCCTACAACACTCAAGGAAAAATAACTCTCGAGAGGATTCAAGCCTTTCGAAATTTTATTATTTTCTATAGATATAATCTCCTCAGGCTTGAGAGGTTCATTTTGAATGACAACACAAATGATTTCATTGTTAGGGATGGTCTTCCAGAATTCTTCATCCTCAGAAATTTATGGACGATGCAGAGATTGGAAAGCACAATCAGACTAGCGAGGCAAGAGATGCTGAGTAGGAGAGGCTGGGAAGACAACTAATCGATCAGCTATTGAATTCAACTCCTTCCTAACATGAGTGACATTAAAAGATAGAAGGTACGAGACAAGTGCCCAAACAATTTGGGAGTATTGTTCCATCAACTTGTCTCTAGGAGAGCATGCCTTATGTATCAGGTTCACAACAAGCTCATAATTTCTAAAAATTGAAAGGTGACCACAACCAAGATTAAGGGCATTCTCAATGCCTAGCAACAAATCTTTGAATTTAGCGACATTTTTCGAGCAAGCAAACTAAAACCTGTATGAAAGATTATGAATTTTTCCTACAGGGGAAACCAAGATAATACCAGCCTTGTTACCCTTGTTAGAGCATGAACCATCAAAGTGCATACGCCATAATTCATCATCTGAGTCAATTATTTCCAAAGGAATATTATCCTCTTCCGCAAAGATGGAATATACTCCTACATTTTCTTCAATATGGTTTACGCTAGATTGCGGGACACTCTGTATGTAGGGTGAAATTATTCCTTCTCTAAGGACTATAATGTTCTTTCCATTCTAGGGAACGGATAAATGTGTCCCGTCGAGTGAGAGGTATCCACCTGTTAGGGATTTCCAATATCTCCCCAAGATAATTGAATAATTTCTCATAGGCATATCAATCACCTAAATGCTGAGGATGAGCGCATAAAACCAAGGTTACATCTTTAATCTTGCCTATGGTTGTTTGTTGTAGACTATTACAGGAGAGCATGCTTCTGGCATTTTACTTTGTACATGAAAAGCCTATCTCTTCCATAATAATCTTTGACATGACACTTGTGCCCGAACCACCATCAATGAAGAAACAATGGGCAATATTATCCATGATCTTTATAGAAATGTAAAATGGGGGGTTTTTTACAGGGTATGATATAACGAGAAAACCACTCTATGGACTACACAAAGGGCCTAAAGTGTAGGCAGAGATAACCATCTAAAGTCTCCTACCTTTTATCACTATCCCAACATTACCCCACAATCATATATAAAAGACAAGAGAGATGGATCCGATAGGCCTACCTTAAAATCCGCGTCCGATGTCGATCCCTTTGCACTTGATTGTTTCCTGACTGCAAATATCCTCCCAAGGTTGACTTGCATTCATCAAAAGACAAACAAGAAACTACAAGCATGTATTCTACCTATGGGTTAGCGGGTTAGACATCATAAACAAGAAATGTAAACAAATCATATAAGTTTAAGACATCATTTGGCAGGACGTAAAAAGTACTTCTTTATATTAATCTCACAAAAGTCACTTACAACATGAGACTGACACTTCTCCTTGAACTTGGTCCTAGGTTCCTCTTCACCATGCACCAACTGCTTCCATGTCTTCTTCTCCTCTTCATTTCTCTCTTAGGGAAATGGTAAGGGATTTACAATTGGGGCAAAGGGGGATTGATGAAATGGGAAAAGTTTCTTTGAGCTCATGCTTCTCTTTTGCAATGGGACCCAAACCCCTTATTTTATAGGCCAAAAGGGATAGTAACGGTTGGGGTGACTAGCTATGGGTAGTAGAACGGTTAAGTAACAACCCAAAAACTAGTATCCTATGCAAATTTCCACATTTCATGATATTCTCTGAGTGTACGTGGGATGTAGTGGCCCAGCAAGTGTGTGTACATGGGAAGTAATGGTGCAGGGCACGTACACCTTCAAAATGATGGTTTTTAGAAGAGATGTTCAATAATGGCTTGGTAAAGATAGAAAGTTAGATGACTTGATGCTAGGTATGCATGTCAGGTGCAATTTAGGGTTATAAAAGATGTCCCCTAATGTGTGAGGTCAGAAGAGCATCTGATGGCCGAAATACATTACAAATATTCACCACTATACGACACGAGTGAGCCCAGGGACCGGAGTTCAGGAGGTTCCATATACAAAAATAACAATTTGTTTCACCGAGGAGGGCATACCCATGCTCAAGATGAAATAAAATCATGGTTTCCAATCAAATACACTGCAGATCCATGTCATATAACTATATAAAGTTTAGCCATGAGCAATACACAATGGATCTACATCTCAAAATAAAAAATACATACATTTATAGTATCCATTTTTAAGAAGCCAATGATGCCTGATGGCTGGAGATGAGGCCTTCAGAGCTCAGGAAACATCTTCAGAATATTCAAAACTCAGGTAGGAGTGTAATATGAGTGTACGAATTCACTACCTAGAGGTCTTTGATGGCTCACTCATAACATACAAGAGGATCTTGATGATCAGGCATAGAACTTCATTGATTTTGAGCAAGGACTTGATTGGTCTTTCGGGATGGTCGGGCATGAGGACAAGAGACAAACTACAGAAGGGCCAACTCAAGTTTAGTAAGACTTCGCTTGGGAAAATGGAAGGATGTGCTTTGTCCAAAGGTGACTCATTGTGCTATCAACAAAAAGAAAATACTTTCCCCTTCCTCTTTTTGGGGTATATTTGATTTTTTTGTCTTTTTCAATAATTTTGGGAAATCTTGAAAAAGAATAAAGAATGCTACGTTACAAAGGAGGATCGAGTGTCGCAGACATACTAGTTCCAATCTCAAGGAACACATTTATTCTCAAAGCAAGGGGACATATGTAGGAAAAGGACACTCGAGAAAAATCCTCCATGGGTCAAGGTGTCAAGACACAGAGGCAAAGTGCTACAAGGATTGCGTATAAGGCATGTTTTAGATGGTTCAGTTGAGAGAAACATGGAGCCGAAATTAAGCCAAAGACATAGGAATGCAAATGCGATTAATAAGACACAATGATAACGTCCTTCGATGTGATTTTAACGAGCCCAAAGAAGGTAATATCGACGGTTTTTAATTTTTAGAGAGTCTGAAAAAGCATAAAAGGAGACTCCACTGGGGTAGCTTTTTCGAAGGTAGTCTAGTCGGTTCAAAAAAGGGGTAAACTAGCACCGAACAAATGTCTATTCAAAATCATTTTTATGAGTGTGACAAAGACAATATCACTCGACAATCTTTTCATTTTTGGAGTCTAAAAAGAGCTTAACTATGGACTCCGTCAGGGATTTTCTTCTGGACCAATTTAATGAGTGTGAAGAAACAAGGTCACTCGGCTATCTTCTCAATTTTAGGGAGTCTGAAAAGAGATAAAATATGGACTCCGTGGGGGTTCCTTTTTCATAAGTTTTAGTCCCTCAGGCCCAAAAAAGGGTTAAATCTATACCTAAGAATACTCTTCTAGAGAATCGAGGCTCCTAGAGTATACCTTTGTTCATTATTTTGACCATCCAGACCAAAAAATGGGTAAACTATCACCAAACAGATGTGCCTTCAAATTTTAGTTTAGCGAGTGTGAAGGGCAACAAGATTGCTTGGTAATCTTTTCATATTTAGAGAGTCTGAAAAGGGATTAAAAGAAGACCCATTGTGTTTTGGTAGTCTCGAGGGTGAGGTCAAGAGTGATAATGAATCATGCAAATGAGGCTCATTCTCGTAATTAGAAAAAACTAATAAGGACTCCTGATCCTATAGTCATTAGTGATGGCATGGACACCAAAATGCAACTAGGATATACCTAGGGCATCCATGTGAAGGTACGCTCTACCACTAAATTACAACACTTCTAGAGTAAGAGTGAGGGTTCTGTGTCACAATTTGGTGGGATTGATCCTATGGCAAAGAGGAAAAGAAAACAAGGTGCAACAAGTGGAGGTGGAAACCTAACTTACATGCACAAAGTTGAAAAAATGACTTTTTACCAAAATACCTTTAAAATGACCCAAGTCTCCAAAATGTTTCCCAATACCCAAAGTAACACTTATCGTAACCTTCCATAAGAAACTCATGAACCATACTAAATGATTTTTAAGTTAGAAAAAATGACAAAAGGGTTCAAAAAAATGACAAAAAGGGCCAAAAAAGTCTATAAATAGAAGTTTGGCAGCTCATTATCACTATTACGAATTGAGAATTGACCAAAAGTAAAAAAACACGCCTTTGTCAAAAGAGTTGATTCTGGGAACTTCACCGAACAAAACGAACTTTTGCTTGGACCAAGTAAGTACAAATTAGCCCCTCTTGCATTTCCATTCCTCCTTTTTGTATTTATTTTTGTTTTTTTGGGGGGTGCTGACCTTTAAAAGGGTCGACCCTACGTGAATGCGGGTGTCCTAGGACAGAACGCATATGCACACATGCAGATGAAACTATGCATGCAGGCATACACGACTGTATCCACTATAGCCCACATATACTCTCCAACATATGAAAAAAATTAAAAATGAAAGAGTTAACTCTGCATGATTTTGTCTTTTTGCAGGATGTATGTTCATTGGAGAGAGAGGGAACATGAGGACTTTGATTTTTTGGTCTCAGAAGACCCTGCTATTGTCACTATCTTAGCATAATGTGGGTTGCTAAAATTCTTCCAGTTTCTGTTCATGAGGGAAGAACCCATGCTGCTAAATGCCTTGGTAGATTACTGGCACCCAGATTCGGAGGCATTCATGCTTGAGGGACATTCATTGACTCCGATGACTGACGACATCTATTTTCTGACGGCCTCTCAAGGAGAGGGGAACTAGTCGACCTTCGTACGTCTCCCATGGGGCCTCATAACATAGCCGATTTGATCGAGCTACACTATGAGGCGGCCACAGAAAAAGTGGGTTCTCAGGTGCCTATAAACAAGATCATCAACCTACCCCTGAAAGCGATTGTTCTTCTCATTGGGCAGATCATTGGATCCACAGCTTTACATGAGGCTTCCCGGGTGCACATGCATTGTGCAGTTCAGTGCTTAAATGCACAATTTTTTTACTGGAGCACAACCATGCTGACATGCATGAAGAGACAATTGACATATTGTCGAGTGCGAGCACATAGAAACTTTGGGTTTGGGACTGCTTTTTTCTCTTTCTTCTTTGAGAGGGTACCCAGTCTCAGTCCTTGAGAGACAGTATGAGGGAACATGGCCCCTCTCCCAGAATTATGCAGATGGGCGGCGTTGTTTCCATGACATGCGAGAGGGAGGACCATTGATGCCTTCGATGACAAGTTTTTTGACTGGTGGTCTCGACAAATTCTGATGATAGAGGACTACCCCTATGCAGGGATTGACTTCTCCAGGGACCCTAACATGGTCGTACCTCTCGGAGTAGAGTGAGGAGAGTTAGGTATGCTTGTTTTTTTCAAAGTTATTTAATTTTTATTTATTTTTTATATATATCATTTTTTTTGTACCAGAGTATCTGACAAGTATGTATCTGTTATGTGCATATGTGGGACCAGTGCATCCAATAGATTTCGAAAGGACCAGGCGGTGTCCTCGACCAGAGACAGGACTAATAGCAGCAGGGGGGTCTCCATCCAGAGAGGATGACAGAGTTTTGAGATGGGTGGAGTGGAACCTTACCATGCTCACTCGCACAGTCCCAATGGTAGAGAATGAGGACCTCCCACCATCGATGCAACCTCATGTAGTTGGGGTTCCACGGACTTGGGTCCATATTTTCAAGAATTTGGAAAACACCGTTGTTCACTATGGCAAGGCCAACAAACCCCTCCCTTAGCTAGGCTAGACTACTTGCGTGTCGAGGTCACCTTTTGTATATATTGTGAGGGCATAAGCCTCGTGACTCTGACTAGACATATTTTTGAGGCGCTTGCGCCCACCCATGTACTCTGATATTTTTTGATATATATATGGATATTTTTCATATTTTTTATTTCTTATGGATTACATCTATTTTAAAAATGTATTTACATGTCCATGTGTGTGATTTTTCTTACATGTGTGAAAAATGCCAATATAATATATGATTAGATAGATGATTTGTGATTTGATTCAATCTCCTAGGAACATGGATATACGTAATGTAATCAAAACTTTGTTCTAAGAGACGTACCCTAAGGAATCGTCGGTGTAGAGTTGGATTGTGAACGTAGTAAACCCTATTTAACTGGGACACAATGAGTTGAGCATGTAAGTAAACTCGGAGATGAGAGATACCATGTGACAAAGCATATCAAAGAAACTCTATAACTGTGTTGTATTCAACAACATTGTTTGTGGTGTCACCTAAACAGATACCTCCTGAAGATAGCAACTGACCCTAAGGTGTGAAAATCACCCAGGCAACGGAAGCAAGCCTCAAAGTGTGTTGGTTAGCGTCGTCTGCAAACCCAACGAACACCTTTGATTCACTTGACATTTTCCACAGTGAAGAAGATGACATAAAAAATGACATGTCCATAAAACCAAAAGATAAAAGCTAAAAGAACAATGTACAAGAACTATACATATGTTAGAAGAAGTCACCCGTGGCGACCCACCTATGAGTAATACTTCTTGAGGTAAATCCCATTTCTAGGCTCTGCCAAAGAATTTCCCTCAAATTACACTAGATGATAAGCGCCTTTCTTTAGAACCTCTTTGACGATGAAAGGTCTGAACCACATGGGTTTTAACTTGCCTGCCCCCATGGGGTCCTTACCTTAGTCATAGACTAGGACAAGGTCGCCTTCAGATAAAATATGAGGATGAATGAACCGATCATAATGACACTTGAATTTATGTTTATGAGCCTTGTTATCCAAGGATGCATCCCGACGCTGCTCATTGAGCTTCTCAAGATATAATAAACGCTCGTCAAGCGGTGAAGTGTCTAGAAATAACTGTACTGCCAACTTTAGGGAGGGGATCTGGCACTCTATGGGAAAGACTGCTTCCAACCCGTAAATGAGTTGAAAAGGTGAGAAACTGGTTGTAGTCTTAACATACATTCGGTAGGCCCATAATGCCGAGTACAACATCAAAGGCCAATTTGACCTGGCCAAATTGATCGTTCGCTGTAAAATAGTCTTTAGGGATTTATTCACATCTTCCACCTGACCATTCGCTTGTGGGTAGTAGGGTGATGAATGTTCTTTCCTCAACCCAAGATTTGATGTTAGCTCAGACATCATTTTGTTCTGAAAGTGATTGACATGGTTAGTGACAATCTGTATCGAGATGCCAAACCTTGCTATTATTTGGTTAAACAAAAAGAGAGTTGCAGTATTTCCATAATCTTTAAACATTGGCATAGCTTCGACCCACTTCGTGAAGTAGTCTAATGCTACGATGATATAATGTTTCCCCCTTGCGGAAGGAGGGTTGCATGTAGAGTAATCAATACCCCAATTGGTTAAGGGACCAACTGTGATGACGGGAAACATGGGAGCAGGGTGTGCCCTCATCTTTCAAGAGAATATCTGACACGGGTGGAACCTCTTGACTAATTCAACACAATATTTGATTAATGTCAGCCAAAAGTAACTGACTCATAGAATCTTTTGGGTTTTTGCCAACCCATACAAATGACCGCCACATGCTCCAATGTGGCAATCGTTAAGCACAATTTCTTCCTCTTCATGGGTGAGACACTGAAGAAGGATGCAATCTACACCTAGACAATACAGAGTGTCCTTGAGTATGAGATAGTTTTTGGTCTGATGGCATATATGGCGACGCTCATCACAAGAAATAGAGGTAGGAAACTTCAAAGTCTAGAGATAGACTAGTATATATCCATACCAGGGGTCCAAAAACACGATCAGAAACATGTCTCCTTTGATAGGCGACTCTTCGGGTATAACATCACCTGATTCGACCGAAAGTTCCAAAATAAGTTCTGCAAAGACCAACGACTTTTTTTATTTCACTGAAACAAAATCCAAGTCGAATTCCTGGAGGATAAATATCTATATACTGATCTTTTCACCAATTACATGTCATGTCAACACCTATTGAAATAGATTCACAACAACGATGATGGTTTTCTTGCGAAACAAAATGTAATGACAAAACCATTGGACAGCATGAACTTCTACCAACACAAGTTTTTCAATGTGGGAATAATTGAGTTCTGGTCCAACCAAGCCTCAACTTAGGTAATAAATCAGATATTCTGAGAGAAAATCATCCTCCTGAACCAAGACCATACCGATGGTTGACTCCACAACGACCAAGTACAATAAGAAATATTTCTTATAATTAGGCCGCCGAAGCAGAGGGGTGCATTTGAGGGTGCATTTCAACGCTTCAAAAGAGCATTGAGTTTCTTCATCCCAATGAAAAGGAACGTCCCTCTTCAATAAACGCATGAAACCCTTTGTGATGTCGGCATAGTTTGCGATGAAACATCGTAAAAAGTTCACTTTTCCTTGTAGACTTTGAAGCTGAGGGATTGTGCATGGGGGAGGCAATTGAACTATTGTCTCAACCTTTAGAGGATCGACCATGATCCTTGTTGTCAAAACAATGAAACCAAGAAAACGACCCGATGTGATGAAAAAACTGCATTTGTTTGGATTCAAGCGAATCTGGTAGTAGTGACATCACTTAAAGATAAGTTGGAGGTGTGCAGGATGATCAACTCTCTTGCGAGATCATGATGCTAAATCATCGAGATACGCCTCAACTATGTGTTTGCAGTCATGGAAAGAAAAAGACATGGCCCGCTGAAACATAGCTCCAACATTTTTCATACCAAAAGGCATATTTCGATAAGTGAATGTACCCCATGGACATATGAAAGCGGGTTTGTGTTGGTCTTCGGCCTTGATCTATATCTGATTGTATCCCAAAAAACCATCCATGAAAGAAAAGGCTTCACAACCTGCACATTCATCGACTATCTGGTCAATAAATGGCGTGGGGAAATTGTCTTTTGGACAGGCCTTGTTCAAATTAAGGAAGTCTGTACATTCGTGAATCGTACCCTATTTTTTATTGACTGGAACGGGATTTGACATCCATTGAGTCAATTGGATGAGGTAGATGAAACCAGCTTGGATTAGTTTCTTTACTTCATCCTTAATAGCTGCTGCTTTCCTAGGATTGACTGGACGAAGCTTTTGTTAGACCAGCTTAGCATCAGGATATGTCGTTATTTGATGTTCGACGATTCTTGGATCTATGCCTGGCATTTCCTCATAAGACTAGGCAAACACGTCGCAGAATTCCTTAAATAAATCTGTGTAGATTTGAATCTCCTCGGGGGAGCAATCTGCTCCGACGAAGATATTCTCCATGACACCAGGGATTTTGGAGATATCGATAGGTATTGTTTGAGCAATTTTTTCCATATTTCCTTCAGCATAAACAGCTTGCATAACCAAAGGATTGATAGGACAAGACTTATCTCCAGTCATAGTCAGAGTGAATTCACCTACTTCAACTCTTCTTAACTCTAGGAGGAAGTAAGATCGGTCATGAAGATCATCCTAGGGTCTGTCCGGACTAGTCATTGCCTCAATAATCACCTCGTCTGAGGGTAAGACTAAGTCTAAAGAATCAATATCGGTGAGGGAACCTTGAGCCCATGTAGGTTCGAGAACCAGATACAACTTATGTGCGGGAGTAAGATCAGGGTCGACGGAAGCTTGTTGAACTATAGAGTACGCGACTTCTATCGCAGACAAAGGCATGGCCATGCCATGGTGCTATGTCCCTTCCATCGTGGTTGATGGGGAGGGAAGAGTCCACAGATCGTTAAAGTAAGTCATGAAAAACAACGAGATTTGAAATATTTCGGCCCTAGGCTGGTCGGGGACAACCGACATATAATGAACATTATCGGTCGGAGGTGGGTAATTGAAAGTACCCATCAAAGGTGGGCACAAACCAACCCCTACGTTGACAATGTTAGTATGAGGGTTGTCAATCATCAGGACCATGGATACCCCCGATGAAGGGTCAGGAAGGGAGAAGGATAACTAATCAATGGTCACGATCTAACCCTCGTGTGGAAACAACAGGACCCGGAAAACTGTCGCGAACACTTCTTGCATAGCATAGGTCCAACTCCTTCCTAACAAGAGGTTGTAGTTGAGAGACGCATCAACTACTTATACTTTGACACACATGGTCTTCTCTCCTAACTGCACGGGAAAAGAGGGGATGATTCCATGTGGTCAGAATGAATGATCGTCAAAAGAGGTAAGAAGGGTAGGTGAAGAAGAAAAAACAAGTTGGCCGATGGCCTTCCAACATGCCAAAGACATCACGCATTTCGAGGCACCCTCATCAACCACCGTGCAGAAAATGTTCTGAGTAAAAGTTTTCGTGGTGTAAGCCACTACTATCTGAAATGATACATGGTAAGGAAAATGAGGTTTTAAGTCGGTTCTATCAAGCATGATCGTTCCCATATTATAAGTCTCAGCAGATCTTAAGGCAGCTAATAGAGCCTTTGTCTAGGAAGGGAAGCTCAGGAGGACTTCCAAAGATGACATCGCACAAGGGTTTTGTGACAAATCCTCCACCACAGAGTAGTTCTGGGTGGCCCTTGCATTTGGGTTGTGAGAATATTTCTTGAACGTACCTTTGGGGATGTGTGTCATTGTTTCACCCAACGTATTCTCAATATGGAGAGGAAGTGATGGGTTTTTGGCTTCTTTACCCTTCTCAGGGGTGTTTGGCATTTCGTAGTCACGTGTCCTAGTTGGTATGTCAACACTACCTTTCATCATGTACATATTCATGGATGAAGGATTACTTGAAGACGGAGGGGGTCCCTGACCGACCCCTTCTGCGCTTGAAGAGGCTTGAGATAAATTTTTCCCATACAGAAATGGATTCGTTAACATGATAGGTGGCTGTTGTGCCAATAAATTTTGGGGCTCCACAAGCCAAGGGAAGTGGTGAGTTGGATGGTCTTCCTTGCAAAGATTACAATGATACTTTGACTTTTTCTTTTTAGTTTTTCCCTCGCCAACATTATTGGTAGGTTTCTTATCCCCCTTACCCTTCTTTCATTGTTTCTTCTTTCCGTCAGGATGTTGGGTGGCCTTCGGGTTTGTCGATTGCACGCTATGTACATCTAGCCGAACCAATGGTCTGGTTGGTTGCTACCTGTTGTATTGACAATTGGTGTAACTGATTTGACAGCTGATCAATGGACTTCGTTTGTATTGAACCTACAATACCATTGACATGTGGTCTAGATATTTGTCTGGTCTTAACAAGTATGGACTGTGGTGCATCTGGAAAAACGTCATAAAGTAAACCAGAATGAGAGTAGATTAGTTCTAGTTGTTGGGCTCTCATTATCACTTCTTCCTCTGAAAAGACCCCTGAGGTTGCGACATATTTAGATAAATGAGGTACCAAAGACTTAAGAAACCACTCTAGAAGGAATGCTGGTGGGACTGACACTTTTATCAAACTCTTCTGGCATCTCCATTCTCGGATGTGATCTGAGATATGGTCCTCTTTTGTCTGCTCAAAGTTGGCCAGCAATTCGGCGTTGGCATCGTATCTCACAGGTAATTGGAAATGGTTTAATAAATCCATTGCCAATTTGCCGAAGGAAGAGTATATTGAGCGGTCGAGCTCAATGCACCATTTTTCCGCACTCCCGATGAGAGTGCGTTGAAACAAACGCAATTGGACGAAGTCGTCTCTCAAAGAATTGGACGAGCACCATAAATGGAAGGTAGTCACATGATCGCCTGGATATTCATTAGGCTTGGCCTCGAACTTTGAGATGTCTGAAGAAAAATTGGTTGGCATAGGGGGCCAACTTGGATCATGATAGATGGGGTCGTTTAATAACCTTCTCAAGTCTGGCAAGTGCAGAGCTTCGAGAAATGGTAATTTGGGTTGCTGATTGTAACCAGGGAAAAAGGATCCTGGAGTTTGGTTGGCACCAAGTTGCCAGGAAAAGTTAGGTTGCTGGCTAGGGTTCTGATAATAACCATGGTCATGACTAGCATATAGATTCTGCGCTTGTTGAGACGTCATCAATTGACTCCTGTAATAGGATGTAAAGGGTTGGGCTTGCATCGTATTCCAAGGATTTTGGGAAGGGTTTCCACCGACCAATCCCACGGGCATAGGTGTTGAGCCTTGCCCAAGGTTCCATTGGCTAAGGAAGGGGTTTCCCCCAGTCAACATCCCTGACAAGGGAACTGATCCCTTCCATGGATTCCAAGGTCCTTGTGAGGAAGGAATTCCTAAGTTTTCCCCCTGTGCAGGAATAGTACCCTATATAGGATGTTGTTTTCCATAACCGAGGTTGCCCCCAGCTGAGATGGAAGCTGATGAGAAAGCGTTGTTACCAAACGTGTTGAACAAAGAAAACAGTTTTGAACCTACCAGCATGCTATAAGTAGGAAGTCCTTGACTACTTGCTCCAAACGAACTATAGTTTACATTCAGCCCGTCGGAGTGTTGGTGAGCACCATCGAACGAAGGGGACAAAGGAGGTATATGACCCCCTCCATAAGGGAAAGTGTTATAGGGAGATGAAGTGCCTCCCATGGATCCTTCCAGAGGAGTGTTCGAGCTCCCTACCCCCAGACCTAAATTATGTAGAGTGGAGGAGGAAAGGACAGAGTTAATAGAAAATCTAGGCATCCCGTATGATAAATGAGGGCGTGTTGCACTCTGGTTGAACGTAGCAATGATCGCCACCATAGACAGAATCAGACCATTACCCTACGTAGAGGCAGCCAAGTGGTCTAGATCAACGATGGTTGGTTAGGAGGTGGAACACCCCCTGTAGTGACGGCCATAGAGGAAATATGAGTATTTCCTGAAGAAGTAGCAGCATTTTGTTCCATCGCTTCTTGTGAAACTACCTGATGCTCGTAAGGTTGAACCTATACAATGATGGGTGTCGATAGATCAGTGATTGGAGGGTTATACAGACCAAGAGCTTGCGATCCGAGGTCATAAATGATTGGTTCCTGTGGAATTGAATGTTCTTCTCTCGGAGATGAGTCAGACATGGTTTCTTGTAACCTGGTCGCCTCAAAAAACCCTTGTTGGTCTAGTTTTCTCCTTAGCGGTGGTGGGGGTGGCTCGAGATCAATCGGTGGCAGGCCCAAAAGCCTTCACAACTAGAGGAGCTCCTGATCCTCAACTGTGAGATAATATCAATGACACACTAGGGATTTCTATAATCATTTTTTAAAAACCAACACACACTAGAAAAATTTCCTATGAGGTAAGACAAGCAGATCACTAGCTAGTTGGAAGAACAGTTACAACAACCAACACTAGAGAATCTTACTGGTGCAAGTGAAGATCGAATATGGAAGCACCCTCCGGGTATACTCTACAAAGAATGGCCCGATGTCTACCCTAGGTACTGTGGTATACCCCCGTAGTCACCTATGTAATTCACTAAGATAAAGGCAACTAGGTTGCCAACGTGCGAATAGTCACCAGGCAGGTACAGTCGACAGTCGGGTGGACTGCAATGAGTAGGGTATCAAGCCCGAAACCTATCAAGGGTATCGAAAGCAATTGTTCCAGAAGATGACTCAGGACCTCAAACAGATTCAAGACCCACGAAGCTCCGTGGAAAATGTGATCAATGGAATCCCAAGATAAGCCCTCTATATGTGTTCCCCAGTACACTTGGTCCAGCTTTGGAGGGGTTATCTCTACTACCTTTCTGCACGCGACCTCGTGTTTAGACCTTGTGTTAGAGGGGGGTCCCGGATAAATTTCACAGTTACTAGACTTTCAAGCACTCCCTAGCTCAAACTCTTATGTTTGTTTTTGTAGCCTTGAAGAGTTTCCTCTCCAATCCTAAATCAAGGCTCTAGCTTAGACTAAATTGATGAACCCTTCAAACACAAAGTCTAATCAATTTTAATTAGGCATTAATTTTAGTGGTTGTCTTAAGTCAAAAGAAACAAAAGTGAAACTAGTGATGTTCTTTAAGAGATGAAAGAGAAGAGAATAAGATGATACTGAAAACAAAATTACTTCTTTCTTCACAAATAAATATTTTCCAATTGAAACTTTTTCACCAAACTTTTCGTAACTACTTTTCTCATATCTTTGAAAAGAAAAACTCAAAACAATATTTCTCTCAACTATGAGCTACTTAATTTCCTAATCATTCAAGTAAATAACTTAAGAAAACTTTATTTTTCCTTGGTAAACAAAGAAACTAACCTAAACTACTTTACCAAACAAAGTAACATAAGTTTTTTTTTATTGTTTTATGCTTCAAAACAAGAAATTTGAAAATGAATTTCTTTTCTTCTAAAGAAAAAAAGGGAAAAATACTAATAAGACAGGACCAATAAATAACTTCTGGCCCAATCGTAGATCGCAGGGAGTCATTGAAAATACCAAACAGGAAGATCCAAGAAGACTCACCAACTTGTCTAAAAACCCTATTAAAAGAAAACACAAGAAATATTTTGATCAAAATAAATATATGATAAGGTTAGACCTAGGCTATAGACTGCTAAAATAGAGACCAAGGCTAGATCAAGAACACCCCTAAGAAGTATGACTTATGATAGGGAAGAGGATGAATGCCTCTTCTTTGCAAAAGATCTTCTCAACACATGCACGCTATTGTTACTTCGGCAGCCAGCATATGTACGTGGGTTGTCCAATGGCAAGGTTCATATGCATGCGTGCAGGCTCACTACAGGTCGTGTACACCTCTGTAACTCCTCAAAAAATGAAAAAACAATAGTCCAACATAGACAGGGAGTACTGGTATGGAAGACCAACATCCTTCAAAGACATAGAAGCTTACAGAAACTCAAAAATAGTGAATAAACTAATTCAAATCACCCAAAATTAAATATCCCCAAAGACCCTAGAGGCATCCCTAGTATGGTCGCCAATTATGCTGTAGTGGGAAAACCCCTCTACAGACTACACAAAGGGCCTAAAGTGTAGGAAGAGCTAACCTTCTAAAGTCTCCTACTTTTTATCATTATCCCAACATTACCCCACAATCATACATAAAAGACAAGAGAGAGGGATCTGATAGGACTACCTTAAACTCTGCATCCAGTGTCAATCCCTTTTCTCTTGGTTGTTTCCTGACTACAAATATCCTCCCAAGGCTGACCTGCATTCATCAAAAGAAAAACAAGAAGCTACAAGCATGCATTCTACACATGGATTAGTGGGTTAGACATCATAAACAAGAAATGTAAACAAATCCTATAAGTTTAAGACATCATTTGGCGGGATGGAAAAATTACTTCTTTATATTAATCTCACAAAAGTCGCTTACAACATGAGACAGACACTTCTCCTCAAACTTGGTCCTGGGCTCCTCTTCACCATGCACCAACTGCTTCCACGTCTTCTTCTCCTCTTCAGTTCTCTCTTAGGGAAATGGTAAGGGATTTACAATTGGGGCAAAGGGGGATTGATGAAATGGGCAGAGTTTCTTTGATCTCATGCTTCTCTTTTGCAATGGGACCCCAACCCCTTCTTTTATAGGCCAAAAGGGACAATAAAGGTTGGGGTGACTGTCTATGGGAAGTCAAACGGTTAAGTAACAACCCATAAACTAGTATCCTATGCTATTTTCCACATTTTGCAATATTTTGTGAGTGTACGTGGGTTGTAGTGGCCTAGGAAGCGTGTGTACATGGGCAATAATGGTGAAGGGCACGTACACCTTCAAAATGATTTTTTCTAGAAGAGTTGTTCAATAATGGCTTGGTAAAGATAACAAGTTAGATGACCTGATGCCAGGTATGCATGTTAGGTGAAATTTAGGGTTATAATAGGGTATCTGAAATTATGTACACCTACTTTATTTACAGAAGAATCCTCTTCATCTACCTCTTCAGAAAGATTGGCTACAACGAAAGATTTTCCTTCCATGAATTGTTTTAGATGCATCTGTTGTTCAGGGATGAAAACCATGTCTAGGAGGGTTTCATCTGCTTTGATGTTGGCCAATTGATTCAGGATATTGTATTTGGAAGATGGGGGAGGAGGAGTGATTCCTTGACTCTCAGGAACTTTAGGAACCTAGGGCACAACAGTGGTTGGGAATGAACTCGGGCTAGAAGAACTGCGAGGGGGGTCAAAATTGCCTTTGGGGGCATAGTCTTTTCTCCTAGTATTGATGACCATGACATATTATGGCTTGGAAAAATCTAGTACAACGATACTAGATTCTGGTCTTTTACCAAATATATTATCTCTGACACTCTTCTTTACCTCACATGTGGTCTCTTTGTGGTGCTCCTCAAAAAATTTACACCAACTCCAAGGAAAGATAGCCTTAGGCTGAAAATTGTTTTCAATCGAATTTATAAAAGGGGGTGTGGAAGAGGATGAATCTCCAGGGGTGAGAGGGGAGACAATTCCCTTCCGCTCAAAAGATATCATATGATTGTTCATATCTTGTACTAGCTGCAAGAGAGCGGACATGTATGTTTTTCTAACTGATTCCCCCTACGGAAGACCAGTTCTCGCAAGTTGTTATTCATACTCTGAACAATATGTAGAATGAAACCGATATTATCAATGGATTTTTCCTCAATCCTATGATGGTAGGAAGAAGACAATGCATTTTAGTAATGCATGAATTTGGCTCGGTTTTGTGGGCGGATAAGTTCGGGGATTTGATTGTACAGCTTGGTGAAACACAAGTTGAAACATTTGATGGTCTCACCATCTTTATAAGTGACGTTATTATATTCCCTTAACTTCTCGGCATGGCTTTTGGATTTCCCATAACTGGATCGGAACCAATAGATTACCTCCTCCCAAGTAGACAAGATCTTAGGAGGAAGGTCAAAGAAATCGACCACAGCCTTTCCTTCCAAGGAATTGACAAAAAAGTGCATGCAAGTGTCATTATCGTTAGCCCTTATGTTATGAAAAGCATTAGAAAATGCCACTAGGTGTTCGTTAGTACTAACAGTGTTATTTCCTAAAAACCTAGGCAAGTGCTCTTTAAACTTCTCAAGTGGGCGAGTCACAAGTGCCAAGTTAAGAGGAGAAGACACATGCCATGGTGTGGTTGTGGCATTCTCTTTGAACTGAAAAAGCCCATACTTTTTAATGACTTTGGTGGGGTTTTTAGTAGATTGGACAGGGATATGGTGGTTGTACAAGATACCAATCACTAATGACAATGAATATTGGGAAGATGAAGCACTTCTAGTGCCACCAAAACCACCAATAGATGACATCTTGTGGATGAGAGATGAGGGAAAGAAATATGAGTTGGATGAATCCGACAAAGTCCTCCTTAGAGAACCTTGTTGGATAGATAACACTATGTTTCTTCTTCCTATTTCAACAATAGGATGGATTTCAAGTGACAAGCCTTTTCTTCTTCTAGAAGCACGAGAATCTAAGGACATGAAAGAAGGCCAAAACTGAAGAAACAAAATGTTACTGTTGAATTCTAGGCTGCCTACATCTAGCTTCCAATTGTTATTGAACACTAATATCTTGTTCAATTGCTTCCCAAGAATGGTTAAGCTCAACATGGGTCCTAGCAATGTCTAAAATAGTATGAAACAGGTTCAAATAAATGTTGGTCTGGTCTTGGAAACTGGGCTCAATATTGGGCTGCCTTGCAACATGAACAATCATGAATAGAAAAACAATCAAATAATCAATAACAGAAAAAGAAAGATGTATCGATGAAAATCGAGTATAAAAAATTAACCAGAGAGATATCAAAGATCTCCCCAGTATGGTCGACAAAATAAATGTTGAGGAAAATATATGAATTGATCTTACTCAAGCATTTTTAGACTTTACTTGGCTAAATAAAAGTAGACGGGAATATCACCCTATGTTTATAGCCAACAAAAATAACATACTAACTCACAAGTATTAATTACAAGTGCTTAGGTTAGTCTTTAATCAACAAAAAATACTTGCTGAAAATTCACTTTTTATGTAATTTTCTAAATATATTAGTGGTTGAAATAAATGTAAGAACATAAGTAAAGACACCAAGAGGATAATCAAGATAGATGAGACATAAAGAAATCCTTTATTTCATTCCAATTCACCAAAGAGTCATTTCTTTACAAAATCTCATACATAAATATTGGACCAAAGTCAAACTTAGAAATCCTCGATGGAACATACAAAAGGACCTCTGACAGAAAACCAAAACTGAACTCTAAAAGTCAGATCCACTTGCCACAGATTGTTGCCCACTCAACTCTTCACAATAGCCTTTATCAGTCATGAGAGTTAATTTACAAACATAAAAGTCTACACAGACTATCAAAGATAGATCAACACCTCTGAAGAACAAGTGTCTAAATGATTTGATTAAGCCCTAAATATTGTTGTCTACAATAAGACCCTCCTATCACAAAAGAGAATTAGGCTGTGATGAATATATGAATGAATTAAATCTGAACTATCTCCATAAACTTAAAGAGAAAACCTTAGCATGATTGTGCTTCTATCCTCCTTTTTCCCCTCCATTCCTCTTTGCTTTTAACAAGTTATAATTGGTTAAAGTAGTTAAACCAACTCATTAGTTAAGTTAATTAAAGACTCAACTAACTTTAGTTAGGGGGAAAGGTAGTAATCATAATAAGGGTCATAAATAAATAATAATTAGTAGGTGGGACCCCTTGTGACTCCCTTTAGTTCATAATAATCATATCAATCATAACATAACCATTAGTTAAGCAAACACACCTCCTTGTGTCTCCCATCAACATATTT
>ML786718.1:84198-145937 GCA_009831015.1 Picea engelmannii | reverse complement strand
TACTCTTCTCAGTCTCTCTCTGCTCGCATCGTCTGCGCTTTCTGTTATTCTTCATTTTTATGCTTTGTGTGCCATGTCCCCTCTATGCGCTATGCCTCTACATGCTCTTCACTACATCACTGTTCTTCCCTATAGATAGTTCAGTGCATCTCTTCCTCACTACTCTGTGTATCTCACCCACAGACTCACCTCACTTCTTTGTCCTGCATAGTTTTCTCATGTCGAGTAATCTACCCGATCATCATAAAAACTCTTCATGTTCTCTCATGGTTCAACCCTGTGTTTTCATCATCAGTGAGTGTTATGCTGAGATTATTTAGCTTCTCTGGCATTCAAAACTCTTTATCTTCTCTATCAGTTACAACCAGTCAATTATGGATTCTTCGGCTCCTAAGCCCCTTCCTTCATGTGATCACTAGCGGTGACCATACGCTTAGGCTTATTGAGCACTTATCAATTCAATGGTCATGATTCATTTTCCTGAAATGGATGACTATCGTAACTTCGACACTTTTCCCTTCATAACTTTTTGGATTCAAGCCTTTTGAAACTTCTGAATTAGAATATCCAAACAGATCGAATGGTTCACATTACATCTCAGAACCAAATCAATGGTTTAGCGTTCATCCTTACAGTTATCCTTCATCTCTTAATCCAACGGCCAGGACTTAATCAAGCAATGAGATGTATGGCCACCTTTTACTCTGCAACTTTGTCTATTATGATTACACTATCCTTCCATTGTATTTTGATCAACAGTTGATAGTACACCCGACCTCAGATCGATGATCGTGATCTCCTTCAGGTCTTTGGATTTTAGATATTTCAAGTCTCAACCCTTTGTTTCCTCCTTATGTCAATCTTCCAGAGCTGACAAGCCTCTAACGTGTTTCCCTCTCAGATTAATGGTCGAGATCTCCTTGGGTCTCCAGAATTTGGAGATTTCAAATCTCAACCCCTTATTTCCTTCGGAGTGATCACCTATTGAGTCAGTCACAAGACAGTGGAGAACGCTTGTTGTCAGTTAACATTTTCACGTACACTATCCTTCCACTGTAGTAGATCGATAGATGAGACTGCTCCCGAAGTGATATTTAGCTTGGATGTCTCGTGTCCATTTCGAATATTCAGCATTCGGGACTTCGGGTCTTTGGGCGAGTACTAGTGGTAAAAATCTTGAAGAAAAACTCTTGGACTGACGTAACTATTGTGTCACTCGATGATGTGTCACGAGCCAAGCAGCCACCATGTGTCACTCAGATCCATGATTTTCACGTACTTGAAATGATTATTTCAACATGATACTTGTCATTCTCTGACTATGTCATGTGTCCTTGCTAACGTAGACTGCTGACGTGGTCTGCCACTATGCCCTTTTGCTAACATGGTCTACTGCATGAAAAACAACCCTGATCCAATGGTCCTCTTTTTTCCTCCAAATCCGACGGTCCTCATTCATTTTGGATTTTTAGGCTTCGGATATTTCACATCTCAAAGCTTTCGGAGTGTAACCTCCTCGCAACTTTAAACCTGAACTAAATGTTGTTCTTTGATCAAGATCTTAGATCGATGGCTTGATTTGTCAGCGTTGTGGCTCTGCTAGTTTATCATGTCCTTCCACTTGAAAGTGATTCGACGGTTGATGGGAATTCACATAATCGAATTCTCAAATATCAAGCTCCAAAGTGTAACTTCCTCGTGTCTTTATACCCGAAGTGAATGTTGTTCATCGATCATGAACTTAGATTGATGGCTCGATTGTTATGCGATGCGGCTTTGCTGTCTTATCCTGTCCTTCCACTTGAGAGTGAATCGATAATTTTCAAGATTCTTGAAGCAACTCCACAATCAAGAATGATTGTGGAACCACAATCTGCGAGTGTTTTAACTTGTCACCCAAACTCCTCAATGGGAATATGTGCGCTATTGGAGAGTCAACCACAATCGTTGATATTTGAAGCTATAATATCAGACACTCCTAATTGATTGCAGGATTAGAACTTGCACGACGTTTAATTATCCTTCTGATCTCCACAATTTATTCCTGTCATTGATCTGACGATTGCACATCCAACGGTCATGACTTAATATGACTTCAACGCATTGTTTTTTGGATCAACCGCAGTCTTAGATCTTCGAAGATATGAGATCTGACAATCTAGACAGATTGTGGGATTGTAACTGGCAAGTATTTTAATTCATATTTCGCACCCTGCAATGCATCCCTACCATTGATCTGGCTTGCAGATCTGACGGTCTCGATTTGATCTAAGTTTTATCGCGCCATCTCTTCTGAGATTTTTATCTTCATTCGTTAACTCTCCTTATATTTAATCTCCATTCACTTCCTTCTGCTCCACCTTTTGTTATTTCCATCAATGACAAGCACACTCCTACTTGCCAAATCTGCCAACAATCCCCTCCTTTGGCATTGATGGAAACCCTCAAAGGCTACACTAGAATGCTTGGACCTCCAAATGTAGAATCTGGACCACTCCTTTTCTCCCCCTTTGACATCAATGTCAAATAAAACATGCTCCCCCTGAGCTGTAGCAGTACTTTTCAGAGGTATCAAATATTCAACCAACACATACTCCCCCTGATAGGATGGAATTTCTTAAGTGATATTAGCGATGACACCGAGCTTCTGACAAAGATATTCAAAACGTTTCTTAGCTAGGGTTTTAGCACAGATGTCTACAATTTGTTCTGTGGAAGGAATATAATTCAGCTGAATAGCTCTGTTTTTAACCTGTGATTTGAGAAAATTATACTTTATTGGGATATGTTTCATCTTTGAATGGATAATAGGATTCTTCGAGACACTAATGGCATTGGTGTTACCACAATGAAGTGGAATTGGATCAGTATAAGTTACCTTCAAATCTGCAAGAGTTTGTAACGTCCATAAAATCTAAGTGCAGCAAGTAGTAGCAGCAGTGTACTCCACCTCTGTAGTTGATAATGATATAGATCCCTGCCTTTTACTGAATTATGCTACTAACAAATAACCTAAGAAGAATGCACCTCCATTGGTGCTCTTTCTCTCATCGAAATAGTTTTCCCAATCAACATCTGAATATGTAGTTAATTGTAAGTTCTGATTTCTAGGATACCAAAGACCACAAGTCATTATGCCCTTCAAATATTTCAATATCCTCTTGACAACTACTAAATGACTTTGTTTAGGGGTAGCCTGATAACGACCTACCATTCCAACAACCTGCATTATATTAGGATGGGGTGTTGTGATGTAGATAAGACTTCCTATCATTAATCGATATGTTCTTTGATCAACATCGAGTGAAATATCATCTTTACTGAGCTTGCAACCAACCACCATATGTGTACTGATAAGAAAGGAATCTTCCAACTGAAACCTCTTTAACATCTCTTTCAAATACTATTCTTGAGAGATAAATATCCCTACAGAACTATGATTAATTTGTAAACCAAGAAAATATGACAGTTCTCCTATCATGGACATATCAAACTCAGTCTACATTGAATTAGAAAACCACTGAACTGAAAGTTCATTAGTGCATCCAAAGATAATGTCATCTACATAAACCAAAACAAATAATAAATCAACACCTTCAGATTTTATATATAGATTACTATCAATAGTACCTTTCTCGAACCCTTTGTCCTATAGAAATTTGTCCAGTCTGTGATACCAAGCTTGTGGTGTCTGTTTCAATCCATATAATGCCTTTTTCAGCTTACAGACATAGTTAGAATTATCTTTCAACAAGAATCCTTCAGGTTGCTCCATGTATACTTCGTCTTCTAAGTCTCCATTAAGAAAATCTGGCTTAACATCCATCTGATATACTTTAAAGTTCTTATGACATGCATAGGCCAGAACCATTCTGATGGCTTCCAATCTTGCCACTGGTGATAAATTTTCATCAAAATATTGTCCTTCAACTTGTGCATACCTCTTATAGACCAATATGGATTTATTCTTAACCATTTGTCCTTGTTCATTTATTTTATTCTTAAACACCCATTTGGAGCCAATTACATTCTTATCTACAGGTCTAGGAACAAGCTCCCAAGTATTTTTCTTCTGAATTTGATCCAGTTCCTCATTCATTGATTTTAACCAATTTTCATCTTCACTAGATTCATTGAAGTTCTTAGGTTCCACCATGGATATAAAGGCTATATGTGATTGCTTAGTATTTTTTATTATCCTTCTCCTAGTTTGTACACCTTTGTATTTCTCACCAATTATCTGACTTGCAGGATGATTCTTTTGATTAATCCTGGAGGAAGGATTTGATGTTGTCTACTGATTTGAGTCTTCCTGAGTATCTGCATATTCACCTGATTCAGAGTCTTCTTGTTATGATTCTTGTACTTGTTCATCTTCAACTTCAACTATATCCTTTGTTGTTGATTCAGTATTGCTCTCCTCTCTTACTGGGACTCCGTCACCAACTTTTATGTCAATACAATCAACCAATTTATGCAGCCTCTTATTATAGCATCTATATCGTTTACTATTTGTATCATACCCTAAGAATATTCCTTCATCAAACCTGTCATCATACTTTCCAAGGGTTTCATTATTATTCTTTATGTATCACTTACTCCCAAAGAATTTGAAGTGTTTGATTGTAGAAGGTCTTCCATGCCACAATTCATAAAGTGTCTTGTCATTGTGTGGTCTGAGATGAGCTTTGTTAAGAATATGGATTGATGTGTGTATTTATTCTACCAAGTAGGTTTGACCAATGTTCTTCTCATTCATCATTGACCTGGCCATTTTATGAACTGTTCTGTTTTTCCTCTCAACTACTCCATTTTTCTATGGAGTTCTTGGGATTGTGTATTCTCTTTTGATCCCATGTTTATCACATAATTCCTTGAAATCACTTGACATAAATTCTCCTCCTCTGTTTGATCTTACAACCTTTAATCTGTCACTTGTTTGATTCTCAGTTAAAGCCTCAAATATTTTAAATTTATCAAATGCTTCATCTTTTTCTTTGAGAAAAGAAACCCAATTGAGTCTGGAGTAATCATCAATGATTAGCATGAAGTAGTTTTCCTTCCCTGTGCCTTCCTGTCTTGATGGTACACATAGATCCATATGATCTAATTGGAGTGGTTTCTCTGTTGAAGTAGAGTTCTTGGATTTAAACTCTGTCCTGGTTAGATTTCCTACTTGACAGGGTTTACACACAGAATCTTGTGGCTTTGATATTATTGGAACATCTTTTACTTCCTCAAGACTTTTGATCTTGATTAAGTGGTGAAAGTTTAGATGTCCAAGTCTCTTATGCCATAACCATCTCTCATCATGTTTTCTTAGATGACACTCTTCTCTATATTCTTTCAACACATATACATTATTATCTGTCCTTATGCCTTTAGCCACCACTTGTCCTGAATTTACATATTTTATCTTACAATCTTTGCAAGTGAACACCACTTCACATCCTCTGTCACACATTTGACTTACACTGACAAAATTAGGTTTCAACCCATCTACAAGCAGAACATCCTGGACTTTTCCTTTACCATTACTCAAACTCACCATCCATTTACCATTGATTTTACCTGGTTCATCATTTCCAAAGGTTAGATTTCCCATTTTTCTTTTACTTATAGACATAAAATTATCATTGTCTCTAGTCATGTGCTTGGAACATCCATTGTCTATATACCAAGGGTCTTTTTGTTTTTGAGCTGAAAGTACTAGACCACATTTTTCACTATCTTTATTTTTCCATGTGCTGGCATTTATAGCTAAAGGATTATCCTTGGATCTACCTTGTACTTCTTCAGATGGAAGTTTGCAACTTTGTGGCCAAAGTTATGAAAGTTATAACATTCGAGCTCATTGTTTAGTAGGTCAAAGTGATTGGTGCTATGATGTATATTCATTGGCTTCTTAGTTCTATGTTGTAAGGATTGTTTATTTCTTGACCTCCCCAGATGCATGTCTCTAAACTTAATTTGACAATTTGCAACCTTATGACCAAAATTAGAACAGTAAAAACAATAGCCATAGAATAAATTTTGGTACTTGAAGGATGGCCTTCTTCTTGAAATTTGTTGCTCCATCTTCTCATCTCTTTTTTTTTTATCAGGGATCATCTTGTCTTTATTAGATTTTGGTGACATAGTACTCTCATGGTCTGATTGTCTTCTAACTTGGAACTTGATCATCTTTATTGACTCTTTGATTTCTGGCTCTTTGTTGCTTGAGCCATTTACATAACCTAAACTAGTCTTCAACAGAGGAAAACTCTATTTTCTCATAATGTCGTTAAGTTCTTATGTGGCTTTAATGCTTGGAAGATTTTGGAGATACAATGTTTTAAACTTCTCCATCTCTTTTTTGTTTTTTAGTACCTCTTCTTCCAAGGCTTCACATCTTGTCTTCTTTTCTGATAGTTGTTGTTTTAGAATGTCCTCTATTTTCTTTGCCTCTTCTAATTCCACTTTTAGTAGGGAAAAGTATTCATCGAGTCCTTTATTGTCTCTCTCAAACTGTATCAGCAATTGTTTTTTTTTTGTTCTTAGATCTGAGTCTAGCAATTTCTTGTAGAGCCCTGATCAGTTCTCCTTCCAAGTCAACCACAGCTTATTCATCGTCAATATCACTTCCTGTGCCTTTATTATCATAATCCTGTTTGGCCATAAGCATAAAGTCATTAATCTTATCTTCACAGGAAGAGTCATTTTCTATGTCTTATGAAGAGTCATCATTATTTACACATAGAATTTTCTTTTTACCAAATCTCTTGGGTTTGTACTTCTTTTCACCTTCAAAATTATGATCCCGTTTCTTGTGTGGACACTTAGATGCAAAGTGACCTATCTTTCCACAGTTAAAACATTTGAAGGGAAATTTTCCTTGGTATTTTCCTGATCCTTTCTTTAGTCTTCTCACAAATTTTTCTTCAATTTCATCAGGCTCCGAATCCTCATTCTTATCTGCTATAAATGATGCTTCTCTAGAAGTGGGTTTATATTTACCTATCATCATTTCATAGGTAATCAGAGTTCCTAGGATTTGGTCAATAGACAAAGCTTTTAGATCATTAAGTTCTTCTATAGCAGAGACCTTTGGGTTGAACCTGTCTGGTAGAGATCTCAAAATTTTCTAAACTAAAGCAACATCCTCAATTTTTTCACCAAGTCTTATCATTGCATTTACTTTTTATTCAACTCTCCGAAAAGTACTTCCCAACAGTTTCATCCTCTTTCATCTTTAGCTGTTCAAACTGTAATCTATAGGTTTGAAGCTTGGCATCCTTTACCTTCTCATTACCTTCATAACTACTGATGAGTTTGTCCCACATTTCTTTGGCAGATTCTAAGTGCATAACTTTTACAAATTTTGTTTCTGCAAGCCCACTTAGAATAACATTCATAGCCTTAGTGTTGAAGCTGAATTCTAGCTTGTCATCCTTAGAAGATATTACAAATGGTTTTACATAACCAGTCTCTACCACATCCTAGACATCTGCACCTAAAGCCATTATGTAGGTTCTCATCCTAACTTTCCAAAAGGTAAAGTTTGTTGAAGTTCCTTCATGACTAGTCATGTTTAAGCTCTAGGATTTACCCTTAGATTAAAGGAATCAACTCTGATACCAGTTGTTGGAAAACTAAGAGGGGGGGTGAATCAGTTGTTACTGTGTTTAAACAATTATACCTATTTTAAACTCTTTACATAACACTCAATGAAAATCACAACAATGTAGGGAGGTAAGCAATAGAGTATTCAACATCAATCACACACATGAAATATACATAGATAGATATTTTTTTAGGAAACCCATAAATGGGGAAACCTCTTCTTCTTGATATGATATGTAATCTTTATTTTCTGTACATTATCATTCTTATAAGCTCCAAATCCTCCTGAGGCTACAACCTCTGTTTTACAAGCAACAATGTGTTGAGAGCACCAACTCTCTGGTTTCTCTAGCACCCACTAGAAGGAAACAAAAACTCCCTGGTTTCTCTAGAACCCACTAGAAGGAAGCACCAAATCCATGAGTATTCCAGCACCAACTGGATGGAAGCACCAACTTCCAGTTACACAGGCACCAACCTGTATAACATAGAACAATAGTTCTCCCTTGCACCACCCTACACCCTAGTTTTCCTGGCTGCAACTAGATGGAAGCTACAACGCCCTGTGTTCAAGCACCTACTTGAACCTCTGAGGACAAAAATCCTCCCTAGCACCTCCCTACCACCCTGAAATATAAATATTTTCTTTTCTTGAATTTATCACAGTGATACAACATTTATCTATGGCTTACCAGTCTCATCACTATTTTTCTACACTTCTCTGCTCTGCCTGCATCAGTCTCTCTCTGCTCGCATCATTTATGCTTTCTATTATTCTTTATTTTTATGCTTTGTGCGTCATCTCCCCTCTATGCGCTATGCCTCTGCATTCTCTTCATTGCGTCACTGTTCTTCCCTACAGATATTTCATTGCATCTCTTCCTCACTACTCTGTGTAGCTCACCCGCAGACTCACCTCACTTCTTTGTCCCACATAGTTTCCTCACATCGAGTAATATTCTTGATCATCATGGAAACTCTTCATGTTCTCTGGTAGTTCAACCCTGTGTGTTCATCATCAGTGAGCGTTATGCTGATATTCCTTAGCTTCTATGGCAGTTGAAACTCTTCATCTTCTCTATCAGTTACAACCAGTCAATTATGGATTCTTCAGTTCCTAAGCCCCTTCCTTCATGTGATCATTGGCGGTGACCATACTCTTAGGCTTATTGATTGCTTATCAATTCAACGTTCATGATTCATTCTCCTGAAATGGATGACTGTCATAACTTTGACACTTTTCCCTTCATAAATTTTTGGATTCAAACCTTTTGAAACTTCTGAATCAGAATATTTGAACAGATCAGACAGTTCACATTACATCTCAAAACCAAATCAATGTTTTAGTGTTCATCCTTACAGTCATCCTTCATTGCTTAATCCGACGACCAAGACTTAATCAAGCAATAGGATGTAGGGCCACCTTTTACTCCGTGACTTTTTCTATTATTCTTACGCTATCCTTCCAGTATATTTTGATCAACGGTTGATAGTACACTCAACACCAGATCGACGGTCGAGATCACCTTCGGGTCTTCAGAATTTGGAGATTTTGAGTCTCGACCCTTTATTTCCTTCATACGCCAGTCTTTCGAAGATGACAAGCCTTTGATGCGTGTCCCTCTCGGATTAACAGTCGAGATCTCCTCGAGTCTCTGGACTTCAGAGATTTCAAATCTCAACCCATTCTTTCCTTCAGATTGATCACCTACTAAGTGAGTCACAGGACGGTGGAGACCACTTACTGTCTGTTAAACTTTTCACTTACACTATCCTTCCACTATAGTAGATCGACGAATGAGACTGCTCCCAAAGTGATCTTCAGATCGAGCGTCTCATGTCCACTTCGGATCTTCGACATTCGAGACTTCAGGTCTTTGGGAGAGTACTGGTGGTCTGTTGCATGACCAAGAACCCTGACCCAATGGTCCTCGTTTGTCCTCCAAATTTGACGGTTCTCATTCATTTCGGATTTTCGGGCTTCAGGTATTTCACATTTCAAACCTTCCGGAGAGTAACCTCATCACAACTTTAAACCCTAACTAAATGTTGTTTGTCGATCAGGAACTTAGATCGACATCTTGATCTGTCAGTGTTGCGACTCTACTAGCTTATCATGTCCTTCCACTTGAAAGTGATCCGACGACTGATGAGAATTCGCATAATCGAATTCTCAAATATCAACCTCTCCAAAGTGTAACCTCCTCATGTCTTTAGACTCGAAGTGAATGTTGTTCATGGATCATGAACTTAGATCGATGGATCGATATTTCTATGAAGTGACTTTGATGGTTTGTCCTATCCTTCCACTTGAGAGTGATCTGATGATTGTCAAGATTCTTGAAGAAGATCCACAATCAAGAATCATTGCGGAACCACAATTTTTGAGTGTTTTAACTCGTCACCCAAACTCCACAATGGGAATATGTGCGCTATTGGAGAGTCAACCACAATCGTTGATCTTCAAAGCTATAATATTGGAAAGTCCTGACTGATTGCGGTATTGGAACTAGTGCAATTTTTAATTCTCCTTCCGATCTCTGTAATTTATTCCTTTCGTTGTTCTAGCAATTGAGCATCTAACAGTCACGACTTAATATGACTTAAACACATTGTTTGTTGGATCCACCCTAGTCGTAGATCTTTGAAGCTATGAGATTTGACTATCTAGACGAATTGCAAGATTGTAACTGGCGAGTAGTTTAATTAAGCTTTTGCTCCCTGCAATGCATCCCTGTCATTGATATGGCTTGCAGATCTGATGGTCTCTATTTGATATGAGTTTTATCATTCCATCTCTTCTGAGATTTTGATCTTCATTCATTAATTCGCCTGAGCTTTAATCTCCATTCAATTCCTTATGCTCTGCCTTATGTTCTTTCCATCAATGAAAAGCACACTCCTTCCTGTCAAATCTTCCAACAACAACAATGGTGACAAGGACTATGCCACAAACCAAACACACAGTTCACACAACTGCACAAGCGATTCCAACATTCAGGGTAACCAATGACATGTTACATATGGATGAAACTGTAACACAGACACCACTGAAATATGTAGCGTAGGTCGATATGGTATTGGATAAGATACCAACAAAGGCATTGTACAGACTCCAAATCAGTGTCATGTAGGAGGTGAAGTCACGCACAAGGACATATGCAACAAAACTACAAGAAATTAAAAATGACAAGGAAGAATTGGAGCTCGTGGTCAAATAATTAAAGTTTGAGACCAAAGAGAAAAAGAGCAAGTAGATAAAATTGAATAGGGGGTGACAACAGTCTACAACCACCTTCCATACAACGTGTAGGGTGAGAGTCCAACTACGGAGGAAAAACTTGATCATATTTCCCAAACTATCGACCAATACAGGAAACAGATTGAGGAATTGAAGGAAAATATGACTCTGACAAATCCACCATAGGTTAGGGAACAGAGGAAAGCAAAATTTGCACTCCAACTAGTAGATTTGGAGAAAAAAGTTAACACAGTAGCAGAACTGTTTGAAAGAACAACATATCTTTGGAAAACATTGGAGGAAGTAGAAGGTCCAGCAGTGGGACCAATAGGAAGAGAGGATAAGTGTGAAAATCCAGGACCTCAAGCAGAGGCAGAAGATGATGGGAATCACTGAGTGTTTAAAAGGAACGTGGGATATGAAGAGATTACATCCTGAACTAAACATAGCGCAAACGCACAAACATGAGAGACAGGTGCATATGGAACCCATCCAATAACAAGAAGTAGAGATGATCGCGCAGCTAGAGGCAGAGAAGAATAACATGGTGAAAACACTGGTGTAGACACAGGTAGAATGCACAACCATGGTTCAAGAGGAATTCACAATGCAGAACTTAGAAGCGCTTACAAAAACGTCTGCGCAGGTCCAAACATGAGGAAAGGGACTAACATAAAATTTCCACATTCTAGCATAAGATGTCAAAGGGGCACGCAGTTCCTAGGTGGCTCGGGACAAGCCACATATTATTGTTCGGTGCTCTTTGGGTACAGAACTAGTTTTTTATAAAGGCTAATTTTGGAGAATAAAGCACAAGGAAGGAAAAGACAACTGGCAAGAAAAGCATCACGTGCAAGGAAAACGTGCATGCAGAGGAGGAAATCATGCGAGGAACGCATGCAAGAAGACCTAACCATGCTAGGGTTAGGGTTTTGGTAAGAATATGTAATGGCTAGCAAGACAAGAACATGTATAAACAGGTACCTATGAGGTCTAGGTTGGGGTTCTTCGGCTCAGAGTTGGATGTCACATTGTTGGTAATTGTTACCATGCTGTAAAAATATTGAATGTATGTAGAATCTGATCTATTTTTTTAAGTTGTTGAGCTGAGGAGAGGAACTAAGGTAGATATTTAGGGTTATATCGTAGGTTGAGGAGCCTGGTGCAATCTAGTTCGCTTCATTGTAGATCTCGACCTATTTTGATGGAGAGTTGTAATGCACGCGATGTTGTAGTTCTGGAAACACAATAATAAAAGAGAAGAGAAACCAAATCTTTGTGGACATATCCCATGAGGGGTGAACCATGGTAGATCATGTGTTATGTGATTGAATGTTGTGTATCTCCTTGATGTTAATGATTAGATGTTAGAACCATGTATGAATGACTTAGTTAGATCTGTTAATTTACATGCATGAGTAAGAATCACAGGTTAATCAAGACAAGTTGAATGTTAGATTAATCAAATGAATATAACATAGGTTAATTCTATATCCCCACTCATTCCTAGGCTACAAGCACCTGAGAATTGCATCCACTCATAGAACTATCTCGGGTTAGACAATGCAGTGCATCCTATGGGATGTTTTTCCTTCTGGTTTACCAGGAGGGCCAATAGTTTTAGGAGGGTTTTGTTGGAAACCATAGTAGATATGAACCTGGGTCAACCCCAAAATTGTAGCAAGAAGGAAGTATAAACAACACCTATTTATGACAAGAAAGTTGGACCTATAGATAGTTTGAAGTACTTTTCCACTTAATTGATTAATTGGCGTCAAGAGATGGTTGTAGAGAACATACAAATAAACACCAACTACACTAGAAAAAATTTGAATACAAAATATATAAATTCTGAACAACTACAATAAAATCTACATGAAATTGGAAATATCACTATCTTGACCAATGAACTACTTTATAATTGGTCAACATATTATGCTAATGTTTTTAACCAATTGAAGGTAACACAAGTATTGGTCTAATACTTATAAGTAAGGAGAAATGAAATTGTAGATGTAAGCACCTGGGACACATTGGGAACATAACTTACATAGGAATGAAATATGGAAGAATATATTATAGCATAGGAACAATAATAGTTTTTGGGGGTCAATATGGAATAAATGGAGACTACTAAGAACCTGAGACACATTGGGAACATAACTTACATAGGAATGAAATATGGAAGAATATTTCATAGCATAGTAACACGAATTTATTTTGGAGGTCAATATGGCATAAATGGAGACTACTAAGGTTGTATCCTAGATCTGGGATGCTCATCACCAAGTTATTCTTATGAAAGAAGATTGTATTCCCTAGTTAGATTAAATACATAGTGCACCTTTTCAATTAAAGATGGATTACTTGGTGGATATGAAAAATACTAATATAGTGGCAGAAAAGGCCATGGAAGAATGGTAGATTTTTGAATATTGACTGAGGGTCATTGCAACATATACATATAGTGTATGTAGGGATGTAGCTGGAAAGAGTAAGATACTAGAACTAGAAAAAATATCTCCACTACATGTCACTCTAGTATACCAGTTATTCCACCTTATGTTGTCGGTGAATTATCCTTCAACCAAAAAAGATATTATTGAGGTAAGAAAAAATCAAATGGATAAACTATGATATATCTTTTGTAATTTTTTATGAAGGCATTGCAAATTTTTGTACATTTTGGATCCATCTCTTCCCTTCTTGTGATGAAAAATACTTTGAGGTTGGGAGAGATGTTGGAGAATCCTAGTCAACCAATCAACTAGGACAATGAGTCAACTAGAATGTAATTATATGAGTCAACTGGAAGTATAAATGTGTATTCAACTAAGTAGTCAAGTTGGTTGGATGACATAAGTAGTTATGGCAATGTAACTACCTCCCATTTGTATAATAATATAAATAGATAAGAATATGTCATTGTAACTAGAAGATTTTTATATAAGGATCAATAAGGACATCTTGTTAATGGATCTATATATACCTCTGTTTTCTCTCTCTCCTTGTATATGTGTACAATTTTGTATAGTATTTATTGTATAATATAATTATTTATTGCTATACTGGTAACTAGGTTAACATTGTAATCTATTAGATTACAATAAGTACTATTTCCATTACCTAGATGTTGTTATTTGAACTCAACATGCCCCTTGATGGTATTTTTAGAAGGATTGAGGATGCACATCTTACTAATTTTTTTCCACTACCATAAATACATAGCCATGTACCCTTTGGGTTCTTAGCAAACTATCCAACACAAAATCAATGGATATTCGCTCCCATGGGTTAGTAGGTACTTGTAAGGGATGATATAAACCTTACTTCATATTACTAGGTTTATTGGAACAACAAAGTATACATCCTCTAATAAACTGAGGTACATATTCTTGCATTGTAGGCTAGTACAAATACCTCTATATGTTGGATACTATATTGCCAACATAAAAGTGTCCTACAATTTTGGATGTATGATCCTCTCTAATATGTGACAATATCTCTCCTTTAGGAACATAAATTTTATCCATCTTGTAGAGAAACCCATGTTGGAAATGGTACTTAGCCTTGTTGTCACCTTTTTCTTCAAAAAATTGGCCTTGCAACTATTGTAATATCTCCTTAGAGTTTTATTATTCTATGCATTACTATTTTTATTCATGGGCGAAATAATTTGTATCTTTAAGAGTGATACCCAAGGTTTACAAACTTATTAGTACTTATCTTCCTTAACTTGGTGATAAGATGGAATTGATGCAAAAATCCCATCCACTTCCACTTGTAGTGTCTTTCTTTTTCAAGCTTACTTTGGGATGGAAAACATTGTGGAGGATAGTGATCAATGTTGATGGTGATCACCTTTTTCATTAGATAACACTTTTGTTTCTTAAAAAATTTCACTAGAGAATAAATCTCCTTGTCATATGTGGGCTAGTTCATGACTACTCCATGAAATGTTTTAGAATTATACCACAATGGATCACCTCCTTTCATAAAAGCTACTCCCATATCATACCCAATTATTTGTGTCTCACTTCAAAGGGTCTATGAAAATTGGGCAATGCAATAATTGCTTGACTAACCTCCCATTTGATCTCTTCAAAATCCTTCTGCTGATTATTTTCCCATTGGAAAGTATTGCATATTATTGTTATGGCATGGAGTGGTGCACCCATAGCTATAAAGGATTTTATGAACTTTTGAAGGTACCATGTTGCTTCACAAAAGCTACCAACCTTAGTGAAATTTATAGGTGTTGGCCATTTTATTATGGCCTCCATATTTAGGATCAATATTGAGCTCCCCTCTACCAATCATGTACCCCAAGCATGGGAATGCTAGGTAATATTTCATTTATTAATATTTTCTAATATTTTATACTTTCTTATGGGCTCTAAAACTTACATATGATGTGAGTTATGCTCTTCCTAGGTAGATGTAAATATCATTGTATCATTTGAGAACATTTCTTTTTAAAAAACTAAAACAAAAGAATATTGTATTATATTAAAAGGTCGTACATAGGCTAACAACATTATACAAGAGGATTATTCCTAATTTTTAGCAATTAAAGTTATGCAACTCTCTAATGCTACATAGTATAATTTAAAATAGACTATAAAATATACATTCTGTACTTTCTTATCAGTGGCCTATTTGACAAAAACACCTAAGATCCTAATGAAACTAAAAAACATAACAATTAATAGAAGACATGAAAGTTGTTCACTTCTTCCTGACCAACATATAAAAGATGAGAGTTTTCTTTTTTATATCCATTAGATCCTTTAGTTGATGAACCATCTAATATTCCTTCAATTTAGATTAAGTATATTTAATCAATAACCTTTTGTTTTAGGATTAGGAGAGAGAGTCCTTATAGAGATTTACTACCAAGTTATGAAACATACTACATTCAACTTCTAAGATATCAAACCTCTATTTTTGTTGAACCAATAAATTCATGATGGATTCATGATGAGAGACATTGTGGTGCTCATTCTCATGCACTTTGATTGTGACTAAGATTAGAGATATCTTGTTGGATTTTTTTTTATATTCCTCATTTCTCCTTAGGGTTCTCCTAAATTACATAACATATATGTTCTCAATAACTATGCATAAAATGTAGAACCTTTCAATTGAAAATAGGTTGGCTATGACAATACAATATCAAGATCATTGATCTAAGATAATTATGGACAATTCAATAGATTCATTTTTGTTAGGAATAAACAAATTCTGTAAGAGAAATAAACAAACAACAAAAAAACACATAAATCTTGCACACATTATTGACACATGATTTACCCTGGAAATCCCTTATGCATAAAACCAACCAAAGATATCTTTGTTCCCTTAACCAAATCTATCCAATTCGACCAGGGATGATTTTAAGGATGGAAATTTATTTTAAAATGTAGAAACTGTGGAGAATCTTACTAATCCTTCATATGCCAACTATTAAATGTTTGGATATATTTTTGTAAAAATATTCAAATTTCTAAGGATTTTGTATAGTTTGTATAAACAATTGGTGATTTTTAAGGAAAAATAATTTTATCCTATAGAATTTGGGCTAATCATTTTTAGAATGACGAACATTGTTTTGGGAAAATCCATGGAAAATTATCCCATGAGAAAAATTTAGCTCCTAAAATCATCCCTGAAGTCAACCAAGTGATTCTTCATTCCTCACCTCCAGGCCCATTAAAATGGAGTATACTAATCCTATTTAAAGGATTCATTACATGCAATCCATGAGCATAACTCCACATGCTACCAAAACCATGGGCCTAAAAACCACCACTATTTACCTAACACGGATTGAACTCATTGAATCTTTCACGGAGACACGTTTAAACCAACATTCCCTCCTTTAAACTTGACTTGGATTAGTTATCCTACCCTCCTGAAATTTTATAACCATGGTATCTAGGAATCTGATACGTTCCCCCTTATCACCTAGGTACATGTCTAGAATTTACTAGTAATTTACCAAGGGTACACATGCCTAACTAGGTCTTACAGTCATGTTCCCATTTACATGTAATTCCATTTTCAACTCCCATAATAATAATAATTTAATTATTATTTAGTGTTGTTATTGCCTTCTAACTCCATGGGAATGCAATCATCATTTACAATGCTTCTTTTACTGGCACTTACAAAATTCTATCATCATCTTGCCTTAAATTATCATCATCGTAATAAACATCAATCTTTCCAAGGGAACTCATTACATGTTCAATATAATCCTCATCACATTTTGTATATCCGATACCAGTTGTTAGGAAGTACAAAATATTGCAAGAGAAACAATAAATAAACAACAAAAAAACACATAAATCATGCTAACATCATTAAAACATGATTTACCCTAGAAAACCCTTACAGGAAAAACCATTCAAAGATATCTTTGTCCGCTTGAAAAAATATGGCCAAGATGACCGGGTGATCCTTCACCCCTCACCTCCAGACCCATTACAACAAAGTGTCCTAAGCCCATTTAATGGTTTAATTACATGTAATCTATGAACACATTACCATGGGATACCAAAACTATGGTACTGAAAACCACCATTGTTTACCTAACAAGGATTTAACTCATTCACTCTTTCAATGAGTCAAGTTTAACCCAACACTTGCATATCCTTCGAGTATTGCAACTTGTACAAAGTAAATTTACCAAATTTTCCCCATGAAATTCCCAACAAAAGGTAGTCCAAAGGAAGAGCACAAAAATATGGAAAACTAAGGAGTAATAGAGCTAAGATAAAAATATGAAATCCAAAATGACATTCCCTATAAATGAATTCAATTCACCTTCACAAAAAATAGAGTATGAATCCCATACCATAGAGGCAAAGCTAACTACCTTAACCCTAATCCCTTGATAATCTCTCGAAATTGAAATATAATAAATAGAATCCTGGAAAAGATAACCTAATGAAAATAAGTTACTTACTAGAAATATTGAATCCTTAAGGTCCAAACCAGAAATTGTTAAAATTTGTTTCCTCACACATTCCATTGTCCCATAGATCCAATGGAGAGTCATACAAATGCATTCAATATTTAGAGATGTGGTTATGGATCACATGTAAGAGATTCTAAGTTTTGTGTTCTTTACTCGATCCCAATACAATGGAATTGATTTTTTTGTTGTTAAATCATGTGGGGAATTACTAATGAGATGACATGAATTAACCATAAAAAACCTTAAGGGATGTTGCAACACGATTGAATCCATTTTTTAAAACTCTCCTAAGTTTAATTCAGTGGATTTCTTGTCCCAAAGGTTAGATTTTGAATTGAGGTCTTGTTTCATCTAGTAGAATGTGGTTTTTCTAATATGATTGCCTCCCTTTTAGCTCAAGATATGAATATAGCAATATTTCTATCCATTGGAGATTATTTCCTAAGCATATCTTTAATGATCACCATTCAATCACCTATGACAATCAATTATATAACCTCAGATTCCTTAACTAGAAGGATACCTTTTCTTCATGTATTTAATTGTCTTATTAAAACATCTAATACATCAATTGTCAACCCAGGGTAAGTCTTGTATTGCAAGGTTATCATGTAATATATATGCACATAACAACCCTTAACTAACACTATCCTAAAACCTAAGGAACAAAATCCCACCAATCAAACTTTCATGGAATGAAAAAAAACTATTGTTAACTAAATAAAACTCTTACTTATATCAAATAAAATCACATTGCTGTAAATTGAATCAAACCACTCTTCCTGAAAATGGGAATTGATACTTAAAAAGGGACAGTCCTGACTTTTGTTGAAACTAAAATGAATCTATTTTTAACAGAGACAATTCCTCTACCTTCCTAGTGTAAAATGAAGTATTGCATCTTAATCTCAATCGAATAAAAAACACTTTGGTGTTAATCATTTAAAACCTTACACACTAACTGTAATAAATAAATAAATTCTCACTGTTGGAAATGAAATCAATCCTCTCTTTTATTGGAATAAGAAACACACTTGTTGGAAATGGAATCAATCCTCTCTTGCATTAGAATTTTTATTGCTAGAAGTTTCCCCTAGACTGCTATAGGGCCAAGCCTAGCACATCTTCAGTTATTGCAATGATTTTATAAATAAGGATGTGTTTTGGGTTTTGAAAGAAGGTGGATCAGGTAGATTGAAAGAGAAAGAATAAGAAAAACAGGCTAAATGCAGATCAGTTAAAACACCATTGGGCATGGATTCAAGTAAACACCATGTTGATCGAAGGAAATCAAATTGGATATCAGATAAGTTTATATGAAGATGGGTAGATAAATAGGGAATAATAAAAAAGTAGAATATCCATGAAACACAGATTCTCTTTGCAAAATGGATGAAAAGGTACTTGAAACAAACACACAAATAGTAGGCAGTCACAACGAAATATTTACCGCTCGAGAATGTATTATCCATGGGAAGCCATTGATTCTCAATGTCTGCAATTTGTTCAAGAAAGATGAAAAAATAGAGTTTTGAAACAAGGAAAATGAAAATCAAAATGGAAAACAAGGGAAATCACAATCTGATAAAACAATTGTCATATATCTTCAAGGTCAATATAATGCCTTCAGGCTTCCAATAACACATACTAAATGCTATCTCCTCAAATTCCTTCTCGGGCCTCACCCTCACGGGCCTCCTCCCTTGAATCTGTATTCAATTGTTGCTTATATCTTCTTTAATTTCTGAATGAATCCCTTCATCCCTAGAACTGGTTGCTCAATACATTCATCCATGAGATTGGTTGCTCAACTACTGCCTTGAAATCTGGAACTGATTTACTAAAATAGGATTAAAGTTGAGAAAAATTTGGAAATATCAACACCTCAAGTCAATGTGTTGTCCCTTTTTCCTTGTCCCATACCCCAAGATCTTCAAAACATAGCCCACGATCAGTTTGGCCTTTTGGTGCTCTAAGACATCTATATTAGGATCTGGTTTGATTCCTTGATCATTTTCCCTGGTCTTTTCACAATTTCCATTAACAATGTTAAGAAACATCTTGTTAACATATTAACTTCACCCGATTGCCAATAGCATCATAGATATGTGGTGCGTTGAAAAAGATATCCTATTAAAAACTGAACACACAAACTTCAAATGGTCATTTCAATTCTATGAACAGAGACATGAGATATTTTGGGATTTGTGCGCCATCTCTATATCAATGCAATATGGTATTTCCTTCCATCCTCTTGCATAGCTCCTCTATTGGAACGATCATTACAGTTGCAATTTCATCTATTCGATTTCTGTTGAGGTTCATAAACGACTTAATCAAATCACCATCCAAGGATTTTTTATCAACAGTCTTCCTTGTATTGCTAAATGACCTCCATTGTTAATGGCGCAAGCCCCTGATTCTCTCGAAATAATAAAAAAATATATATTCAATTGAAAAGAGGCATGGGAGCTTTATTGTCGAATTTGAGTGTTAATTCTCGAGTAAATGTAAAACAAAATGAACCAATTCCCAACGCTCAACGCCAATAGTTATCAAGGAGACGCCAATTGATATAATTCGAAACCCTGTTTTAGACCCTTGGAAACTTTGCGACCCTGAAAATTTGGATCTTTACAAATAATAACCTCAGGGTCTCCAATGATGAGCTATATATATATTGAGACTACGCGATAAGCGTCCTTCCTGTACCTATTTTTTTTGGACATTACCCTCAACTTTTCTCCTTTGTTACCATCCATTCTTCTTGAGATCAATTAGATTCCTCAACATAAATTTCAGTGGAGAAGACAACTTTTGGTTATTTAAAATTCATGCTATCCTATCGAAGTATGCATCAATGTGCTCCTTGGCATTTGGATGGTCAATCATGTGAAGAATAATGCTTATCAGTTTGAATAGAGCTTCCACATGCTTGATATCTAGATTTAATATGAAATATTGAAACTCTTAACAAGAGCAGAGGTTTCAAGGACAGAGAATTCCCCTTCATCAATTTTTGTAAGAACACACTTCTTATGGAACACTATACAGTCATTGAATCGGTCTACTACACTGTTCTCAAAAAGATCTCCACATTTAATATGACACTCTGTCTCATTTGGGTGATCATTGCATGATTGAAGACAAGGAATATTTGTTGCACATGCTAAGTTTCCAATACACTATACAAAATCCACCCTTCTTTGTGGCTTAGTCTAGGCGCTTGTGCACTGGCTCTTGACTCATGTACTATGTGTTGTGGCTAACCCATGTTGTTTTTTATGGAAGGTGTTGGAGATTGGCTCTTGACCAATAAATTTTGATAAAATAATCATTAAGTCTCCTCTCTAATGGGGCGAGTTTAAAAGCTCAGCACTTGTTGGCCCTGACCAAGTTTTGAGGAACACTTGGTCATATTTGACAATTTTTGGGACTTCGACAACTTGTCAAATATGGAGCACAACGCAAAGCGGAAATCGTGGAAGCTAGACCCATTTTTGGGTCCTTTTTTGGGTTTTTAGGGATAATGTAATGGGAAAGGGATGTCAGCCTGTGGGTTTACCCACTCTTAGGCCCATTGTTGTATGTATAAATAGATGTATAGGTGAAGTAAGTAGAAGGGGGGGNGTGTGATCTATGTGATCGAAGAGTTGCGAGTTATGCTAAGTGATGGTAATGATTGTAAATGATGTGTGCATACTGTAAGAGACTAAGTGCAAGATATTGTAGAAGGCTCTGCGATTTTAGTGCAAGGAAGAAGGATCTAGCGAGCTACACAGATCTTCTATCCTATGTGAAGAGGGATTTGGGTGAATTTGTGTTGTAACCTGATTAACTGAAGCTAATAAAAAAGAAGACTTTGTGGACATAGCCCCAGGGTGGGGGTGAACCATGGTAAATCTATGTGTTGTTCTCTGTGCCTCGACTTGATGTGTTTGTCTCTTCCTTTGCTAAGTGATTTGATGTGTTTCAATAGATCTATTTATGCTTTGTGCTTCTGAGATATCAATGAATGCTAGATCTAGTATGTAAGATGCTTAATGCTTGATCTGATAAATCTAATCTATATTGTTGTGGCTAAGTGTTGAATTGTCTTAGATCTAAGTACATAATGCGATGCTCTGTGCTATCTGCGAAGTATCATACAGGTTGAATATTGATGAATAATCTATGCTAAGTGATTGCTAAGTGTTATAATCACAGATATGTGTCCCAGCTAAGGTTGCAGACACCTGAGTCTTGTAACCACCCCTGCCTCTACCTTGAGTGAGACTTGATTTGCTTCGTAGGTGTTGCCGAAAGCGCTGGTAGTTAGGGTTTTGTTGGTGCATTGTTGTAGCGCTGAACCCTGGGTCTGCCCTTGTGCCAACAAATAGTTTCGTTGCCGATACCTGAAACTATGATTGCTGGGAACTGAGGAAGGATAAACTTTGTATGAAAGAAATCTCTGTGCGTAGATCTGTTTCCCTAATGCACAACTTTCTACTCGGCCTGTGAAGCCTTGTGCCAGGAATAAGGTCAGATCTGAAGAAAGAAATATCAGATTTGAAGAAAATAAGCGAGACCTGAATGCTCTGTTCTCTGACAAAAGTAAAAAGTGGAAATTTTTGAAAGAAAGAGGTCAGATATGTAGAAAAGAGGTAAGATCTGTAAGCTTTGTTCTCTAATAAAGGTAATAATAGTCAAAAGTTTTTAGATCTTGAAGCTTTGTGCTCTATAGAAGTAAGACAAGTGAAAAGTTTTGTTTCTAGAGTATGGATCTAGGTATGATTGATAGATTTTGTCCTAGATTGAAAACTAGGGCTTTGATAGATGAAATAAAGTTTGATATGAATAAATCTGATAAGCATAATGACAAATATGTTATACCTATGCATAGAAAGAATTTTTGGACTAACAAATGGATGCAGGATCCTAGAAAGAATTTTTTGCAAGCTAGCTACCATGATCTTGGAGCGTAGTACAAGAAAAGTTGGGGAATAATGAAGAGAAAGAGAGGATTAACTCTTTGTTACAATTGCAGAAGACCAAGACATCTTGCTAAGGAATGCCCTGGTGGAAAACCTAGTTGCCTCTGTTGTAAGGCTATGGACCATGAAGTATTGGATTGCCCTAGAATGATTGCTAGACTTGAAAAGATGAATATGGAACAAGAAAACCTTGAAGGAGATCAAGAGACTAAGATTATCAAAGAACCTCAGATAGAATTAGAGATTATGTTACTGAAAATGAAAGAAACCTTGAATGAACATAAAGATGTCAGTTTGTTAGATATCTTCAAAGAAAAGGAGAAAATCGAAGTAATAATAGGAGACTTCAACATTGACTGTGCTCTGGATGAGGAAAAACAGATGAACATTATGACAGAAAGTACTTGAGAAACCCTAGGAAGGACTGCTATGGTTCCTTCACTAGGAAAAATAGGGTTGTTTAGAGGAAAAATGGTAACCCTATGTGGCAGGATTACCCAGATAGCTATGAGTACCCATGGAGATTTGACAGAGGAAGAATTCAAAGTTATTAAATTTATTGAGGACCATGCCCCATTTCCAACTTTGTTAGGCAAGATCTGGATTGAAAAAGACCAAATCCGAAGAAAAGAAGAAAAGGAAGCCCTAGAACAGAAGAAGCAAGAACTCATGGAATTCATGACTAGAAGGATCGCCTACTTAATGGAAGAACAAGAGAACATATCTAAACTATTGAACACTAGAGACTTGGATGTCAAAGCTATAAGAGCATTAGAGGAACCATAGAAGACTGAAATACCTAATCCATATGATGAAGGAGCATTACCCTTGGATCTGAAGAAAGAAACTCAGCATCGTGAAGTGACTATGTTGAGAGAAGATAAGAATCAGAATGGAAAAAGGATGACCGAGAAAAATTTCACTGGGAAGAAGGCTAGGAAGCTAAGTAAGAAGAGAGCCAAGATCGAAAAGTTATAGAATATTCTAGAGGAAACTTTGCAAAAAGAAAAATCACAAGAATTGAGCTTCGTCGAGATATCAGAACAACGACATATGAAACTTCGTCATGGCGAAGAAATATAGTCGTTGGACCAATATACCCATTCGACTTACGCCCTGAACGAACATAAAAGAATTAAAGTATCACCACCAGAACATTGGACCATGCCATAACGGATGGATCAACGTTCATGGAAGCTTCATACCTGTTGCAAGCTTCATACGCGTCGTGCCCGAAAATAAAATGTCGAAGCCTGCAGAACTAGTGATTGCCTACAGTGATAATTGCAAGCAGATTGTTCATCCTAGTGCAGTATTTTGAGATCATCATGACCCCGATTATCTTTCCTAAGTGCATATGTCCGACGATCTCTCTGCACTTGAGGAATCTGTCACATAGGTCCTTCTTGATTTAATGACTGAGAGAGTCATGTTGGAAAGAATAATGTCCACCAGATTCCAAGCATCATCGACGAGAGGAGTGAAAGCCTCCCCGTTGACTTCTCGAGTAGGAACATCTCGAGCCGATGAAGAGAGAAGAACTAAGAATAAGGATAACATAGCCAATGCAAATTTAGTGCCATCCATCCTACCATCTTACATACCCCTTCTGAGCGGTGAGATTAATAGGGACAGTGTCTCTAGAGACTTTGAATACACCCTAGTCACTGCATATCTATCGAAAGGAGTATGCACCTACCATGTAGATCAAGACAAGGTTATAGCGTTGAAGTTTTGCGACTTCAACCTGGGGGACCGTAAAGTTTACAGCGTGATCACCCCATATAAGTACTTGATGAGAACTAAGGGAAAGAATTTGAAGCTCATCCCTCAACAATGGATGATGAACCTCACGCAATCTACTTTGCTCAACGTTATGAAAATACCACACTTTGGTAGACACCAGGAGGTGAATGTCTGTGTAACATTGCTGCTAGCAAGTTACCATGGAGGATACCTGTGGTTAGATCATCGCATAACTGTTGATCCAACGCTGATCAATAGGATCATCGGGCTTAGCATGCAATGCCTTGAACCCCATGAGTACTATCCTGGAAAGACCACAGACCACACTCTTGTGCAAAAGATCAAAGAAGCCTATGGTGATGTTGAGAAAGGCATGAGAGGCTAAAAGGTAGATTTTATTGAAATTTTCACAGTGTGCCTTGCATGCCAATTGATCACAGGGAAGTTGGTACACAATAATCGACCAACACAACTATCCGGTTTTGTAGTTGACCTCACAGGAAAGTGCACAGAGGGACTACAGATGAACTGGGTGAAGTACCCAGTGAATCAACTGGAGATTGACTATAGAGAAGCCCAATATTAGGGGCATGAATTCCATTTTAGATGGCTCTTGATACTGATCTCTTTTGTTGCATGGGAGCTACCAGAAGGCACAACCTTCCTGGACCTTGACCCCTTTGAGCCACTAGCCACGAAGTTCAGTACATTATGGTACTCGAATGACATGAGAAAGAAATGGAAATTGAATGTCATTTTCCATGTGTACTATAACCAATTGAAAGAATCCATAAGAAGTGAACCTCACATAACCCTGAACACTTTACAGAGATTCTAACCTTTGATAAATTTCAGCGTGGACCTCCACTTTATATACCTAACCCCAATCGCTGATGAGCACTAGGAACAACTTCAGTCCTATTATAAGCTGACAGAAGAAGAACTGGAAGAGATCACCAAGGAATGGTCGACGTACCTTCTTGCTTCAACAGACCTCGTAGAAATGTCTGACATCAACAACCCTGTAGTTGTGCAGGATACACCTGTTCCTAGTAAGACAAAGAAAGCAAAGACGACGAAGAAGACTGAAGAAGTTGAGGATGTTGACAGCCTATCTGTAAGGATGACTTCCATTACACTAGATGAAGAAGGTGATGACCAAGAAGGTACATAAACTAAACAACAGAAAGTTGAAGTACCACCGCCTAGGGACGAAGAAGACTCATCAAAGAAAAGGAAGGACTCACCTCTGAAATATTCCTCCAAAAAGAAACCAAGAACCCCTGTAACCAAGATGTGAACTACCCTTACATTGGATGACTTTGATTTCATTGTTGCAGTGGTCAATGATGCTTCAAAGGAAATCATAGAGAAGCAGGAGGTGAAGCAGGAACAAATGTATAGCCAAATTGAGATCGCACTCCAAGGAGTATAGAAAGCACTCCAGTCTAGCCGAGGAATATCTATTGCACCTCTTCTAGAAGGAACAACAAAAGTGGGAGATGAATCAATTCAGCTCCGCAAAATTGCTGATACAGTCAAAGTATGCCTTTGACATGCTCAGGAAGAAAAAGCACAGGCCACCCATGCCCTAAAGAAAGAACAAGAGGAAATTATTGAACAACGCCAAGCTGCGCAACAAGAGAAGAATGCTCTCCAAGCAAAATTTGAAGACGACTGAGCGAAGATCCAAAAATAGAAAGAGCAGTTGCTCGTAAATCAGATAGGAATTGAAGAAGTAGTCAATAGAGCATTTCCCTCTGTGATCGTCTTAGAGAAAAAGGCCTAAGAGCCCATAGAGCGCCAAGTGATGAAGTTGGCTGAAGTTATTCAACAACTTCAACAAAGGGTCATGGAATTAGAGCTTCAGACCATACCATAGACTCCATAAGAAGTGTGTGACCAGTGAGAATTGAATGCTTAGAGTGCAGTCGAGAGGATTAAAACACTTGTTGTAGAATGTAAACAACTAAGTAGTATAAGCACGTAGATATATGAACAACTATATGAACACCCAGAGTTGAAGAAACTAGAGTCCCAACTCCAGGAAGCAAAGAAGTAAGCAGATTCAGTATAGGCGCATCTCAAGCTCTTGTCACCCATCAAGAGGATGAAGAGATCCCAGGAACAACACACTGCCCAACAAATCATTCTTACCATGTAGAACAGAGTCATGGAAGTCACCCAAAAACTCGAGCCGGGACAGGAGGCGGCCTACCTACTATTTGAAGAAATTGAAGGGAAAGGAACACTACTAGAACAAGTAGTTGTTACAATTGAGCAACAACTAGAAATACCTATCAACGAAGCGGTTGTTCAGGAATTCACCGCGCAAGAAGCTATAGCACAGAGACAAGTCAAAGCAGCTCTAGCCAAGCTTGAGACCTTTGAGGCAAAGTTACCTAGACCTGAGTGACTCGGGACGAGTCACATGTGAGTGTTGGGGGCATGTTGGCCTTCACCAAGTTTTGAGGAACACTTGGTCATATTTGACCGTTTTGGGGACTTCGACAGCTTGTCAAAGATGGAGCGCAACACGAAGTGAAAATCATGGAAGCTAGACCCTGTTTTGGGTCCTTTTTGGGTTTTTGGGGATAATTAAATGGGAAAGGGATGTCGGCCCATGGGTTTACCCACGCTTAGGCCCAATGTTGTATGTATAAATAGATGTATAGGCGAAGTAAGTAGAAAGGGGGGGGGATAAGAGTAGTAGAGCGTGATCTATGTGATTGAAGAGTTGTGAGTTGTGCTAAGTGTTGGTAATGATTGTAAATGCTTTGTGCATACTATAAGAGACTAAGTGTAGGATATTGTAGAAGGCTCTGTGCTTTTAGCTCAAGGAAGAAGGATCTAGCGAGTTGCGCAAATATTCTATCCTATGAAAAGAGGGATGTGGATGGCTCTTTGTTGTAACCTGATTAACTGAAGCTAATGAAGAATAAGACTTTGTGGATGTAGCCCTAGGGTGGGGGTGAACCACAGTAAATCTGTGTGTTGTGCTCTGTGCCTCGACCTGATGTGTTTGTCTCTTCCCTTGCTAAGTACTTTGATGTGTTAAGATAGATCTATTTATGATTTGTGATTCTGAGATATGAATGAATGTTAGATCTGGTATGTAAGATGCTTAGTGCTTGATCTTCCAAATCTAATCTATCTTGTTGTGGCTAAGTGTTGAATTGTCTTAGATCTAAGTACATAGTGTGATGCTCTATGCTATTTGCGAAGTATCATAAGGGTTGAATATTGATGAATAATATATGTTAAGTGATTGCTAAGTGTTATAATCACATATATGTGTCCCAACTAAGGTTGCAGACACCTGAGTCTTGCAACCACCCCTGCCTCTACCTCGGGTGAGACTTCATCTATTTTGCAGGTGTTTTCGAAAGGGTCGATAGTTAGGGTTTTGTTGGTGCATTTTTGTAGCATTGAACCCTGAGTTTTCCCTTGTGCCAACAACACTACTTCTAGCATATGCAATATTGGTTCTCTGGAACAACACTTCTTGGTGCTACAGGAATAACCTCATTCCTGCAACAAGGAGAAAATTGAAAATTTAGTATCTGGATAATAATATTGGCTCCTTCTTGGGATGAAATGCTCCCTGCGAGCTACCAAGAACAAGTAGACCACTGTGACTGTCCATTCAACCTGAACACCCTACAACCTTTATCTCTACAAACATTTACATTTTTTTGTGTTATTCCTAGTCCATGCGTTATGGAGTTAGCCAATATCATTCAAATCTAGCCCAAAATTCTGCAACTTTGCTCCTCATTTGAAGCCAAACTACCCCAGCCAATAGTGCCTTATATGCATTGGGCATGGAGTCTTTATTTAAAAATGGAAACCAAATACTAAATGCAAACCTCATGTATTATGAAAACTAGAAATGCTTAGCCATGAGCTTATTCATCTATGCTACCCTACTCTAACTGCTGAAAATAAATGTTTCAGGTATATATAAATTTTCAGAAAAATAATTCAAGCAACAAATTGCTTGACTTGTCTTTATATACACAGCAAAAGACATGAAAAGAGAACAAAATATGCGAAAACGAAACCACAACTAGCTCATGTTTATTGCTACAAACCATCATGCCAAACTTTGTAATATATGGCATTATTGAAAACAATGACTCCATCCATATAACAACTGGATCATAAAATTCATGTATGATCTTATGTGGTTTTTTAAAATCAAAATGATTCTTTTCCTCATAGTTGATCTCATGAGATTGTTGATCATGAATGTCATTTCCAAGTTCTATAAACTCATATATTGACTGCTCAACAACTAACCCAGAAGCAAGGATCAATGGTTATTGGAAATTTTCTCTATCAGTTTCATGATGCTCCTGATCAGATCCAGGATTGTTGCCATATGCTATCTTCTCTTTATCATCTGAGATCTCAAAAGACATCGCCTGATTTTTATGAAAATTAGAAAAAATAGATACATTTGATATGATGTCAAACGTATCTACAAACTTACTGACAAAATGAAGGTCATCTAACACCTTTCACTCTTTATGGAAAGTATTCTCTACAATCATAGACTTTTCATCACAATCATACTTTTCATGTCCATTAATTTGACGAAACAAATTATATTCATGACAATATTCTAGAAAAAGGACGTTAGTTGAAAATTCATCTTTACAGAACAAAGTGAAAGTATCATGAAAACCTTTCAAAGAGTTGATACTGGCAGCTGGAAAAGATCTACACCAGTAAAGGGTTGGTCCCTTCAATGAGTATCTGAAAATCTTGATCTTAACATCCTTGTGCACAATCTGACGTTCATGAATAAAATCATGGAAATCTAGTAGATGTTTAGCTGGTACCTCCCAATATTCTTCTTTAAATGTAGGAAGGGAACCTTCCCATTCACCTCTGCTAAGCATTAGGTTTGGAAAACCAACTACATCTGAAAAGTCACAAAAGGCCAACCTTTGAGCCAAAATGGCTTCCATATTTGAATTCCCAGTGGAGTCACCTATTACTCTTTAGACAGTGGAGTCACCATGGTGAAACATCTGCAGTCAAACACAGGTCCTCTTCTTGTTCACCATCAAGAAGCAGATATGATCGTTGTCATTCTCCCAGGGAGTATTTCTATGCTGTTTCATCCCCGACAACGATGCAAAAAGATGTTAGTGCTAGAAGTTGCCTCTAGACTGTTATAGCGCCAATCCTAGCACATCTTCAATTATTACAATGATTTTATAAATAAGGATGTGTTTTGGGTTTTGAAAGAAGGTGGATCAGGTAGATTGAAAAAGAAAGAATAAGAAAAATAGGCTAAATACAGATCAGTTAAAACACCATTGGGCGTGGAGTCAAGTAAACACCTTGTTGATCAAAGGAAATCAAATTGCATATCAAATAAGAATTTTATATGAATATGGGTAGAAGAATAGGGAATAAACAAAAAGCAGAATATCCATGAAACACAGATTCTCTTTGAAAAATGGATGAAAAGGTACTTGAAACAAACACACAAATAGTAGGAAATCATAGAAAAATCTTTACTGTTCCAAAATATATTATCCATGGGTAGCCATTGATTCTCAATGTCTGTAATTTGTTCAAGAAATATGAAAAAACTGCGTTTTAAAAAAAAGAAGATGAAAAAAAAAATGTAAAACAAGGGAAATCACAATCTGATAAAACAATTGTCATATATCTTCAATGTAAGAAGTGACCACAGAATATAATGCCTTCATGCTTACAATAACAAAGACTGTATTCTATCTCATCAAATTCCTTCTCAGGCCTCCCTTGACTTTGTATTCAACTGTTTCTTATATATTCTTTGATTGTTGAATGAATCCCTTCATCCCTGGAACTTGTTGCTCAGTCCCTTCATCCATGGGATTGGTTGCTCAACTGTTGCCTTGAAATCTAGAACTGATTTACTAAAATAGGATTAAAGTTGAGAGTCATTTGGAAATATCGAAACCTCAAGTCAATGTGATGTCCCTTTTTCCTTGTCCTATACCCCAGGATCTTCAAAACATAGACCACGATCAGGTTGGCCTTCTGGCACTCTAAGACATCTATATCGGGATCTGGTTTGATTCCCCGATCCTTTTCCCTGGTCTTTTCACAATTTCCATTAACAATGCTAAGACACATCTTGTTAACATATTAACTTCGCCCAACTTCCAATAGCATCATGGATATGTGGTGTGTTGAAAAAGAGATCATGTTAAAAACTCAACACACAAACTTCAAATGGTCATTTCAATTCTATGAATAGAGACATAAGATATTTTGGGATTTGTGCGCCATCTCTATATCAATGCACTCTTGTCTTTCCTTCCATCCTCTTTCATAGATCCTCTACTGGAACGATCATTGCAGTTGCAATTTCATCTATTCTATTTTTGTTGAGGTTCATAAACGACTTAATCAAATCACCATTCAGGGAATTTTTATCAACAGTCTTCCTTGTATTGCTAAATGATCACCAATGTTAATGGCGCAAGCCCTCGATTCTCATGAAATAATAAAACAACATATTCTCAATTGAAAAGAGGCATGGGATTTTTATTGCTGAATTTGTGTGCTAATGATCGAGTAAATGTCTGACAATATGAACCACTTCCCAGTGCTCAAATCCAGTGGTTATCAAGGAGACGCCAATTGATATAATTCGAAACCCTGTTTCAGATCCTTGGAAACTCTACGGCCCTGGAAATTTGGATCTTTATGAATAATAACCTCAGGGTATCCAATGATGAACTATATATATTTTGAGACTATGAGATAAGAATCCTTCCTGTACCTTTTTTTTTGGACAGTACCCTCCACTTTTCTCCTTTGTCACCATCCATTCTCCCCGAGATCAATTATATTCCTCAACATAAATTTCAATGGAGAAACAACTTTTGGTTATTTAACATTTGTGCTATCCTACATACATATGAATCAATGTGCTCCTTGGCATTTGGATGGTCAATCATGTGAGGAATAATTCTTATCACTTTGCATAGAGATTCCACATGCATGATATCTGGATTTAATTTACAATATCGAAACTCTTAACAAGAGCATAGGTTTCAGGGACATAGAATTTCCCTTCATCAATTTTTGTAAGAACACACTTCTTATGGAACACTGTACAGTCATTGAATCGATCTACTAAATTTTTCTCAAACAAATCTCCACATTTCATCTGACACTCTATCTCATTTGGGCGATAATTGCATGATTGAAGACAAGTAATATTTGTTGCACATGCTGAGTTTCCAATACACTATACAAACTCCACCCTTCTTCGTGGCTTAGTCTAGGCGCTTGTGCACTTGCTCTTGACTCGTGTACTCTGTGTTGTGTTTGATGGCAGATGTTGGAGATTGGCTCTCGGCCAATATTTTTTTTGAAAATAATCATTAATTTTCCTCTCTAATGAGGTGAGTTTAAAATCTTAGCACTACTTCTAGCATATGCAATATGGGTGCTCTGAAACAACACTTCTCGGTGCTACAGGAATAACCCCATTCCTGCAACAAGGAGAAAATTGAAAATTTAGTATATGGATACTAAAATTGGCTCTTTCTGGGGATTACATGCTCCCTGCAAGATGCCAATAACAATAAGACCAATGTGCCTATCCATTCAACTTGAAAACCCTACAAACTTTATCTCTGCAAACATTTACATTTTTCTTTGTTGTGCGTAGTCCATGGGTTATGGATTTAGCCAATATCATTCAAATTTGGCCCAATCTTCTGCAACTCTGTTCCTCATTCAAAGCCAAACTACCCCAGCCAATAGTGCCTTATATGCATTGGGAATGGAGTCTTTATTTCAAAACTGAAACCAAATACTAAATGAAAACCTCATGTATTGTGCAAACTAGAAATGCTCAACCATGAGCTTATTCATCTATGCTACCCTACTCTAACTGCTGAAAATTAATGTTTTAGGTATATATAAATTTCTAGAAAAATAATTCAAGCAACAAATTGCTTGACCTCTCTTCATATACACAACAAACGACATGAAAAGAGAAAAAAAAATGCAACAAGGAAACTGCAACTAGCTCATTTTTATTTCTGCAAACCATCATGCCAAACTTTGTAATATATGGCATTATTGAAAACAGTGACTCCATCCATATAGCAACTGGATCATAAAATTCATGTATGATCTTACCTGGTTTTTTAAAATCAAAAGGTTGATTTTCCTCATAGTTGATCTCATGAGATTGCTGATGATGAATGTCATTTCCAAGTTCTATAAAATCATATATTGACTACTCAACAACTAACCTATAAGAAAGCATCAATGGTTATTGGAACTTTTCTCTATCAGTCTCATGATGCTCCTGATCAGATCTAAGACTGCTACCATATGCTATCTGCTCTTTATCATCTAAGATATCAAAAGACATGGCTTGATTTTTATGCAAATTAGAAAACATAGATACATTTGATATGATGTCAAACGTATCTACAAACTTACTATCAAAATGAAGGTCATCTAACACCTTTGACTCTTTATGGAAAGTATCCCCTACAACCATAGACTTTTCATCACAATCATACTTTTCATGTCCATTAATTTGACGAAACAAATTATATTCATGACAACATTCTGGAAAAAGAACGTCAGCCGGAAATTCATATTTACAGAACAAATTGAAAGTATCATGAAAACCTTTCAAAGAGTTGATACTGGCGGCTTGAAGAGATCTGCACCAGTCAAGGGATGCTCCCTTTAATGAGTATCTGAAAATATTGATCTTAACATCCTCGTGCACAATCTAACATTTAAAAATAAACTCATGGAAATCTAGCAAATGTTTAGCCGGTACCTCCCAATATTATCCTTTAAATGTAGGAAGGGAACCTTCCCATTCACCTCTGCTAAGAATTGAGTTTGGAAAACCAATTACATCTGAAAAGTCACAAAAGGCCAACCTTTGAGCCAAAATGGCTTCCATATTTGAATTCCCAATGGAGTTGCCTATTAATCTTTAGACAGTGGAGTCGCCATGGTGAAAGATCTACAGTCAAGCACATTTCCTCTTCTTGTTCACCATCAAGAAGTGGATCTGATCATTGTCATTCTCCCATGGAATATTTCTTCACTGCTTCGTCCCTGACAACGACACCAAAAGATGATAATGCTAGAAGTTGCCCCTAGACTGCTATAGGGCCAAGGCTAGCACATATTTAGTTATTGTAATCATTTTATAACTAAGAAAGAAGGTGTTTGGGGTTTTGAAAGAAGGTGGATCAGGTAGATTGAAAGAGAAAGAATAAGAAAAACAGGCTAAATGCAGATTAGTTAAAACACCATTGGGGATGGAGTCAAGTAAACACCCTGTTGATCGAAGGCAATCAAATTGCATATCAGATAATAATTTTATATGAATATGGGTAGAAGAATAGGGAATAAACAAAAGAAGAATATCCATCAAACATAGATTCTCTTTTCAAAATGGATGAAAAGGCTCTTGAAACAAACACACAAATAGTAGGCAGTCAAAAAAAAATCTTTACCACTCAAGAATCTATTATCCATGGGAAACCATTGATTCTCAATGTTTGTAATTTGTTTAAGAAAGATGAAAAAATAGAGTTTTGAAACAAGGAAGATGAAAACCAGAATGTAAAACAAGGGAAATCACAATCTGATAAAACAATAGTCATATATATTCAATGTCAGAAGAGATCACAGAATATAATTCCTTCAGGATTACAATAACACAGACTAGATGCTATCTCATAAAATTCCTTCTCGGGCCTCTCCCTCATGGGCCTCCTCCCTTGACTTTGTATTCAACTGTTTCTTATATCTTCTTTGATTGCTGAATGAATCCCTTCATCATTGGAACTGGTTTCTCAATCCCTTCATCCATGGGATTGGTTGATCAACTGCTCCCTTGAAATCTGGAACTGATTTACTAAAATAGGATTAAAGTTGAGAGTCATTTGGAAATATCGACACCTCAAGTCAATGTGTTGTCCCTTTTTCCTTGTCCCAGACCCTAAGATATTCAAAACATAGCCCACGATCAGGTTGGCCTTCTGGTGCTCTAAGACATCTATATCGGGATCTGGTTTGATTCCTCGATTCATCATTTTTTGTAAGAAAACACTTCTTATGGAACACTGTACATTCATTTAATCGGTCTACTACACTGTTCTCAAACAGATCTCCACATTTAATCTAACACTCTATCTCATTTGGGTGATCATTGCATGATTGAAGACAAGGAATATTTGTTGCACACTCCGAGTTTCCAATACACTATACAAACTCCACCCTTCTTCGTGGCTTAGTCTAGGCACTTGTGCACTAGCTCTTGACTCATGCACTATGTTTTGTGGCTAACCCGTGTTGTGTTTGATGGCAGGTGTTGGAGATTAGCTTCCGACCAATAACATTTTCTAAAATAATCATTAAGTCTCATCTCTAATGATGCGAGTTTAAAAGATCAACACTACTTCTAGCATATGCAATACCGGTGCTCTGGAACAACACTTCTCGGTGCTATAGGAATAACCCCATTCCTGCAACAAGGAGAAAATTGAAAATTCAGTATCTGGATACAACAAGAATAATAAACACACTTGTTGGAAATGAAATCAATCCTCTCCTGCATTGGGATAAGAAACACACTTGCTGGAAATGAAAAGGAAGACACATTGCTTAAAATAGATCATGTTCTATAGTAATGCTAGAAAATTGAAACCAAATTTCATTCGAGTTACAACACTTTAAATCTGCACCAAAACACTCAAAACCATTCTCACTAACAATAATAGGAAAATTAAATCTACCTACTAATACAATGACAACAACCTTGCTAAAGAGGAGGACCCTTCCTCCTTAGAAGGGGATGAAAAAGATACAATAACTACAACTTAATTGCACACAAAATTGAACCACAAACTTGCCAGATCTTTATTACTAAAAAATCAGGAGGTGCATGTACAAATGTTGTTCTTCATTAGCCAAACCGGTTGTTCCCTTTCCCAAAAACTAGACTAAATCGAGAGAAATTATGCTCTTCCTCTTAAAACTCCCTCATCTACCTAAACTTGGAATACCGAAAGTTACGAATAGCCTTGAGAATCTTTCTATTCTCAAGTTGTCCAATGTTGTCTTAATTAATAAGGTACACTATTTCTTGTAACTGATTAAAACTACATGATTACTTGATTACATATTTCGCTAGTTGGAATTTCCTATTATTCAGGTTGGCAAACCAAACTTATGACATATAAAAATCATGACTCAAGAATGGCCATGTCACCAAAGGGGACCAATAATTTCCACGAGGGTTTATGAGTCGACGACCTAATCAACATCAATGTGATGATCTATGAATATATTTGGAACTTTTAAGAGTAGCAACATCTTGAAGTAACAACATTAGAGAGTAACAACATCCGTAGAGTAGCAACACCTGTATCACCCAATTATTCTGTAGGGATTCTTAACACTTTATTAGTTATTTCCAAAAATAGACATTATCCTTCCCATAATGCAATAAAAACTTCAAGAATCAATGCATCAAGTGGACTTAGCATACTGGGATAAAAAGGGAAATATTATGGATTGTAATGGCTATGAGGGAGCATGAATAGTAAATTAAGGATAGTAAGTAGTAACAAATTGGTGGCAAAAAGATTGTCAATTCTTCAACTCAACATCTCCCCCCAACTAAAGAAACTGCATGTCATGTAGTTCATCAGTCTAAGTCCACATCAACGTGTTGTAGATGAAGAATAGTGAGGCTATATTCCTGGATAATATATTCATGAGAATCCATGTATTCATTACTCATCATCACATCTATCCACCACTCTTCATCCTACCTTAGCTGGTATCTATGTTGATATTACTTGGTGGGAAGCCAAACCAAAGGAAATTTGTATTTGAGGTTAATCCACCTTGATCCACATTTCATGATGTAATCCACATACTTTTTTATTCTTGACAAGGCACATGTGAAGTTTGGGTATCCATAGGGGTCCTTCCTCTTCAATTCTTCATCGGAGGTTTCCCACCTAAGTTGATTTCCATCCAGAGCTTCTTTCAACAACATACTAATGCATGTAGGACAAAGATGCAGAATGAAGAGTTGAACATTATTCATAATGGAAACCCTTCCTTTTGAACCGAGGAACTTGTTGAAAGATCTGATAATATCGACAACGAGGGTAGGTTCTCCCCGAATCCATGTCTCTTTCTCCTTTTGGGATGTTTTCATAATATCATAGGATTATTTCCACTTTGCGCGGTTGCTAACAAATGAGGTAAATTATCTTAACTGATGTCATCCTAAATATGGAAAAAGATTAAATTTTCATTCCCCAAATAAGATAACCTCCTGAAAGTACAATTCACATAGAAAATGCCACTCTACAAGGCTTCTCTGAAAGAAAGTCTTCATAAAGGAAATAATAGAGTCAAATTTACAAAATATTTTCTCTTTCATGGATTCCAGTTGGAACAGAATGAATTGTTTTTGAAGAAACAATGGATAGGTAGGGGAAGGGTTTCTATAATTCAACAATTCTTATGCTAAGTCACATACTCTTACCTTTGTATCTTTCAGGGCTTGAACTTGGTCTTCCAACTCTTTCAGTTTTTGTTTCTCTTCTTTCATCTTATCCCACTTTTGTCTCAGAAACATCACTTATTCTTCCCATCTCTCTCTGATGTCACGAATAACCTTTATATGCTCTTAAATAGAGATTACCCCTTCTTGGAGTGACAATGCCAGTTGCTTACACATATGATTTTCAACAATCAATATGTCAACATCATGTGTTTTGTCTTGTCTCTTTTCTTCTTAAGGTTTCCCTTCTTCACTTCTAGGCACTGCTGGTTCCTGTGTAAAAATTGTTGGACATATTTTCATTGATGTCAAAAACTGATGCCATTATGATGTGATTATGAGTTGTTACGAACAACATGCAAAAAAGCCATTGGAATCAAATTCCCAAAATTTCAATGATCTCGATCAGTTAGAATCCAACTACAAAACCAAAAATCTCAGAAGGGAAAGCGCATTGCAGTGATGATGAGTTGTTATGAACAACATGCAGAGGAATCTACCAAAAATATCAGAAGGGAAAGCGCATTGCAGAAATGCAATCGGGATTGAAATCCCCACAGTAAAAGTACAAAAGAATCGAGGAATAATATTGTCCACTGACGTAGATTTTGGGACAAACCAGGACTGTTAAATCTAGTATTTACAGAGGAGGACCATCGGATCAACATCTGATTAAATCTTGACCATTGAATCTTAGTAAGGGAAGATCAATAGAGGGGAACCATTGTATGATGCAAGGATTGATTTAACGATCGTATAAGTTTTAGTTATGAAATCATCCTTTATCGTTGATCTACTACAAGAGAATTCTCGACCATTAGATGAAGTCAAGTTACTAGAGGTTTAATCGGGGAATCTCACTTTGGGAGAATTGAGAATTGGGAATGAATAACCCAAATTCCCGAAGGCCTAAATGAATCTAGACCATTGATCTAGAAATGATCATAGTCATTGGATCAAGGATTCATGAGATCCCTAATAGACAAAATCTCGACAATCGTTTGATCGTGTTAAGATTTTTCCATCAAATATGGATCATCAGATGAAATCAAGTTGGTCGAGGTTTATTCGAGGAATCTCACTTCGGGAGAATTGAGAATTGGGAACAAATAACCCAAATTCCCAAAGGCTGAAATGAATATATACAATTGATGTAGAATTGATCATAGTCATTGGATCAAGGATTCACTAGATCCCGAATATATGAAATCTTAACAACCTTTGGATCTTGTTAAGATTTTATCATCAAACATGGATCGTTAGATGAAGTTGAGTTGCTCGAGGTTTATTCGGGGAATCTCACTTTGAGAGAATTGGGAAGTGGGAATGAATAACCCAAAGTCCCGAAGTCTAAAATAAATATGGATTGTTGATCTAAGAGTTGATGATAGATGTTGGATCAAGGATGCATATGAACCTACGACTAGGAGGAGGACATGTGCCGCATCAGGAGATCCATGTAAGTAAGACCACGTCAGCAAGGACATGTGGTGAAATAAAATGGTGAAAAGTGTCAAGGTCCAGTTGGCACTTTAGGTTACATAAGTCATGAATCTAGGTGACATGTGGAAACCACTTGGCCATTGCCAAGTCAGTAGTGATGTCAACAATTTACATCACTCCGAGAGTTTGTCCTTTGGGGGAAATCAATAACTACTTGAAGCGTCGAAGGCCGAAGTCAATGCTAACCATTGATCTAAGATCCTCCAGATTCTCACATGATCATTAGATCAAAACATGATGTAAGCACTCCCATGTTGACCAATTCTATGCTCACTAACTTCAGTGGAAATTGGAACAACAATTACCCGGACCTTCGAACCCCCTAAGTCCCAAAGTACCGAAGTAAATAGTGTCCATCCATCTCAATATTTTATTAAGTCACATCTGTTGAATTAAGAAGTGGAATGATAGGTAACAATTGAAGCTAGACTATTGATTTCACTCCAGGATTCATACAAACCATTGGGTCAATCCTTGTGAGAGGTAACCACTTCAAGAAGTTGAAAATCCATAAGTTTGGATGAGAGATAAATTCGAGGTTCTAGCCCCCGGTCATGGGTTAAGAACACATAATCCATGAGGCATTGGGAATATTTTTTAACTTAATAAGCCCGTGGTTTTCAAAATATGGTCACATGTAAATGGTTTGAAGGAAGCGCCTCTACAGAACTCGATTTCTGCAACATTCATAGAGACAAAGGAAATCGATCAATTCATGTGATTGATTTACGAAAAATAGGTTAGATGGTTGTTAAAAGCGTATGAAGGTAAGAACTCATCGTGGCCTTTTCGGTGATAGGAGGTATTCCAGGTTTAAATTTGAATACCTGAAATGATGGTCAATGGTGGTCCCAAAGATGTTGTAAATGGACAAGTTATTTGTAACTTGTGGCACAAGTCGGCCCTAAAACTAAACTAGAGTTGATCATGAACGAGTGTAAATACAACTATGCTTGGTTCATTTGAGAGAAGTGGAAATTGGGTGAATGAGTGGATCTTCACTTGAGTTCGATGATTTCTGGGATGGTGATCATATGGCACAACAAGGTGCTAATTTCAAAGAGAAGTTGAAGTGAAGAAGGTGTAAATTTCATATAAGAAGATGAAGTCTAGTGATGAGAATTTGTTGTAGATCTTTGATCATGAGTTGGAGTAGATTCAATAAATGGATGAATAGTATTTTAGTTGGTTGTACTACTAGATGAACTCTAGTTGGATAGATTGCATTCTATCAACAAGTTGTGTCTTGCTTGAGAATTGGTGCTCTCCCAGGAGTTGGTGCTCCTTACTTCAGTTGGTGTTGATAAAAAATAGTTGGTGATGGGAAACCTAGGTGACTGTAGTCACATATATAAAATAATACAACAGCGTATACATACATATGGTATCTCTTGTGTTTATTGTGCTTATGAAATGATTTCTCTTAATGTGTAAAATTATGTTTTGAAATAATTGCTAACTTGACACAAAAAAAATTGTAAGAGACCACACACTAATTCACCCCTCCCCCCCCCCTCTTAGTGTGGCTAGTGTGACCAACAATTGGTATCAAAGAAGGTGCCTTCAACATAGTTTAAACACTAGAAGGTAGATTATGAATAAATGGGTAGACAAATGGCTCTCTCCACAAATGAAGCTCCCTTAATTGAGGGAACAAATTATTCTTCATAGAGGGAAAATATGAAACAGTATTTGAAGTCAAGAGGATATGAAGTTTGGGATTCATTAGTAAGTAATCCCTGTCACTTAATTACCTCGAAGAATCTATCCAATTTTTCATCCCAAAGAAGAGTAAGGAAGAATAATGAATTATTGAAGATTCTTCTCAATGGACTCTCAAATACCGTCAAAGCAAGCATGGGAATATGCACATCCACCAAGGACTTATGGTTGAAGTTAGAGAAGATGTATCAAATCAAAAGAGAAGACACATAAGACATTCCTATCAAGGATGAGAAGGAATACTTGGCCATCAATAAAGGTAAAGACTCTCCACAATCTTCTTATTGCAATAATGTTGATATTGAATTTTCCCATGCAAGTAAAGAAGAAGATTCAGATACAATAGAAGAAATTTTTGTTAGCATTTATCCCATGGAAGAAGTAGAAGAAGAACTATCAAATATTAAATAGAAATTTGATTGGGGTTTTGGTGAATACAACTATGACCATGATTATTCAGACTATAGCTATCTTTATGAGTACACTAAATAATTTCTTGAAAAGAATCAAAAGCATATCATAGAAATAAAGAAAATGTTCAAAGACAATGAAAAGGTCATATCTAAGCAACATATTCAGTTAGAAGAAAAAGAAGAGGAGATCGATAAATTGAAGAATGAAATCAGTGAAGTAAAATAAAATAAGAAGGAATATGATGAGCTTAGCAATCAAAATCATACCTTGGAAATAAAGGAAATGCTCAAAAACAATGAAAAGGTCACATATGAGCAAGATATCTAGTTAGAAGAAAAAGAAGAGGATATCAAGATATTGAAGAATGAAATCAGTCAAGAAAAATAAAAGAAGAAGGAAAATGATGAACTTAGCAAAAATCTTGCAGATCTAAAAGAACTAAGAGAAACAAATGTCAATCTAAAGACACAACTTGAAGAAGCTAAAAGAATATATGAGGTAGTGAGAAACCAGTTGAACAAAAGGGAAGAGTCATGTCGTAAGATGGAAGTAGAAGTTGTGAATATTAGAAATAAATTTGAGAAGTCAAACACCCATGTCAAGTTCTTGAAAATATCTATGATCTTGGATGAGATCTTGGATAGTCAAAGATCACCAAAGGATAAATCTGGTCTTGGCTACAACAAGGAATAAATTGGTACTCCTATGAAGCTTGATGTAGGTCCTTCATTTGTAAAGGGTGAAGACATGTATGATGTAGGTCCTTCATTTGTAAAGGGTGAAGATAGGTTTTATGGAGGTCCTTCTTTCGTAAAGGATGAAGATATGTCTGATGCAGGTCCTTCCTTTGTAAAGGGTGAAGACAGGTCTAATGAAGGTCCGTCATTTGTAAAGGGTGAAAACAGGTTTGGTGCAGGTCCTTCATGTTAAAATAATGAAAGAAACACTACAATATTCAGAATATCAGATCAAGGAAGACATCAAGAAGATACTCCTACACCTCAAAGTAAGTTTGGAAGAGAGGAAACTTCAAGGATGAGTCAAAGGGGTAGGTATGAAAGTGTTTTTAATGGTCATTTATTTTCTTGTAATGAATATGGTCATAAAGCCTTGGATTGTAGGCATCATGGAAGAAAACAAGTTGGAAGGTTCAACAACATTGTAAGATGTTGGAAATGCAATCTTTTTGGACATATTGTTGCACATTGCTACACTATGAGATGCTACAGTTGTGGTGTGTTTGGCCACAAAGCCCAAGATTGTTGGAACTCAAGGAGATGGTCAATGAGAAATTATTCATACAATATGCCAAGAAGAGTAAATGAAACATGGAAGAAAAATTAAGTTGCAATAAAAGAAGATAAGAGAACAAAGGTCAAGAAAATAGGACACTCATAGATGTGGATAGAAAATATTGAACAAGTGAACATGAGTGAAGTTAATTGTTGCACAAAGAATTGTAATCAAGTGAAAAGTAGAGTATAAAAGTATTTCAGATGAATTTAAAGCATTGCACAGTAGAGATTATTTGGGGAGAGACCTTGTCACGAAGAACTTCCCTTTTAAAAACAAAGGGGGAGAGAAGTCAGAGGTAGAGAGAGAAGATTGAAAGGGGGAGTCATTTAGTAATGGTAGGAAGAGCATGATTGCAGGGGAGTTACCCGAGTTCAGATTTTGGTGAGAAGCATACAAACAGAAAAATAATAATCACAGAGGGAGAAACCCTTTTCCATTGATTTCAAAGGGGGAGAGTAACTTCAGAGGAGAGAAGAATCATGACATGGGTTTTTTTTGTATGAAGTTGGTGTGTTTCCCACAATGAAAAAGGGGGACATTGTTGGACATATTGTCATTGATGTCAACGACCGATGTCATTATGATGTGATGATGAGTTGTTATGAAAAACATGCAGAAACACCATCGGAATCAAATTCCTAACAGTTCAATGATCTCGATCAGTTAGAATCCAAGTATGAAAAAAAAAATATCAGAAGGTAAAGTGCATTGCAATGATGATGATTTTTTATGAATAACATGTAGAGGAACCTACCAAAAATCTCAGAAGGGAAAGCACATTGGAGAAATACGATCGGGATTGAAATACCCACAGTAAAACTACAAAATAATCGAGGAAGAATATTGTCCACCGATGTACATTTTGGAACAAACTAGGACCGTCAGATCTGGGAGTTACATAGGACGACCATTGGATAAACATTCGATTAAATCCTAACCGTCAGATCTCAGTAAGGGCAGATCAACAACAGGGAACTATTATGGGATGCAAGGGTTTATTTAACGATTGCGCAAGTTTCGGTTATGAAATCATCCTTGATCATTGATCTAATATGGGATAATTCTCGATCATTATATGAATTCAAGTTACTCGAGTTTTAATCGAGGAATATCACTTCAGGAGAATTGAGAATTGGGAACAAATAACCCAAAGTCCCGAAGGATGAAATAAATATAGACCATTGATCTATAACTGATAATAGTTGTTGGATCAAGGATTCATGAGATCCCTAATAGCCAAAATCTCGAAAACCATTGGATCGTGTTAATATTTGCGTGTCAAAGACAGACCATTAGATGAAGTCAAGTTGCTCGAGGTTTATTCGGGGAATCTCACTTCGGGAGAATTGAGAATTGGGAATGGAAAAACCAAAGTCCTGAAGGCTAAAATGAATATATACCATTGATCTAGGACTGATCACAGTTGTTGGATGAATGATTCATGAGATCCCAAATAAACAAAATCCCGACAACCATTGGATCATATTAATCTTTATGCGTCAAAGGTGGATTGTTAGATGAAGTCAATTTTCTCGAGGTTTATTCAAGGAATCTCACTTCGAGAGAATTGGAAAGTGGGAACAAATAACCAAAAGTCCTGAAGGTAAAAATAAATATGGACTATTGATCTAAGATTTGATCACAATTGTTGGATCAAGGAGTCATATGAACCTACGACAAGGAGGAGGACATGTGCCATGTCAGAAGATCCACATCATCAAGACTGCTTCAGTAAGGACACACGGCACAATCATATGGTGACAATTCAAGGTCCAGTTTTCATTTTAGGTTACGTAAATCGTGAATCTAAGTGACATATGGAAACCACTTGACCAGTCCCAAGTCAGTAGTGATGTTAGCAAGTTACATCGCTTTAGGAGTTTGTTCTTCGGGGAAAATCAACAACTACCCGAAGTGAAAAAGGCCGAAGTCATTGCTAACCAATGATATAAGATCCTCCAGATTCTCACATGACCGTTCGATCAAAACATAACCTAAGGAATACCATGTTGACCACTTTGACGCTGACTAAATCCGGTGGAAATTGGAACAACAATTACCCGGACCTCTGAACCCCCGAAGTCCCGAAGTAAATAGTGGTAGTCCATGTCAATATTTGATAACTTCAAAACCATTATATTAAGTGGTGGAAGGATAGGTAATTATTGAATCTAGACCATTGATTTGGTTCTAGGATTCATACTAACCATTGGATCAATCCTTCTGAGAGGTAACCACTTTGGGAAGTTTAAACTCTAGAAGTTTTGTTGAGAGACAAATCACTCGAAGGCTGAAGTACTGGAGGACTAGGTTCCAGCCCCCAGTCATGGGTTAAGAACACATAAGCCATGAGGCACTGGGAACATTTCTTAACTTAATAATCCAGTGGTTTTGCGAATATGGTCACATGTAAATGGTTTGAAGGAAGCGCCTATACAAAACTTGATTTCTGCAACATTCATATAGACAAAGGAAATCGATCCATACATGTGATCGATTTACGAAAATAGGTCAGATGGTTGTTAAAAGAATATGAAGGTTAGAACTCATCGTGGCCTTTCCGGTGATGGGAGGTATGCCAGGTTTAAAGTTGAAGACCCAAAATGAGGGTCAATGGCGGTCCCAAAGATGTTGTAAATGGACACGTTAGTTGTAACTTGTGGCACAAGTCGGCCCTAAAACTAAACTATATTTGAGCATGAACGAGTATAAATACAACTATGCTTGGTTCATTTGAGAGAAGTAGGAAGTGAGTGAATAAGTGGATCTACACTTGAGTTCGATGATTTTTGGGATGGTGATTCTATGGCACAACTAGGTGCGAATTTCATAGAGAATATGAAGTGAAGAAGGTGCAAATTTCAAAGAGGAAGATGAAGTCTGGTGATGAACATTTGTTGTAGATCCCTGATCATGAGCTGGAGAAAATTCAATAAAAGGATGACTGATATTTGATTTGGTTGTACTACTATATGAACTCTAGTTTGATAGATTGCATTCTATCAATAAGTTGAGTCTTACGACAAGTTGAGTCTTGATTGAGAGTTGGTTCTCTCCTAGGAGTTGGTGCTCCTTACTTTAGTTGGTGCTAATATAAAAACATTTGTGCTGGGAAAACTCACGTGACTATATTCACATATATAAAATAATACAAAGGATTATACAAGCATATGGCATCTCTTAAGTTCATTGTGCTTATGAATTGATTTCTCTTACTGTGTAAAATTATGTTTTGAAATAATTGCTAACTTGACACAAGAAAAGTTTTAAAAGTCCACACACTAATTCACCCCCCTCTTAGTGTGGCTAGTGTGACCAACAACAACAACATCCTAGTCAATTTTTTGTATTTCCACCAAAGGAGGTCATTCTTCTGTTTTCGCATTATGTTGTGCCTCCTACCATGGATTTTCAACATCTTCATCTCTTAGAGTTACATCATCCTTTTCTCCTAGAGTTTCAATATCCTTTTCGGTGTTTTGATATGTTTCAATTATCTCTACACCCAATACTTATTGATCTTGTGTAACAATAGTATCTTGGGTAGGATTCATTGTGCCATCCTGAAAATTCTCAATTGTCTCTCCATCATTGTATTGTTCTTTATATTCCATAGTTGCAGCCTCCATTTCAATTTATGGGATAGATCCTGCTATTTATATGCCAGATACTATTGGTTCTTGTGTATCAGTAGTACCCTGGACAAGTTATTCTTGGATACTTTGGGTAACCCTAGTAATATCCCCATTCTTCTCAACAGACTCTATCTGAATTCCTATTGAAAAAAATTTAAGTGGTAGCACATCATTTCGTGCATACCCTAGCTGGCTAAGAACATCATCACAAGATAAACATAATTGTGCCCTAGACCCTTTATCCTTTGATATCCCAACCTTAGGATTTAAAGGAGAACATGATTTTTCCACTAGATAGGAAATATCATCTAAGGATCCCAGTCATTGGGGAATTTCTTCTTCCTGAAACTTTCCTTTTAAAACCCTAAGTTGTTCGCCAAGCCTAGAGTTTTCCTCTTTTAGATAATTGACTTTCTTAAGAAGGGATGCATCCTTACCTATCCTAGAATTGGTGTTTCTTTCTTTCTTCTTATCCTTACTTGCAACAATTGGTTTCTTAGTAGGTTCTTGTGGGAAACCATCAATGGTTAATCATTTTCATGGTTGGGTCGATGTTGTTGTTGAGGAAGAGTCCCTAGTTATTCTCCTTGGGGGGTAGTTATTAATTCCTCAAAATGCTCTATTTTTACTTTTCTTCTGGTGTGGAATATCTTCTATGATTGGGTAGGGTTTATATTCTTCAAAAGGAGGGTTTTATCCTATTATTTCCACTTAATAGCTATATGGAAGTGGTGAAACATTTTGTGCAGTAGAGGGGTTACCTTGTACCTCGGTCCTATCGACCTCTTCTTCTTCGACGAGGTCTTCTTCGTTTATTTTTATACCCTATGTACTTTGTTCCTTCTCTGTATCGACTCCTTAAATTTATTTCTATGTGTTTTTTTATGTCTCCTCCTTCTCTATGTGTACCCCTGCACTTTTTTCCTTCTCTATGTCTACCCTGCATTTTCCTCCTTCTATGTTTCTTCCCCCTTGTTTTCCTCCTTCTATGTTTCTTCCCCTGTGTTTTCCTCTATTTCCATTCAATGAACATATCATCATGGGTACTTTATAACTTCATATTGTCCTCACTCTTGGAATTGTATTTCCAGATTCATTGTTTCTATTAATGGGCTCTAGTTTAGAGTTAAACCCTTATGTCTCTACTTCCTTATCCTCTACCAATTTCTCTGTGTCACTACTTCCTTTATATTTTGAACCTTGAGTTCCCATGGAACCAATGAATTCATTACATGTAACATTCATTTTTACCAATGCAAAGAAAACCAAAAGTTTAATCATTCCATGTTTCAAAATGCAGTATTGTGGGTGTTTAGAGCAGCGGAGAGAACTCACCATTATTTTCATGGACTCTAACAGAAAATAAGGAATGTTGAGGAGTTGTCCATGGTGGAGGTGAGATAGTAGAATAAAATGATAATTGTATATGACTGTGAATCTACCTTCACATGTAATATATTGTTGAATAAAGTATGTTGCATCTTTCCAGTGGAAGGGAAGAGAGGTACTTTCGACTCCCTTACCTTTATTCGTAACTTGTTCTTCATCTCTCTGAATTTTTTTTATGGTTTTCAGAATGAACTCTTTCTTGTTGAACCAAATTACCCCCGTCCTTGGTAGTTCGGTGACCTCTCCAATGGTTGCCTATGTAACATCGTTCTGAAACCCTCGAAATGATGAGCTTGTTATATATAAGCTCTTGGAAAAATCGAGGGAGACATCGTCATTAAATTCCTACAAATTCTCGAAAAAGGTCACCCAACCCGCATTTTTGAAGATTTTCTAGGCCTCAGGATAGTTGCGCAACAAACTAAGTGATCCAGTCTCGTGACGAACGATAGAGCCCCCCATCATAGGTAGTCAAATTCTTGTTGGATTTATTTTTGTGGATTTTTAGTAGAGTGATTTGTAGGCATGGACATGTAGTCAAATGCTAGAGGTCGATTGCTAAATTAGGAAAATCAAGAGTATGGTGGTTTGGACCGTAATTAATAATAATGACACATGATGCAAATGTCATATATTTATGATAGTTTGGTGTGATATGATTGGTAAAATAAATATGACATATGATGGAATGACATGTCCCCCCCCCCCAACTAAAGGTTGGAGCCATCCTCGACTGAGGTGGAAATTTTGATGGCACAAGTCCAAATGTCACTTCGAAACTTAAAATTATCACAACGGATGGGAAAGACGTACTTGTTGGGTACTTACCATAAAGTATGTCAAACATTTCAGCAGATGGGTACAAGTGGTGGTTGAGGAATGAATAAATATGACGACATGATGTATGGTGTTATCAAAATCCATGTCAACATTCTTTTTCAATGTAGAGTTGCAGTACCACTATACTGTAGCCTTAACACCTGACCAGAGAGTCACATAAGAATGTTTCAACCTGAAACAAGTATGAGTAACAACAATCAAGTGTTAATGTAAGAAATAGAAAATGAGTCACAAAAATGGGTGAGTTTCAACTGGAAAGTGATGCATTATAGCATGTGGAAGATGATTTTTAGCATATGATGAGTTGTAGAAAAATAATGAGTTGCAACATGTGATTTTCAACAAGTTGCAATAAAAATGGATTTCAACAGGGAACATGTAACGATACAAATGCTTAAAAATATAATAAAATAACAGAAGTACACACCATGTACAAAATGTGAGCATGGAGCACAACTCTGAGATAGATAAGTTACACAATAACTCCTTAAAGAATAGGGGAACCCCCTTGAAATAACCAAATACTTTTATACATAACAATTCACCCGTCACAATAATGAATTCATGATCTTTATTACATGTGTATTTAGCCCCATATATGCCTCCCCTCGGGTCATAACATCCAACTTAATGTCGTGCACAACTCTAGTTCCCTATGATTATTTCAATGTCAAATGCCTAAGATCTTCTAGGATTTCAAGGTCTTTTGGGTCTTCATCAATTTTACTAAAAGTCAACGACATTCGTGTAGGGAGGGGTAAAGGATATGGTGAATGAGGTATTCATGTTCAAAATAGATGGTGGGAGGATGTATAGGTTTAAATTCATCAGTAAAAAACATTTTCTTAATCTGTTGCAAAGCTAGAGTGATTTCAGGGGACTTACTTGAGAATGAGAAGTATTGGAAGAACTAGTTTTGAAGCACTTCCCAGGAAGCAGTTTGGCGTCGATATTTTTCATGTACATACCAAAGGATTGGAATTTGTCCCAAAGAGAAAATAAATTGATGCACCCAAAATTGAGAAGGTAGTTGTGCAACTTCCCATAACTAAATACAATGCACAACATGCTCCCTTGGATCAAAAAACCCATCTTATACTACCAAAGTTGAGGCTTGGTTGATTGTTTCCAAATAATTATGTAGATGAGTAACTGGTGAGGGGGGATAAAGTGATATTAAATGACACTCTTTACCTCATCCCAAGAAGACAAAGTATCCTTATGGGTGGCCCACTATCTAGTTGAAGAACATCTTAATGCAACATCAAGTACACGATTTTTTTTATTATGGAACAACTTTATCCACTAACTCAACAAGAAAGATGTGTAAATCTGAAGTGCCATTGTAAATAGGTTAGTCTCTAAATTATGATCCAATCCATGTGGAAGCTCTGATAGTCGCACAACTCCTTGATAATTTCTTGTATCTTCCCCGTTTTCAATGGTCAAATGCTACCTCTGAATATTCCCCTGCAAATTGAATACTTCGCCAACTTACCATGCCATCTACAGTGGGGTTAATGTAGTCTATCTACTTCCATTTAGTCAGAGTATAAATGTGATCTAAGGCATCTTCTTCCATATTATCCTCTACTGGGTTTGTATATCGAGGACCTTGGTAAGGGTCTCAATATTGGGTTACCTTTGTACCATCCACTTCAAAGGTCATGATTTCTCTCTTAATATCTATAAAAACATAATTTTCATAAGCCCATTCAATCTCCAATAGAGAGGGGTATGGGTCCTTCTCCCCCATGATTTATATAACCTCTAAGTTTACCATTGTGTTTACTCTAGCTAATTCCACTTCAACATTCTACAACCTCCCAAAAGGATATATATAATATTGATTTGTCATCCACAACCGAATAGGTGAATAAACAATATTGGGCTTACCCATGGCTTCCCAAGTTTTCTTCAATTTCATGTTGACATCAGATCCAAAATATAACATAACATTTATAATCTCGTAGTCGTTGATGTGAGTATTTTGTCTGAATTCCCTTCCATATCTCTTCTTCCTCCTCTATATTCTACCTATATATCTCTCTGTAAGATGAGAAACAATTATATATTTTGGTTCCCTTCAATCTCTAACATCGCCTTAATCGTGTTCTGTAGCTCAATGATGAGTTGGTCGTCATCAAAAATGTCAAAAAATAATTGGATCCATAAAGAAATAGTCCACTGGAGGATCCTTATATGCCACCAAATTTTCCATGAGTTTAGGTTGAATCTCACCGCTTGAGTCTGTAGGAATAGGTATTGCAATATTATAGTTTTGTTGAGATATCTCAACAACATCCTTAAAGAATTGTTTTGTACAAGGGGGTCATATTTAACATCTTCTGGTGCCTCCTTGTAGATCTTTCTTTGATTCAAGTTGTTAACATCGACACTAGTCCTTGTACCTCCTCTAGTAATAATATTAATATTGGGTGCCTTTTCTTCAGTGATACGTTAGGGATCAAAATTTATCAATTTGGTACCTCGTTCCCTTGCATGATCTTCCGATTTCGTGAACAACTCATGGTAATCCTCGATGGCATGGGTGTTGTTTCTACAATGGGAAAACCAAGGACATCTCGAAAGAGGGAAATATCTAGAGATATGTCCCTACTCATCACAATTATAACACCTAGCTGGTCCTCTCCTACAGTTTCTCCCACCTATGAAACCTCTACCATCTCGACATACTCCCCAATTCCTTGAGGAGTTTCATCGGACCTAAATGCAGATCGATCCAGTCTATCTGGAAGAGCATCCAGGGCGCGACACTACTTGGTGGTGTGAGTAGGTGACCCACATAATTCATAGTAAACTATGTTCGAGACATGGATGTATTTTTGTAGTATAGGGAAGTGCCTCATGGAATGGCCTTGACTTTTGAAAATTTCACAATATTCATTATTTTGATTACCTTGATGGTTTGTGAAGGCATGTTACTACATAGGGTAATGAAATGGTGTTGTAGCTGCGACTTGTGTAGCCCCTCCAAATGTTCCTACTAGTGGAGGTTCCACCAATTGCAAAGAGGATCTTGTACCCCTTAGTATAGGACATTTTTTCATTGTATGACCCTAAGTATAAAAACCAATAAAACAAACATGTGGGCAACTTTCTCTCGAAAGGATCAGTTCTTGAATTTTGTTAATTAGATTAGAGATATGACATTGTAGTTTCATAATATTTTAGGCATTATGGGGTCTTATAACCTGAAAGCTACCAGGATATCCCGCCATTCACGCGATTTTCATTTCCTTCTCTAAGGATTCCCACAATGTGGCTATCCTTTGTTGGGTTAATGGAAAAATTCCCTGAATAAACCATTCCCATCGATGGTCTTCACGGATGGGGTTTTCTAATTTCCCTATTTCATATTTAAACCTTTGTCTATACTCCTAAGAAGATTGCCCCTCTCTCTATTTAATCTCATGCAACTCGGAGAGGGATTTCTATTATGACTAGGATAAGCAAATTTTTTCTATGAACCATTGTTTGACTTGAGCAAGAGTGAAAGCATGTGCTTGAGTATTTCCTGGTTCAATGGATTTCATATACCATTTCAAAGCATGACCTCTCAAGGTGTTCTGAAGCTTGACTAATTTATTAACATCCAAAGTCCAACGAGACCGCCAGATGGCCTCGCTAAGGAACCAATGTTGTTCAACATCATCATCCCCTTTACCCCAAAATTATGGGTATCAGATGAGGGAATAGGTGTGTTGATGTGCCATGGAAGGAATCAGGCACCTTATTAAGAAAAATCTTAAAGGATTTGGTTGTGATAAAACTAAATAACTTTCCACACTACTATTATTTCTACCACTCAAACTGGTTCGACTTGAATGAGGGGAAATTATATAAATTATGGTAGACATTATTATAGAATTTACTGGATTTGAATATTGTGCTAAGGGATTGAGATATCAAGGGTTGTTTCTTATGTCTTTGGGATGGGATTCTTTAACTTGGGCGGTCACATTAGGAGGCCATTTCATATCAAGTCCTGTAGAGTAGCTCACATCTTTGGGCACTGTAGGAGTTGGTTCTCCTGCAACTTCTTTAGAGGTTACAATTGAGTCTTTTTCCTTGGTGGTGACTCCTATATTAATTATTTCTTTCAACTTTTCTTCACCTCATATACTCTATCCAAAACTCTCACCTTTCTCTCCAAACCTCTCCTTCAACCATCAGTTGGCCAAACTTCCATGCATATGAAAATATCTCCACTTCTTTAACTCTCTTTTATGAGTCTTCTCAAGTTTGATATCCTTTCACAACTACTCAGGCCTCTTCATCAACTTTCACATCTATTTTTTCCACCTCTTTTCAATCACTGCAGACATTTTATGATCCCAATTGTCTATGGAACTCTTCTCACGATGACCCCCAATACCTCAAGAAATTGAGTATCCTAACTCATGAACCTTCGCCTGAATCCCCAACCCCTCATGTGCAAGGGTTTTGTGTTTCCATTTCAACTGAAGGAGTCTACAATATTCCCTCTTCCGCCATCAAGATCTTAATCCATAGCATCATTTCTCACAGTAAGATTCCTCAAGCTCCCTCATAGAATATTACTTCTACCTTTAAGAAATATTGGTGGTTCTATGTGGAAAATTCAATCTGGTGATCCATCTTGTGAAGAGAATATATCTTCTCAACAGTCCAATTAAATTTTTTCTCGATGATATATTTAAACGTTGGTTATTCTTACAAACAACATAGCCACTGATAGACCTCTTCTGGGAATCAAATCTAGAATATTTCGTACTGGTCTCTTACAGGTTCAAAATAAAAAATAGTGTCCTTCACAACCCTCATACTTTTCTGTCATAGCTCAACTTCTAGAAATATAAACTCATCACACCTTCTTTCCCACCACTTCATAATATCATATTTAAAAAGGTGATGTTGCATCATTTGAAAACTCTCTTAGAATTCAGATCCCATCAATGGAACCATTTGTTGGTGCAAAATTGGAGAGAGAGGTTCTTATAGGTTACCAACAAAGGTACCATTGTAGTCTAGTAGCTCAGACATATTGAACCTTCTACAAGAGAAGGAGACTTGTGTGTAATAAATTTAGTTAGTAAGGAAATACCATCAGATCTAGTGTAATACAAGGTAGATTCATACTCAAATGTAAAATATTATATCATTAGAAGTATAAACCATGTTATGCATAAGATAATCCATGTTGTGCATCATAAATATAAGTGCATACATCACAAAATATTGTTAAAAAGTATCGCAACTAACATCTACACAAAACATGATAGTTTGTGTAGGAGAGAAATCATACATTCATACATATCATAGAAAACAATTTGATGCCCAAATAGTACATTATGTATTATCATATCTTAGACTGGTTTACATGGTGTATTTCTCTCATCTCAAGACTTATACAACATAATCAATGATAAAAGAGGAAAAGGAATCGAGCAACAACAGTCTAACATCTCTCAATAATAATATCAGATCTCAAAATTATCTCACCCCCTTTACAATTAGACAATAACAATAGAAATAGCATCGAACAAACTACAATAATGAGAATCAACCATTAGTAATTAACCCTTTCCCATTACATTTTCCTCAATTGGTATCATTTTCTTAGTTGTTTCTTGATTCTTCTTCTATGGTTTCTTGATTTTGTTTATGTTGCTTTCCCACTTTATCTTTACCTGCACTCGAAGATTCTAGGCCTTTTCACTTCCTCCTCCAACTAACATCTTATCTATATTCACTGATTTTATGCTGGTAGTTATCTTCCTACTCAACATAGTTACTTTTTGTTGCTTCTAGCCTTATTCTTCTCTGCTACACTTTCCCGCAAAACTGTGATACTTACGCAAAACTAAACATTCTCTAAAATGAAGGGGCCCAACAATAATTTAATTAGGTTCTTCTTCACTGTCCTATAGAAATTTCATCATGGGAAAGGAAAGAATAATAAGAAGTACAACATCAAATACATAAATTAATTGGAAAGGAGAGATACATGTGGATCTTTTAGTGTTGATTATGTTGGCATAGAGTGCAAATTTTAAGTGAGAATGCCAATCCCTTTTGTTATTGGTTAATAATTTCTTTATGACTCTCATCAAACTCTTGTTGGATGCCTCTACTAATCCATTATCTTTTGGGTAATAGGAAGTAGAATGTCCAAGAATAATATTATATTTTTGACAAAAAATCTATCATCGCAAGGGACTTAAAATCCTGAGCATTATCAATTATAATTTTCCTAGGGAATCTGAACCTAGCAAGGATAGTTTCTTCAAGAAATTTGATCACAAATGCATCAGTAGCAAACTTGGTAGGAATTGCTTCCACCCACTTGGAAAACTAATCTGTTGCAATTAAGGTCCACTTATGTTGTGCACTAAAAGTAGGATGAATCTCACCTATGAAGTCTAAGCCCCATTGTTTGAAATGATCTTCAACTTTTATTGGCACCAATAGAAAGGAAGGAAGTTTTTTATTACCTACAAAAATATAAAATTCTTTACAAGATATTACCTTGGCATTCACTTCTAAAAAACTCTTTGGCCAATAATATCCAACTCTGAAAATCTTGTATGTTGTGGCTCTCCAAGCGCGGTGTCCTCCACATATGCCTTTGCGAAATTCATCTATGATCCCTTCAACCTCTTATTCAATAATATATCTTAACAATATTCCCATAGGATATGTCTAGTGACGTAGAACCCCGACCCTCGGGCTGAGATCCGCATAGGATCGTTCTAAATTCTCCTCAAGCCGAAGCAACTCCTTTGGTTCCCTGTTGAAACCTTCAACAAATCCAATCCACAGGTCCTTCTCAAATACTCCACCTACACAATGTGCTCCAAGTGTGATTCTTCACCTCCACGTGACCACAACTCGGGCATTAGTGCAAGCACCTTTTGTGACTCGCAATCTCACGATTTCTTGAATCGAAGATCCTCAACTCCAAACCTCTGATACCTGAGAGTGCGATATGGGTATGGTCCCTTCCTTGCTAGCGCCTCTACTAATGACCACTGGCTAGGGCCTAACTCTATCACCCCTCGCAAATTGCAACTTCGCGAGTTGGAGTGTTGAGCCCTTGTGCTCCTACCTTACGAATCCCCGAGACGCGATAAGTCAACAATGGGTTGACTCCTTCCCAGGCGACGTGTGTCCTCCACCTGTCACTGCTTCCACTTTTCCCTGGGCACTTGATGTTACGCCACCTTTCAAGCACGCGGCCCCACCTAACATATGTGCTACGTGTCCATACGAGCCCTCGGTGCTCGGCACTTCGTGACTTCTGCAGTTGAAAAGAAATCCTTTCAACCCCCGAACCCCCGATATGTGATACCACGCAGAGGTTCTGATCCAATGGTTCTCCCGTGGCTTGGATCCAATGGTCTAGATCTCCTTCTCTACTCCTTGCAACTCGCAACTTCACAAAACCAAGAATTTTGGTCTGCCCTCCAAACTCACGAACCTCGAGTTCGCGAAATGATCCGATGACATGGGTTGAAATGAGATCAACTGCTCTAATTGACCACGATCAATGGTTCACGCTAATTCTTGATATTAGGGTGGTGAGGTCATCCAACTCCTAACCACCTTACAGCTCCACTAGATCCTACGGTCCTCGTGATTTCATGAGTTCTCCATGGAGAATTCTGACCGCCCGATTTACTCCTCAATGGCTTCTTCCCAATGACTGAGTGTTCTCCCTCCTGAACTTAATTTCGCTGCGACAGTTTTGATCTCTGTCTCCCTTTGAACACTTCAAAGGCGTTATCTCTCCTAAGCTTTCACTTGCAAACTCAAGCCTTTCAAAAGGACTCCTTCTTGCACTCTTTGCGGCAAACTTTCAAATAACCTTTGGTTATTTGAGTCTTCGACCCTGTGCACTCTTTGCAATAGTAGTCCCTCGACCTTCACCTTAGTTGATAAATTATAAGGCTTCTACCAGCCTGTGCACACCTTGCATGGCTCTGTGATTCACCTGCACTTCTACTGGTATGAGAACAATGATATCTCTCCTGATATTTTTGAGATAAAAATCAGATCCTCGTCAACGCAGACCTTGTGGATGTTCACTGCAATCCTTGCAGGAAATTATCAGGAAGAGAAACAATTGAAACTCATTCTTCTTCTCTCTTAGACTTCATAAATTCAAGATGAAATCATATACACAATACAACATTGAAATAAATGCATAACAGAGAAACAAAACAGTGATAAACATACCATTTAACAAATGTAAACAGTAAGCATCATAACACCATGAAAATTGAATCAAAGCTTCATATATTAACTCAAGTGTTCCTGTACATGGTTTCTCCTCTACAGCTCTTTGCTATAGCTTTACAACTTATCAAATATGAATGATCATAATAATACAATGATACAAGGGTGAGGGTGTCTATATCCGTTTTCCCTCCTACGCTTCTAAACTGTCTAATCTAACATTCATATCTACCTACTTTACATTAACAGACTTAAATGCCTATTACATCCAACATATGAGAATAATTTCTCCAGATCTGTTCACATCTCCAAGACATAAATGTAAGTACACTTCTCCTTTCTATTACCTTAATCCTTCAGATTTCAAAATTCAAAAAGTTTTTCATAAAAACGTGCCCTTTTTTCATCTGTGCGTTCAACTGCTCCTTTGGCTAGGCGCGTGCTTTGTCTTTGTACGATGCTCCTACATCATCCAGTAAAGCTTTTCATCTACTATACAATACTTGATTGCTTAAATTTTGAGTGACCTCGCTTTAGCTTGACTAAAATTAGGTGGGCATTCAAGAGTTTGTAAATAAAATACAATATTTTTGCACCAGGGAGATAAAGAAACCTTATCATGTTATTAGGGGCTATTGCAAATCCATTTCCTCAATTTTTTTTTAATGTTTCTCTGATATTTCTATAACTTGATTTATTTCAAGAACTCTGCAATTTGATTCTACTAGAAGCTTTACTAAACCTTGACCTTTAATCTTTTTTTTTGTTTTCATTTCAAGGTCATACTCCATCATTATTGGGCTGATTCAATACTTCTTTTACTATGTTTCTAGGAACATATGCAACTATTTTGAAATGAAGAACATAAAATCTAAAACAATTGAAATCTTTAACCAATGCATAAGCTTGTCTTTCTATGATGTTATATTTAAGATCATAATATCTTAAACTTTTTCTAAAGAATGCAATTGTTTGTTCCTTATTATTTTTAGTTCGTTGTAAAAGGAATGCAACAATTGTGTTATTAGAAGAAAAATAAAAGATAAGGAATTATTTTGAGTAATATGGGCTTATCAACACTCATGCTTCTCCTAAGTATTTCTTGATTTGATCAAATAAATATCTATCCTCTAAAGACCATTTAAATCCATTAACCTTTTTAAGCATGTTTGTCATATCTTTTACCACTTCAACAAAATTTGGAATGAATCTTCTTTGAAAAATTATCTATCCAAGAAAATATTGAATCTCTTTCTTGTTTCTTGGAAGACTGGTGACCTTAATTGATTCAACACATTGAGGGTCGATATTTACGCCTTCCTTTGAAAAAATGTGTCCAAGTATTTTACCTTCCTACATAGAAAAATTATATTTTTTAGGATTAAGTGACAAACCATATTTTTTCATTTAATAAAAGTTTATCTAATATGTTTTAAGGGATCATCTAAATAAATCACAATGAATTTGTTCTTTTCTCCAACAAATTTTGTATCCATCTCCCTCATGAATGTTTCTCCTACATTAACTACCCCAAAGGGAATTTTTTCATACATAAAAGTTCCACAAGGTGTATTGAATGTAATCATCTCTTTGTCTTGTTCATGCACAACAATCTAGTTATAACTTGAAAAGCCATCAATCATAGATATCTGATAAGCTCCCACTACATTTTTCAATACATGATCCATTTTCGGAAAAGGATACCTATCCTTTAATGAATATCTATTTAGGTTTATAAACTCAACAAAGAGTCTTGTTTCACCATTCTTCTCTCTAACAGGTACCAAATTTGTAACCCAAGAAGTATATCTAAGAGGAACTATAATTTTTTCATATAATAGTTTCTTCAGTTCCTTTTCTATGATTGGGAAGAGAATATGATTTTCCTATCTTAATTTTTGTATAAATGTTTAACATCCCACTTTAAGTGGAATTCTATGTTGAATAATGATGGTGTCATAAGTATTTAGATCTTAATATGACCATGAAAACACTTCAATAAATTCTTAAAAAAAATCAACATACATGGCTTTCTGATCAGTAAGAAGAAGTTTTTAGAGCTTGATAATCCTTGGTTGTTGTTCAGATCCAATGTTACCATATTCCACTTCCTAAATTTTAGGATGAAAAATATGTTTAATGGAAACATCATATTTATCAAATAGTAGCTCCAGAGGCACCAGTCCTTTTGGAATTTGATTGTTTCTTCATACAATAATTTTATGGTTAGCAATCATATTTTGTAATTTAGGATCATAATTACTATTACAATTAATTTTCTCATTACATTTTTCATCTTCATTATCAATATGAGATACATAAAATTCATCAACCATTTTCAAAAATGTTTTAATTTGTTGATCATCTTCAAATACTTGTCAATGTTTAACATTTTCAAGAATTCAAGGCATATATTTCATTTCCATTTCATATTTTAGGTTTGGAAGCTTTGGGGGTATACAAATTCTTGTTGCTACTTCTAAAAAATGACCTTGATGATTTTCATGTCTTGGTATTGCATGGATATTGAAGGATAAAAATAAATTTTCAATTAAATCCCACGAAAAATTCCTATAAGATTCAATCTTAGGATGTTTATCTTGATAAACCTTCCTAATTTGTGTAACAATTAATTTTTCATCACCATAGACAATACGATTTGTACTTTTCATTTTTATGGAACCTTCTAAACCTAACACTAAAGCTTCATATTCACAAACATTGTTGGTGGAATCTATTTCAAATTGTAGTCTGAAAGAAAATGAAAAGAGTTTTCCAGAAGGTGAAATCAAAAGTATACCTGCTCCAACACCTTTTGAGGAGGAAGCTCCATCAAAATACATTTTCCACATTCCATCTTTAGGATATTTATTTTTGCACAAAGGAGTATTTACAATTTGTGTATCATTATTTATAGATAAAATTAAACATCCCAAGCCTTGATCCTTTTAATTAAAGGAATAATTATTAGGATGTTTGGGATCATTAACCATGTAAGCAAGTTTGGTTTCCCTATAAATTATCCTAGTTTCTCCACCAAAAACTGGGATTGAAGCATATGTCATGTCAATTTGTAATGACCCACCTAATTTACTTTCCCAAGATCTAGGTAAAACCATCTCATAGTTTACAGACACATCCACCACAACTATATCCATTAAAACACTTTTCATAGGAATTTGGGATAAATGTACTACAAGATATTTTATCATTCCTAATCACCTAACCTTTTTTGAATCAAAGGAGTACAAATCAAGATATGGTCTTGAGATCTGTAGTCCTAGATTCTCCATAAACTATTTTAGTCATTAAATTGTGAGAAGCCCTTGGATCTAGCATGCAATTGTGTAAGAGATACTCATGAACAATCAAAGAAATGTAGAAAGGAGATACTACCTCTCCTCTCTCCTCAATATGAGGAACAAATATCATAGTAGGCCTTTCATCTTGTAGATTTAATGTATCAGGTTGAGTTTTTGCAGTGGAACAACCAATCATTTTCACCACGTGTTTTTAATAAACACGTTTTTTTTGCAATTTCCAACAAAGGAATAGGAATTCTGATCTTATTTAATTCATTTTCCAGATTAAAGGAACTACTAAGTTTATTAGTTCCTTTGTGTTCTATATCTGTTTTATTAGCATCTCGTTGATCATATTTTTGTTTTTCAATTGTGATCTCCTTTCATTTATCTTTATTTTGAATTTTATCTGACTGTCCTTGATTATTTTTTTTGGTTGTATTTACATTTGTCATAGGCATGAGGTCATGTTTTCTATGCAGTTCAATTTTCAAGGAATCCGAGAAAATCATATATTGATATGATGAAGAATCAATGTAACTATTGTTATCATCTTCATTAAAATATGAATTGAAACTTAAGAATTTATCATATTCTTTTTTAGTAATATGTGCATAAGAAAGATTACCTTCCATCATTTGTATTTCCTCATCAATATCTTCAAAATAGTCCTCAACAAGATTATCAACCAATTTTTCATATTTTTATAGGTGCTTGTATGGGTTTATCTTCATTTCTCCTTTCTCTCTGCAAAAATCGAGGAGGATTGAAAGACCTCCAAAACTGATTTGGATTTTTATTTTCATGCATTCTTCTCTCAGTTTCCATTCTAGCTAATTTATTTGATAAATATTTAATGATTCTATAAATTTCTTCAATCTTATCCTCTTGACTTTTATTAGTTCCCAATGTACCAACATGTTCCTTTTGTTTTCTTTTTTCTCTTTCCCCTGATTCACTTCTATTTCTAGATTTTCCTGAAGAAATCATATTGGATTCAATTTCTATAGTGTCATCTTGCATACCTCTTAAAGTAGTAGATCTTCTCTCCCTAAGTAGCAAGGAAAAATTTGGGTCAAAAGAACCAACAAAAGTAACTTTTGCAGTTTGTTGTGATGGTTTGACATCTACAAGGATTTTATTATAAATGTTTTTAAATATTTTGATAAAATATGCGACAGATTCATTTTGTTTCTTTTTTAAACTCCCAAACTGAGTCAAGAATTATAAATGATCCTTCTTCTCACCCAATTTTCTAAGGAAATAAGATTCTAGTGCATCCCAAGAATCAATGGAATTAGGAGGTAACTCCTTAAACCATGTCCTCACATCACCTTCAAATGTTTGAACAAATATCCTCATATATACATCTTCACATTCAAGACCTTGATTATCTGTAAAATAATCAAAGGATGATAAATGTTATAGTGTTGTGATCTCATCTTCCCCATTAAATTTGGGAAATAAATTTAAATAATTTTCAAGAAAATTGTGTAGATTTATAGTCAAATTCAAAGGAGCATATCTAGTAGCTTCTTTATTAAAAACCATTGGTGGGGGTGGTGGAGGAGGTGTTTGTTGTGGTTTTTGTTGAGGGATATTTCATTTCATCACTAGATGATCTATTAACAACTGTTAATTCTCAGGAGTTATTGAATTGAAAAATACTTTGAATTCTTCCTCTTCTAGAGGATCCTTTAAAAGAGATGTTCAGGGTATTTATTTTTTAGGGAATAAGAAAGGAAACCTAGGGGATGTAACAAGATAATTTTCAAGACATTACTTTGGATAAACTTTTGGATAATTCTTTGTAGGATAGACTTGAGAGATCATAATAGACTCTTTAAGAGAAAGGTCAATATAGTGTTTTGGGAAAAAATCAACATAATCAATTGTGAAGACTGATATAGATGGTTTTGGAGAACTTGGAAGGGATTTTTTAGGTGATGATGGAAAAAGGAGATTTGGGGAACTAGTACAAGATTATTTTGAATAATCCTTTAAAGTGATAGAATAATTTCCCTTTGACCTAGGATCTATGGAAGAAGAGGGTTTTGCAGCAGAAGGGATAGTAGAAGGTGTTATGTGTCTTTGTCTAGGATTTCTCTTGGAGAATATTCAATAGTTTTTTTTGGGTTTGATACTGGTGTAGTTTTCTTTGGATCTGAGTTATCTCTAGTGTTTTTCTTTTCAAATGCTAGGATTAAAAATATGGAGTCACCAAGTGAAACATTTTGTCCCTCATTACTCTTGCTCACCATCAA
>ML786718.1:71042-83744 GCA_009831015.1 Picea engelmannii | reverse complement strand
AAAACAATTGTTTAAAACTATCTCTTCCTAAGAAATATCAGTCAAGATCATGTTATTGATAAAAAAACCACATTTCAATCTCAACAGAGATGAGTTATCTCCCCGTTTACATGCCTATTTAAAATTATGTTACGATTTGATCAAATCTAATCTTTATAGAATAGATAATTGTTTCTCATGATTAATAATTATTCATTATGTACTTTGATTGGCTATAGTAAATAAAGATCCCCTGACATGTCATGGATGAAGATATATGCATCATCATTTTAATATGATTAATTATATCCAATGATTCTATAATCTCGATCTTTCACAAGTGATAAGACCTTCATATAACTTGACTTGATAACTAGTTGGAGCTTTTGTTGATGAAAGAGACTTTACTTGCTGGAATTTTGGTGAAATAATTAGGTAAGATTGCATTTAAAACGTGACAGCTTATATTCTACCTATTTCCGTAATTTGGGACATGTGTCAACAAAACGCTGATTATATTGGTTCATGTGTGGTTATACTAACCATAGGCAATGGTGATCTAAAAATTTGGTGAGAATCTTCTTACATCCAAATTTTCAAAATAAGATCTTTTACTGATGGAATTGCATGTGAATAGGGGCAATTTGATTAATTAACCATGCTTCATTAAGGAAATAATCACATAAATTGTCAAAACTTTTTGGTATGATTATAAATAAAAACTCTACTTAACCAAGTGAGAATGCATCAAAATCACACATACAACATAGACAACAATATGATAATGGAGTTCACCAAACCCCCTGGCTACATCTCCAGATTCATGAATCCCATGAATCTTCTTTATTGAGTTTTCTTCAAAAGAGCTATATAAACAAGCCTACAACTTGTTTCTCCTTTACAAATACATCCTTTGAATCAATAAGCTCTCAATAAGATTTCCACAAGCTCTTTTCTTTCTCTCCTCTTCTTGACCCCTAAGAAGGGTTTATATAACATCTCCATCTCAACCACATCAAGATTTTCATGGAGATAATATCTCTCAAGATCCCCTAAATTAGGATATTGGCATATCTCAAGGGATTGGTTGGAGAATATCTCTCAACCATCCATGAAGATCTCAACCCTCCATCGGACTCTCCTTGAGACTAGGGATTGAAAGCCAACGTGGCTTTGCACCAAATAATCCATTTAAAAAAATGAAAAATACATAATTATGAGAACCCTATCTCATGTATTAAACATTTTACAAATGCCATTTTTCCCCTAAATATAAACAAGACATATCTATATCATGTGAAGTCCAATTGATTTCATTCGAAATGCATCAGAAAGCTCAATGTGAGCTCTTTGTTGACTGGACAATGTTGGCAGTATTTGAAGCCGACTGAAAATTTGTTGACTGTGAAGATCCTCCTGGATCACACCTCCCCACGGAGAAAAACTTTTGGACCTCCAAAAGTATCAAGTTTGACCTGCAATACATCATCAACTGCATGTAAATGTCTTCATTCCCTATACTTCAGAATTGAAATGTAACTCAAACACTTGCAACTACTGCCAAGAAAATGTTCTAAAAGGAACAGTCCATGTCTCCTTCGCCTCTTTTTATTTGGAGATGAAATGTCGAAGCCCACATCTGCATAAATTTTCAACCTATAACTGAGGATACCTGCATAAGTTTCTTACTTTCCAAGAGTTTATAACTACACTCTTGGTCAAGTTTACAATGAATCACCAAAAATGGTGTAGGCAAATCACCTCAATCCACTGTTTACATCATGATTACAAAGAAGCTAATAAAATATTAAGGCACAACAATAACACATCTCACTCTCCTCACTCAAGAGTGGCTAAACATCCATTACAATGCTTCATAACCTTTTTACATAATGATTTCATGCTTACATCAAAACCTTTACATGGCCAATACATAAAAATTCAAAGCATAGGCAAACTGCCCCTTGATTGCCTTTGATCCATCATATGGCAACTATGGGCTGTAAAATGAAGGTGTATGTCTTTATTTACTTTGTCATCTACTTGGACAGAGAAAATTCTATATATGGCTTATGGAAAAAGTCGATATATTTACTTTGGCATATGGCTTTGGAAAAAAAACGATTTTAGTGCCCAAATATACCATCAAAAGTAATAAAATAACCTCTGAGCAACTTCACCATATCCATACCTTTGGAGACTTCGGATTGATTTGCATCTCAAGAAAAAGGAAACAAAGAGATTGTTGGATCTAAGGAAAATTCAATCAATAATTAGCGATAAGGAAGTCACCAACAATATCAACAATGACAGCTGGGTTGCGTGGATCATCTTCAGGAATGTTCCTCTTAACCTTACCAACAAGATCTGCACCTACATCTATTTCTTTGGTGTAAATAACATCGCCTAATCTGCCAAACAGAGCCATGGAATAACCTCCACATGATAGAATTGAGCCATACATATGTGCACAAAAATTGGAAGAAGATCCATCCCGAATCATGTCAACATCTTCGGTTGATCACGAAATAGTGTCCCTCGGAAAAATATATCTGGCAGGCACTTGTATAGAGGAAACCACGCTTCTATTCCTAGCGAACTAACTTGCGGTTGGACTCTCAACCCACACTTCATTTCTCAGCACCGGAAGCGGTACTGTCCATATTCCAACATCAGTGCACATCTGAGCTTCTTCTGTGTCTGTCTCCTACATGTCTTTCTCGTACTCTGGCTCACAGTCCAGCATGGTGCCCATCCTCTTCTTGGGAATCCTATGAGGGAAGATTCACATAGGATATGTCTCAAAGTTGTCGTGGCATAACTTTAAACAATCGGCGACCTTACAAGAGGGAATCAGAATGTCCAGGAATGCATGGCGTTGCTCGTAATAGTTTCTCAGGGAGCTTGTCATTGTCAATTTCAGTAGGCTTACCTTGGAAAGCATCATCCATCTTAGGAAGAAGTGGAAGACAGGATGATCCCCCATGGGAATGATGAGAGTCCCTTCCCAATAAAAGGATCTGGTGTGTCGATGGTGATACTCACGAGCAGGCACGTACTCAACAAAATTGCTTCTCTTCATGAGATTGCTCGGAATCACGGCTTCCATTTGCAATCAGATTTTAACAATTTTCCACTATGACAGGGAAATCACTCTTTTCATGCAGAAATTCAGGCCGCGGATCAAATCCCGACTTTCGAGCTTTTTGTGATCTGTATAACAAAAAAAATGAAATTTGTTTCACCGAATTCCAACTGTAAATTGTGGTTGCCACATTGCACTGTGTGTGATCTCTCCTTCTTTAGATCTGTGTGCCCAACAAATCGCACATCAAAATCTACTGAAACAAAGGTGGGTCTGCTTGATCGTTGACAATAAAATATTGGTATTGCAGTCGTTTCTTTAGGGATCGGTTTTGGGATGCTGATCAAATCTCATAGTCATTTGCATGAGTTCCAGGTACACAAGTTAGGCCTTCTTTGAGAAAAACGACAGTGGTTCCTTCTCCAGTGGCAGGTCTCCTCTATGCGATCAGATTGGCCAGGAGTCACAAATCTAGTGCTCTTCCCGTGCTCTACAGCCGCTACAAGGTCAACTTCTCCAGCGTTGTTGCTTGACACAACATGGTAATCGATACACCTCTCTATAGGTCTCGAACTTGCGATCTTTCTAATTTCCCATTGCCAACAGTTTCTTTAGATTGTAATCCACTGCTTCGACTGAAGGGAACTAAACAGGTCTCATGGCTCTCGCTTCTTTATTGCACTGGTCATTGAGATAACCAATGATGCAATTGTCATAATCTCTGTAGAAGTTATTCTTATTCCAAAATACCCACTATGGTATTTTGTTGTAAGAATAATCCACCTCCATTCTAAAACCCAGTGAAATAAGTTGCAGGGCGGTAGTAACACTGCGTACAATCCACTACAACATGTGGTAAACTACATGATGAAAAAACAAATGATATGCTTCATAGTTTCACTGTGAATAATTGATCTTTATCAATGCTTGCTCATACAAACGAAGTCATTTTCCGCCCATGCTTTTTCAGTCAATGGAAACAAGAAAAATTATTGGAGGTGCTACAACGTATACTAATCTAGGATATGCAAGAATGATATCCATTTCTTACCTAACCAATCAAAGGTGCCTTCCTTCTATGACTACGTTTCTTCAGAGACTAGTGCAGGGACATTGATCACATGATCCATCACCTCTTTAACAGCCTCCTTTTGCACGGTTTTTTGTACAACGTTTTTATCCTTCTTGGGACAAAATTGCGGTTGAAGTTTCCAGCATTTCTCGATCCACTTCCCACTCATATTACAATGAGTGCATAAATTTTGTGACTTCATGTCCTTTTTTTCTTTCTCCATCTTATGACGAGAATGATGGTATTCATATCTCATCTCCTTGCTATTTGACAAGAATTTATTGTGAAGAGATTTCCTCTTCCAACAATTTTGCACACAATGAGTGCATAAATTTTGTGACTTCATGTCCTTTTTTTCTTTCTCCATCTTATGACGAGAATGATGGTATTCATATCTCATCTCCTTGCTATTTGACAAGAATTTATTGTGAAGAGATTTCCTCTTCCAACAATTTTGCACAGTGATTATTCAAGCCACATAATGTACATGGATAAACTTTCCACATATTATCTGTTTTATTATTACAATGCAAAGATACATTAGAATAATAATGTTTTTCATACCTTTGAGGAGTCCTTCGATGAGATTTTGAATTTCTTTGGTATCCTTTGTTGGATGTATCACTTATGGAAAGTGATGTGTCATATTTTCACTTAAATGACTTGAATTCTTTTCTCAAAGAATCAACTACTTCTACTGCTTTTGAGCATTCTCCTTCAACATATCCCGATCCTGCAAATATAGGCCTTTCTATCACCTCTAGTGGTTGAGTGATGTTTTGGCCATTAATTCCAGGACCTCCTCCTTTGTATCCCATATTAGTGAGGAGATTTTTACTAATTCCCAACGTATTCTTCTTGAAAGATCCAAAAGAAGCATTGTTGGCACAGGGGCAGACCCAGGGTTCGACTCCAAGAGCGCACCAACAAGCCCTAACTACTGGCCCTTTCGAAAACACCTGCGAAGCAGATGCAGTCTCACCTGAAGAAGTTATGAGGGGGTTGCAGGATAGAGATGTCTACAACCAAGGGGAATATCAAGTGGATCTAACACAAGAACAACATAGCATTCATATATCACTTATCAACTTAGATCTATTCTGCATATCTACTTATCAAATCTAAAACAGTAATGCAATCACAGTATATTAATGACAAAGACAGAAGATCAATCACACACAACACAAAATATATGTGGTTCACCCTCTCTCTAGGGCTACGTCCACAGAACTGTGCTATATTATATTAAGGTAAAGAATACAGTTTTTGTCTGCACTCTTAGCTAGAAAATCTTCTCTCTTCTCCTCTCTTTCTCTCCTCTCCCTATGCACCCAGCTACAAGGTTGATCTTCTCACCCAACTGAATATCTTATAATCTAGAAGGCTCTCGTACTCAGCACTTCCCTCTCACACAATACTCCTCTCTCAATCAAATCAATACCAACAACAACAATAACAACACTATCTTACCAACCCAAAAGTACCATCCCAACCTAGGCCCTTTAGACCTCTATTTATATATTACAATATCTCACCGATAGCCTTAGGATGAAACCTAGGTGTCCAAAACCCTAGGTCAGCTTGACCCATATTTTCATGGTTTTGCCAGCTTGTCTTTCCTTCTTTCTCGCACGGTGCTCCAAAGCATCCAACAATGGATTTTTCCACTTGCTGACTTGTCCATGATCCTTATTCCTTACTTATCTGTCATCCCCAATATCTTCATCCAACGACTTTCTTTCTCATGCTTCACTTCGTCTTTTCTGCTCTTTTACTCACTTCGACCCAATAACAGTCACTGTGTCTTCTACGAAGTTCGCATTCTCCCTTTTCTTCCTTGATATTCACATACTTCCATAACCAAGGGTCAACATGCCCCCAATACTCACATGTGACTCGTCCCAAGGCACTTCATATCTGAGCTTCCTGTTTTACTTCGACTCCAGGCTACAGAGTGCATCCTTTTATTTCTTCTTTAAACCTCCTCTTCCCCATTGTGTAAACTATCTTTTCTATGTCTGGTACCTAGTTTCAACTGCACCTGGTACCTAGAACCTTTTCTTCATGTTTTCACTGAGATCTACGAGGCAGCTGGTTGTCATAGTACAACTTCAGCTAATCCCATTCACTCATCCTTCCTTCCATTCTCCCTTTAACGTCTTCAGTTGCGCAACTCCTCCTTCTGTGACATAGGCAATCTCATATGGTCAGAGCCAATGCGTTCTGAACTTTCTAGGGTGTTTTATGAACTTTCTATCATAGACTGGCACTAGGTCTCCTTGTCTAAATGCCTTCTTCTTGATGTGCCTATCACGATAGGCCTTCTCTCTTTCCTTCTGAACTTTTTTAATGAATCATGTAATGAATCGATCTTCCTCAAGTTCAACCAACTGTGTAAGCCTCTCTTGAACAGCTCCAGTGTCATCCATATCTGTAAAAGCAATAATTCTTAGGCTTGGTACCAGATATTCCATTGGAACAACAACTTTAAGACAGTATACCAACTTGAAGGGGGTCTACATTGTTAGCTTCCTGCAAGTGGTTCTATAGGCCCATAACACTACTCATACTCTTAAATCCCAATCATCTATGTTCACACAACAAACCTTGGTTAGTGCTATCTCCAAGATCTTGTTGAATGTTTCAATTGTCTCGTTGTCTTGAGGATGGTACAATGTGCTCTTCTGATGGTGGACTGTAAATTCTTCAGTCAAGGCTTCAATTGTCTTATTGATGAAATATGTTCCTTGATCACTCATGAGGATATTTGGGCATCCAAACCTGGTTATGATGTCATCAAATATGAAGCGCATAGCTGTAGTTTCACTAAAATCCTTGACTTCTCTTGCTTCATCCCATATAGTCAAGTATTTTGTTGTTGTAATTATGTACCTTGCTCTTGTATTCTTTCCTGGTGGATTTATGGGTCCAATGAAGTCAATGGCCCATTTTTCGAATGCTTGTAGGGTCAGTTGTTGTGATAATGGCATTTCATCTCTTCTGGATGGTTTCCCAACCCTCTGGCATACATCGCAGGCTCTGGAATAGTCTTTAGCATCTCTGTGTAAGGTAGGCCACCAAGGGCCAACTCTAAGAACCTTCTGCGTAGTTACTTTCCCTTCATAATGTCCTCCTGTGATGCCTTCATGAGCTTCTACAAGAATCAACGGTCATTCTACCTCCATAACACATCTTCTCAGTATCTCATCTGATCCCATATTGTATAGATGTCCGGCTATAAGTGAGAAATCTGCAACGTGCACTACTAGTTGTTTCTTCTACGGAATTGTGTACTCACTAGGTGCCATTCCTGTTGATAGGAACTAGACTATCTCTGTGAAGTGATCATCAATCTTTCTAATGGCTAGTAGTTTTGCATCTTCCAAATTAGTGGGCTCTTCTCCATGTTCCAACCTCGACAAGTGGTCAGGACCCTTGTTCATTCTTCTTGGTTTTACTATGATCTCAAAATCGTACTCTTGAAATAAAAGAATCCATCTGCATATTCTTCCCCCCAAGACTGGCTTGTTGACTAGGTACTTCAGTGTGGAGTGATCAGTAAACATTTTAAAGTGTCCTCCCAACAAATAGTGGCGAAATTTCTGCAGTGCATACACCATGGTTAATCCCTCTCTTTCAATAGTGGTATAATTAATATTAGTTGTGGATAGATTATTTCTAGCAAAGGCTAACGGGTGGTCAATGGCTCATGTTCTTGGTTGTGCTAACACAGCTCCCAATGCAATGGATGATGCATCAACATGCACATGATACTCCTTGGTCCAATCTGGGAAAACCAAAATGGGCGTAGTAACCATTTTTTGATTCAGTGTGTCAAAGCTCTGCTGGAATTTTTCAATCCAACTAAACTGAAAATCCTTTTTCAACAGCTTCTCCATGGGTGTTGTAATCTTAGCATAGCCCTTAATGAACTTTTTGTAGTAGCCTGTGTGTCCCAACACAATGCGCAGGTGTTTAACTGTTGTAGGAGGGGGTAGACCAACTATAATAGCGATCTTGGATGGATCTACCAGCAATCCTTGCTTGAATACAATATGAACTAACAATACTCCAAATGGTGAGAAGAAGATGCACTTCTTCAGATTCAAATAAATTTGACACTGCCTGCATCTATCCAACATTAGCCTTAGACATTCAATGTGATTTTTCAATAAGCTAAAAATAGTTCAATCATCAAAGTATGCTTTTAAACATTTATGCAGAAATTCCTTGAACGCTTCGACCACCACCCTAGAAACGATGGTTGGGTCATTCTTCAATCTGAATGGAATTACTATATATTGGTAGGATCCCCATTCTGTTGCAAATGTGGTCTTATGGCGGTCTTCCTTGGAAATTTGGATCTGATGGTATCCTGAAAATCCATATGTAAAAGAATATACTTCCTGGCCTCTCACATTATCTAACACTTTGTCGGTGAATGGTGTAGGAAGGGGTTATGTAAACAAGCATTGTTGAACTTCCTGATATCTATGCATATTCTGATTTCTCCTGTTTTCTTGTCTTGCTCCACCATAGGGCTTATCCACTTTGATTCTTCGACAGGTTCTATAATCCCTACTTCCAGCATTCTGTCGAGCTCAATCTCCACTTTCTCCTTATACTTAGGGTTCAATGTGTAAGGTCTTTGTTTGACCGGTCTAGCAGATGGTTTTAAAGGGATACTCATCTCTCCCATAGGCCCTTTAATGCTCTTCATATTAGTGAACTTGGTTGGAAACAAGTCCTAATATTCATGCAACAACTCGATAATCTTGTCAACGGTAGCAACATCCCAATAATCTCCAACATTGGCAAGATTTGGTGTGTGATCTATTCCAATATTGACTTTCTTGATTTTGATTGGTTGTCCAATGAATGGAAGCTCAATGCCTAGTCCTTCCACATCTCTTTAGCCTTTTGTTTTTGTGATGTTCACCTTCCTCAGATCATCGTCTTCATCGACATTTATGTTGTAACAACCTTGCAGTTTTTGGAGAGGCGCAGTACATTCATCCTCTTATGGTTCTAAGGAAAGGATGGATACCTCCTCGAATACTTTCTATCTCACAATCTACAGTGCTTGATCTACTAAAAGAAATTGAATTTCAAATAAGAAGGTGGTTACAAAATTCTGAGTCATACCTTTCCAATCTATAGTGATGAGGTGAAGTTTTGCTTGAAGGTACTAGTTGATAGGTGTTGTGTCCAGCGTGTTAATGAATTTGTGCACCCATTTTTCTTGAGGAATGTTGCTCCAGGATTCCTCACAGCTTCACACATGTTCCTTTGGGTAGCTTCGACCTATGTAGCGAATTTCGTAGCCTTCTACTTGTGCTGAGAATCACACTGTCATCATATTACAACATTGTACCCAATCTGTAATATTTCTTTTGTGTTTCCCCCACCATCTTGTTGGTGTTGCTTTCAAGGCCTCATCCATTGTCAAAAAGCTCTGTTGTGTTGGTACTCTTGGTTCAAAGTATGATAGGAAGACTTCTAACGGATTCAGACCATCAAATGAGGGCAAGTTACTTAGTGTTTTGTCGATCCAACGAACTTCTCTAGTTAATCTAGCACATCTCCTTATAGATACTTCATACATCTGGTTCTGCCAGTTCTCCAGTGGTTCTTTTGAGTCTGATGAGCACATTTTTTCACTTGACCAGCTTAGATTCCCATCGACTGTAGGATTAATGTAATCCTGATGTCTGGCTATTAGCTTATATATGTTTTCTAGTGTGTATGCACAGTCTTCTTCTCTGATAGGTTTTGTGTACCGCTGAATTTCATCTGGATCTAAAGGTGCGATGACCCTAAGGACATCTCCTTCAAAAGTCATATGTATTTTCTTTAATTAAACAACAGTAGAGTTATTGAAGGCCCAATCAATTCCTAACAACGCAGGGTAAGGGAAACTGTCATCAACTATTTCAATTACCTCAAAATCTGCAAATATTCTTACTCCATCAATGCCCACAAGGACATGCTTCAATCATCCAAATGGGCTGACAGCTTGCTGGTTAGCCATCCTCAGCCTGATAGGGGAATATATAAACTTTGGTTTTCCCATTTGTGCCCAGGTTTTCTTCATCATGACATTGACCTCCGAACCTAAGTCAAGGACCACATAGTCTATCTCATACTCTCCTATTTGAGCATTCAAATGTAATTCCTTATTTGTCCTTCTCTGCTTACCAATTTGGTGTACTTCCTTATTCGACAAGGGTTCTATCTTTCCTAGATCATATTGTCTGATTAGATTATGTAGCTCTTGTACGGCGTTTTCATCCTGAATCAATTTAATACAAGTGTATAGAAATTCCATGAGCTTGTTTACCTCTTTTCCTTATTTTGGCAAAGTAGACTAATCAAATTCTAGAGGCATTTCATATTCTCTCACTTTTGGTCTTGTCTTTGATGCAGAGCCTTGGTTTCCTCTAAATTATTTCCTAGCTTCCTCAAACATCTGTCTTTCTTTCTTTGCATCAAAAGTTTGGGTCTTCTCTACATCTTTTCTAGTTCCTGAATATTTTGTAGTCTTCCCTTGTGTTTGTCTGTCTTCTCTTGTAACAGTGCCTCCTTTGGTTATAACAACGAATCTGGGGTCTTCTCCACGAGGTTCATCATAGATCAGTTTCACTTTTGGGTTCTGCTGGGGTCCTCGTCTTTTCTGAAGCTTGGCTAGCAACCCACGACAATCTTCTATAACATGGTCAAACGAGTTGTAGTAGATGAAAGTGTTAAAAGGGTTCTGAAAATCCCTTGCAAGGTGTCCTAGTTGTGTGCAGTTATAACAGATGATATATCCTCATCCTAGACCCATTCCTCCTCCTTTTCCTCTTCCTTTGAATCCATCACGGGGATTGAAGTTTCCCCTCCCATGAGAGTTATACTGCGTAGTGTTTCCTTCTTGTTGTACTTCACCTTGAATCTTATATATGTCTCTTGACCTTTCATGCATGAGATCATAATCCATAAAATCCTTATTATCATGTCCTATAGACTTACAAAATGTACAATACAAATTTGTAGGTGTCTGAACATACTTTTGCATGTAGTAGCACTCACCAGTACGATATCTATTTTTTCATACCTCGCACCAGGGTAAGGTGACTTGCTTCAAGGGGCTCAGAGCTCTAAAATCCAAGTATTGATTGAATAGTGAGAAGTGTTCCTTGTCACAACCTTCTGATCTGCATCGGACACACCATATGTCTTCTCTCTTATATTTTCCCTTGTCTTTCTTCATATCTTCAACCTGTAGAGACAAACTAGTTAGTTGACTCAGGATCTGACTCATACCTGAACTGGATTCTCCCATGGGGGCTGATTCTAGTTTCATGGCGATCTCCAATGCCTCATCCTGTGAAGCAATCTTCTGTTGCATCAGGGTAACTCTGAAGTGTTGTAGAAGGGCAGCAATGAACCATTCTTTGTTCTTCTCATCTAGGATCTGAAAAGTTAATCGGCATGTTAAGGTCTTGAATCTCTAAACGAACTCCCAAACAGGTTCATCTACCTTCTGCTTGATCTCTTTCAACTCTGTGATACATTGGGATTCTGACTTAGGTTTCTTGAATTCTACAATCAACACGTTCTTGATCTGATTCAATGGCTTAGGATTTTCAAGTCCCTGGACAAGTTTCATGTACCAACATAGTGTGCGATCTTTGAGAGTTGTACTGAACTGGGTTCTTTTGACAACTTCATCTGTGACATTCTTAATGTTCCATACAACTTCACATAGAAACCAGTGTTGATCGAGATCTTCATATCCATATCCCCTAAAGATAGGGAGTCTCATCTCATCTTCCATAGATCTTCCTAGGGTTCCTGACTGAATATGTGGTGGGATACTATGGACAGTTCTCTGGACTTTCTAGTGATTGGGATTAATTTGATTTATTAATACTGAATCAACAGGAAGGATAACAGTACTTACTTCGATGGTCTGAATGGTTTCTAAGTTTCCAGTTTCTCTTCAGTGAAGCTCTTCAGCTTTTCCTTCCTCTTCCCTAGCGGGTTCTGAATGTTCTTCGTTTGTCAGTTTTGCTTCTTCTCCACTATAGAAACCTTCCTCCCCATAGTTCTTCTTAAAAAATTCACAATATGAACTTCTCGAAACACTCTCCCACTACGCGTATGTCCTACTTTTGTGTCGTTGTCTGAATTTTTGAACATTATCCTTTCCTAATCCAAAAAATCTATTGTATCTTCAAGATGTTCTTCTCATGCAATAGCATCTTGATTCTCAGCTTCAGAAAATGCAAGAAATTCCCTCTGGGTCCCTTAAAGAAATATCTCTCAGCTTGGTTGTATGATTCTACTCTGTCAACAACGAACTTTGTGATGTACCCTCCAATGGTGTTATCGAACCAGTGATCTACTGCTCGTGATACAATGTTATCAAATTTCTTGACCTTCTTGATCAATTGTGATGTCCAGACCATATGAAATCTAGATCGGATCTTGAACTGGGTATCGACTAATCTATGTAAATTCTAACCTTGTACAATATCTACTGCAAACTGATATTCAGAAAAGAACAGAAAAGATGCAATGG